>CM052714.1:57564524-57614063 GCA_028551405.1 Uromys caudimaculatus
TTTTGAAAATGTCTGGATTTTCCCATAAAAGGAAATACCTTTATTATAGATTCAGTAATAAAACTTATCAGTATTTATCAAAAGGAATACTTTTGGTAATACCTATACACGGGTAGTTAAAAGTTTTATTCATAATTGGCAAAAATAAACTGGAAATCAACTAATATGTCATTCTGTCAGTCAGTGGATCAATTACACATTTTATTCATAAGTCTTCCATTACTTTTGTTTTCTCTTACACATATACACATGTATAAAATGAAATTAAGAAATCACATTATTAGTAGTTTTCTGTACTCATTACTTTTCATTTTGATTTTTAAAAAAACCTCGTGACAGAAACAACTGAGGAGGAGGAGGAAGGCTTACTTGAGCTCATAGTTTAGAAGATACATCATGGCTGCACTGGGTTCATGTGTCATCAGGAACTTTTAGCAGCAGCAGTGTATGTGACATCAACCAGGAAGCAAAGGGATTGCTAGAAAATCAGTCTGCATGACTGTCAAGGCTTGCAGTCATTGACGGAGCCACTTCTGTTAACTACACCACACTTCTCAAGGGTTCTAGAGTCTTCCAAAACAACATTGTCAGTCAACCAGGAAATGAGAGTTGAAACACATGAGCCTGTGACATTTCACACTGAAGCCATAACAATCCTTAGATGGGTGTGCAAAATTGTAAAGTCTCTAGCAGATAATTAGGACCTAAAATCTGCAAGAATATACAGTGCATCTCTGAAAAACAAAGAGGAGTTGGCTTTTTCTTTTCTTTTCAAATATTGAGGACACAAGGATCAAGTGTTTATGTGTAAACCAGGAGGTTGGTTCTTTCTAAATCCCAAGACAACATGTTCTTGAATTTGCCATCCTTGAGAACTGGGATAGGTTGTAGCTGTTTAAGTCCCCTATTCTTGGTGCTGTTTTTGAAGATCTTTCTATGAGAAAGGATGAGGCACAGGGCGTACAAGTAGTCACTAAGAGACAAATACTGAATACCTCAACTCATAAAAACTCATATGGAATCAAGAAGTAGTACAGTTTTGTATGGGGATGTGTAGTCTCCCTAAAGACATTTGGTCAGGAGTGGATATCAGATGAGGGTGTAGGTTTCTCCTTTCCTCTGAGTGCTCTTCCTCCTGCCCTCTGTTTCTTCTTCCTTTTCTCTTAGCATAAGCATCTGAAGTCATTATTTAGTCATAATTCCTTTAGTGTTGTTTGTGGGGTGATGCATACGTTATATTATTTTCTTAACATATATTAATGTTCAAAACGATTTATTCTGGAAAAACGTTTTGAGAAAGAGAAAAGATAATGATGCTATTAAAGTCGAAGCAACTACCTTGAAGTTTCTTCTGTCTGGAGTGGCTAAATCTCTGAATGTATACACAATTTGTGGCGTGATACTTAGCTCACCAAATTTCCAGCCTGCTATGAGATACTCATGTCCAGATACAGAAAATAATCAAATAAAATCAGTAAATCAAAAGCAGTGCCCAGGTGTGCGCTCTTCAGCAAAGGCCAAAGTAATAGTCAAGGAGAGCTGGTATGGGCTTAAATTTAGCCTCTATATATGAATTCAATATGATTAATTGCAAATAGAGTCTTCTATAAATATGTATAATGCAAAGCAATGCCAAGAAAAGGAAAGCATTTATGACCCAGTGCCATCTAATCGTTTACTCTTCTAGCATATCCTGAGCTTGGAACACAAATTAAGGGTCTATCTTGAGACCAGCATATTTCCAATGAATGCCCAAAGTAGAGATTACAGCACACCCCTCAGTGCAAATGATACAGATCTCTGCAGGTATCAGCTCCACAGCCCACATCCTAAACTAAAACTGTATTATCTAGCGCATGGACCACTTTGGAACACAGAATGGCAACATAACCATTACACCCTGATTTAAATAAAGGCAAATGCTGATAAGAAGCTAACCAAGTGTGTTGCTTCCTGATACAGGATATACAACCCAAATTTTTCAATGCCTTTTCCTTTATGAGTTTTAATTGCACAGTGTGTTTTCAACAAAACTGCAAGAATGAACTCTTCTCAGGAAAGGCATGACCCATATTATGGTTAAATTCATTGCTGTTTGGAGCTTGTTTTAAACATTTTAGGAAGATGATCTGCAAAGGAATTTTCCTTGATAGTCCAGTGAAGCATATGAAGGAATTCTGGACATTGAACGTTTTGTAACATTCAGTGAATTATTTCATATACCACAGCAATCTTTCTATATCCACAAGTACTATGTTCCATGGTCTCAATGAATGCCTGAAATCTCAGGAGTTATTGAGTCATGTAGAGAGATAGATAACTACATGGAGAATGCTAGTTAAATTTGGTTAACTTGACACAAACTAGCATCACTTCAGGAGAGAGAACCTTTATTGAGAAATTGCCTACACCAGACTGGCTAATGGGCATGCCTATGGAACATTTTCTTGATTAATGATTGATATGGCAGGGTCCATCCTACTGTGGGTAGTGCCACCCATGAATAGGTACGTGGTCCTACATGCTATAGAGAAGGTAACTGAGAAAGTCAATAAGCATCATTCATCCATAGTCTCTGCTTTACTTCCTGATCCCAGATTCCTGCCTTGGCTTCCTCTGATGATGGGCTGTAATGTGTAAGCCAATAAACCATTTCTAGCCTGAGTTGCTTTTGATTATGGCATTTATAACAACAACAGAGAAGCAAAAGAGGACATAGAGACCTAAGTATATATACATATAAATGTGGACATAGTTAATATAGATATTCATGGCATTTTGTGATACGCTATATACCTGTGATACAGTTTAATTATGTTTTGCAGGTATAATCTAATTATATAATTGCCCCTTTCCCTTTCTGCCTCCAAACCTCCATATATCCTCATGTTCTCTTTCAAACTTATGGGTTTAACTATTGTTATACATATTTATATTGCATATGCGTATGTAATATACATGTAAATATAGCCTGGTCATTCTGTATGATGCTACTTGTATCTATGATAAATTTTAATTGATAAATTTGGCATGGTAAGAGATTAATAACTTAAAATAGAAAAATTTAACATTATATTACAATGGTTTGTTTGAATATGGTCACTCTATTTTCTCTTTCAAAACTATGATACTGTAGCAATCTTCCTCATGCAGTAAGATGAACAGCATAAAGGATATGAGCAGAAGTGAAAGATATGAGCACTAAGTTCCTATCAATCTCCTGACATATCATCTGTTTCCAGTAATTCTGGATCACTGAGCCTCAGCTGACATCTATTGTATGTCAAGCACAGATAACAGATGGCATAGATCTTTAGATGAAGAGTTGTATTTGTTTTTGTTTGTTTGCTTCTAACATTCTTTGGAAGAACAGTGCTGTCAGAAGTTATTGGTTCTCATCTGTGTATACTTATTTGATTTTGTATGTGCACATGTATACGTACACATGTATGTAGAGCCCAGAGGTTAGTGTCTTCCCCAATTAGTCATTGCCTTATCTTCGAAGACAGGTCCTTGCTGAGCCTAGAGTTCACCAGTATGCCTAGATGGGTGGATAGTTAATTAGCCCTAGGGAATCTGCCTGTCTCTATCTAATTCTGGAATGTCAGGCAAACAGTGCCATGATAGAATTTTAAAAATGAATGTTCTGGGGATTGAACTCTTGTCTTCATGACTGTGTAAGCATGTGGCACATGAGCCATCTGCCCAGTCCCATATTGTTGTGGGAAATATTAAAAAGAGCCATCAAGTTCCCGCACTACGCTGGGCACCAGAGGGGCACATGGTTCCAACTGGGTGTTCTCATCTCATCAGATTTTCTGACTCAGAACTTCAAAATCTATCCTTCCAGCTCACTAAGTTCCCACTGGTGGGTTGCTACCATGCCAGCCCCATGCTTCAAACCCCCCACAGCCTTTGTGGTACACATCAGGCAAACTCACACTTTGCCGCTGCACGTTTCTCTCTGGAACCCAGTTGAGTTGCCCTGAGAAGGAAAATACCACACAAACTTAGTTCAGAAATAATGGTAACTCAATCTCTGGGCTCAATAACTTATAAGCCATATTAAATCTAATTTCTCTGGTGGTGAATCCTGGCGGATCTGCCATGATACCAGGAATGAGCAGCTACATCTTGTCCTTTCACTATCCCCATTCAAAAGCCTCTAACTCTCTCCTGCTCTCTCTCTCTTCCTCCATCCAACCTGGAAGTCCCATCTATTTGCCCAGTGATTGGTCCCTTTGTTCATTCAGGGAGTTTCATAAGAAGTCACCTGAGTATGAGACTCATTCTTCTTTCCAGACGACCCCTCCTGGGAGAGCAGAATTAACAAAAAATGGCACCAGGGCCATCCACAACACCGTATCTTTCTTTTTAATTCATCTAAGTATTGCAGAGGGTCTTAGACTTCATTGGCAAACAATGCTACAAATGCTTTTGTTTATCATTTTATCATTGGTATGTTTTGCATGTCTTTGAAAAAAATCTCTTCAAACATGCTTGTGCTTTTGGTTCATTTTTTTATTTTCATGGCCAATAGATTCTGGATGGCCAGATACATTACTTAATAAAGGTTTTCAATTCCATTACTTCCTGTTTCAAATATTGTTGCACTTCTGGAGGAGAACCTTAGTGGAAACTTTCCATAAATGAGATGACTGTCACCCATGATTTCTAATTATATAGTCAGGATCTGTGCAGATGATTCTCACTTTTGTTTGATAGCATGTGGGCTATTCACTCTACACTTTTCTGGCTTAACTATGTACCCTACACTCTTTCCATATTACAGCAAGTTTGTGTCTCCTTTTTGTGTGTTTTATGCTTAAGTACTTACTTTGCATTCTAATATGTATAGATCTATTAGAAAGCTTCTTTAAAAAGGCAGGATTTTATCACATTTGAGAATGGACTTTGGCTTTGTTCTTTCTTCATAATCACCCCCATCAGCTTAGCCATGATGCATCAGCAGCTTGTACATTGGCAAGCCTCACCTTTCCAATGATTTTATGGGAGCAGTCCAAACCTATCCTGAATCTGTGTAACCATCTTTTTCTTGCAATAAAGGGCTTGTTTCCCTTCACTTTGGAAAATCCTTTTGTCAGGCTCAGTGCTTCATATCAGGGTTTTCAATAGGAACACATTTTCTGCTCGTTTATTCTGCTTGCAAATTTGATACCATTTCCATATTAACTGAACACTTATCATGGACTCTGATTATTACTTTTGCAATTTCCGATGTGACAGCAAAAGTCACCCAGGTTTTTTTCCTAATGTCTTACAACCTCAAAAATGGAGAGTTTATTCTCAGCATAGGTCTTAGCAATTTAAGCATACATTTTTATTCCTCATCATTAGGTCAATAAGTTGGACATTTTCACTTTGAAGCGTAGTTCAGCATGTTTTCCTTCATACACCTGAATTTCCCATATCTCATTCTTTTGTTCTGAGCATATTGTTTAATGTGGGAGGGATGTATGTCAGCACTTGGGATGGTGTAACATAACTGATATTATGACAGTCATTTCTACAACTGAGGTGACTACTAACACGTCTAATGGACAGTAGGTTATATGATGTGGATAGTCTGGAAAAGAGTGGTTCAGATCCCAACCAGGAAGAGCAAAGTGATGCATGTTTTCAACATGCCTTTCAGAATCATGCTCAACGTAAAACTCAGAAATCTTCTTTTTAGTGTTTTCAGACTGCACTAACCTGAAAGCACTAGAAACCAATACTTCAGGGAATTTGGTAGGTAGGTTCTTAAGTAATCTTGGCTGACTTTACCTTGAAGTAATTTTTCATTAAATTTAGTGGTGGTTCCTTTTGATTCAAACTATGTAGTTTGTAGTTCATTTAAAGTTATCAACATTCCAAACACTAAATCGTTTTATTGTTTAATTTTTCTGAAATTGTATAATGATATCGGATTCATCCAAGTTTAATAGTAGGCGACAATTTTTCTTTCTAATTTTGCATGATGTTGACATTGGTACTTCCATTTGCAATAGGGTAAGCTTGCTCCCTGCTGCAACTTTTCTTCTTGATCCATTAATATGGAATTCATATCTTGCCAGAGAAAATGTCTCTTTTTATTACAAACTCTTGCCTCTTTTACATATCTTCTATGATTTAGCTCCCAGTGTAAGTAACCTAATTATTAGTGATATTCTTAATCTCTACTCTATTAAGGCAGAACACATTTTCTTTGATTATCATCTCTTTTCATACATAGCCTGAATTCAATAGCCCTTTATTTCTGCCCCTTTCCCTCTTCGGTACATTCCCTGGAGAAGGAGCAGCATCAGGTTAGGATTACTGAGCTTGCAAAGAGAACTTGAGTTTGTGTTCCCAGTTGCTCAGTTACTCTTCTTTTTTCTTTTTCCATTTATTTATTTATTTGTTCATTTTACATCTTGATCACTGCCACCCCACTCCTGGTTCCCCCTTACAGAGTCCTCCCTCCCATGTGCCTCCCCTTCTCTTCTGATAGGATGCCTCTCTGTTATCCCCCCACCCTGGCTTATCAAGTTTATGCACAGTTAGACACATCCTCTCCTACAGAGACCACACAAGGCAGCACAGTTGGGGAACAGATTCCACAGAAAGGTAACAGCTTTAGGGACTGCCCCTTCTCCAGTTGTTGGGGGAACCATATAGTGACTGAACTGCACATTTGCTACATATGTGCCAGGGGCCTTGGTCCAGACCGTGTTTGCTATTTGCTTGGTGGCTGTCCCTGAGAGCCTCCAAGGGTCCAGATTAGTTGATTCTGTTGGTCTTCCTGTGGAGTTCCCTCCCCTCTTCAGGGCACACAGTCCTTCCCACAACTTTTCCAAAAAACTCCTGGAGTAGGGTCTGATGATTTTTTTGAATCTCCACAGTTTCTGTTGTTATAGCTCCCTTTTTATTTCTGATTTTGTTAATTTGGATACTATCTCTGTGCCCTCTGGTTAGTTTGGCTAAGGGTTTATCTATCTTGTTGATTTTCTCAAAGAACCAGTTCCTGGTTTTGTTGAGTCTTTGTATAGTTATTTTTGTTTCTACTTGGTTGATTTCAGCCCTGAGTTTGATTATGTTCTGCCTTCTACTCCTCTTAGGTATATTAACTTCTTTTTGTTCTACAGCTTTCAGGTGTGCTGTTAAGCTGCTAGTGTATGCTCTCTCCAGTTTCTTTTTGGAGGCACTCAGAACTCTGAGTTTTCCTCTTAGCACTGCTTTCATTGTATCTGATTAGTTTGGGTTTCATTTTCATTAAATTCTAGGAAGTCTTTAATTTCTTTCTTTCTTTCTTCCTTGATCAAGTCAACTTCCATGTGTATGTGGGCTTTCTGTTTTTGTTGCTATTGAAGACCAGCCTTAATCCATAGTGATCTGATAGGCGGCATGGGATTATTTCAATCTTCTTATACCTGTTGAGGTTTGTTTGGTGACTGATTATATGACCAATTTTGGAGAAGGTACCATGAGGTGCTGAGAAGAAGGTATATTCTTTTGATTTAAGATGAAATGGCCTATAGATATCTGTTAAATCTATTTGCTCCATAACTTCTGTTAGTTTCACTGTGTCTCTGTATAGTTTGTGTTTCCAAGATCTATCCATTGATGTTAGTGGTGTGTTGAAGTCTCCTACTATTATTGTGTGAGGTGCAATGTGTGCTTTGAGCTTTAGTAAAGTTTCTTTTATGAATGTGGTTGCCCTTGCATTTGGAACATAAATGTTCAGAATTGAGAGTTCTTCTTGGTAGATTTTACCTTTGATGAGTATGCAGTGTCCTTCCTTATCTTTTTTGATGACTACTGGTTGAAAGTCGATTTTATCCGATATTAGAATGGCTACTCCAGCCTATTTCTTGGAACCATTTGCCTGGAAAATTGTTTTTCAGCTCTTCATTCTGAGGTAGTGCTTGTCTTTAACACTGAGGTGCATTTTCTGTATGCAGCAAAATTCTGAGTTCTTGAGTTCTTTGTATATATTGGATATTAGCCCTCTATCGGATGTAGGATTGGTTAAGATCTTTTCCCAATCTGTTGGTTGCCGTTTTGTCCTATTGACAGAAGTTAGACTCCAGAAAACCAAATAACCCTATCAAAAAATGGGGAACAGAGCTAAACAGAGAATTCTCAACTGAAGAAATTCGTAGGACTTAGAAGCACCTAAAGACATGCTCAAGATCCTTAGTCATCAGGGAAATGCAAATCAAAACAACCCTGAGATTCCACCTCACACCAGTCAGAATGGCTAAGATCAAAAACTCAGGTGACAGCAGATGCTGGCGAGGATGTGGAGAAAGAGGAACACTCCTCCCTTGTTAGTGGGATTGCAAGCTGGTACAACCACTCTGGAAATCAGTTTGGTGGATCCTCAGAAAAATGAACAAAATACTACCTGAGGACCCAGCTATACCTCTCCTGGGCATATACCCAGAAGATGCTCCAACATGTAATAAAGACACATGCTCCACTATATTCATAGCAGCCGTATTTATAATAGCCAGAAGCTGGAAACAACCCAGATGTCCCTCATCAGAGGAATGGATACAGAATATGTGGTACATTTACACAATGGAATTTTACTCATCTATTAATAATAATGACTTCATGAAATTCTCAGGCAAATGGATGGAACTTGAAAATATCACCCTGAGTGAGGTAACTCAGTCACAAAAGAACAAACATGGTATGTACTCACTGATAAGTAGATATTTTCCCAAAAGTTTGGAATAACCAAGATTAATTCACAGACCATGTGAAGCCTAAGAAGAAGGAAGATCAAAATGTGGATGCTTCAGTGTTTCTTAGAAGGGTGACCAAAATCCTCACAAAGAAAAATATTGAGACAAAGTGTGGAGCAAGGACTCAAGGAAAGGATGTCCAGAGACTGCCCCACTTGGGATACATCCCATATACAGCCACTAAACCTGAATATTGTGGATGCTGGGAAGTGCTTGCTGATGGAAGCATGATAAGTTGTTTCCAGATAGGCTCAGGCAGAGCCTGAAAAATACGGAGGCGGGTGCTCGCAGCCAACCATTGGACTGAACGTAGGGTCCCGGATGGAGGAGTTGAAGAAGGGACTGAAGGAGCTAAGGGGGTTTGCTGGCCCATGGAGGGAGCTCCCGGAGACTGGACCACCAACCAAAAATACACATGGAGGGACCCATGGTGCTGGCCACATATGTGGCAGAGGAGGGCTTTGTTGGCCATCAGTGGGAGGAGAGGCCCTTGGGCCTGAGGGTGTTAGATGCCCCAGTTTAGGGGAATGCTAGGGAGGGAAGAGGGAAGTGGGTGGGTAGGTGGGGGAGCATCCTCATAGAGGCAAGGGGGAGGGGGAAATGGAATAGCGGATTTCCAAAGGGGAAAACATTTGAAATGTATATAAAGTAAATATAAAAAAAAAACCCTAAACAAAAACAAACAAACAAAGAAAAAAAAAACAAAAAACAAAATAAAAGACTCCTGGAACTCCATCTCAGGTTTGACTGTGGACCTCTGTGTCTGCTTTAGTCAGCTGCTGGGTGTAGCCTCTCAGGACAATTATGCCACATTCCTGTCTGCAAGCAGGAAAAAGGACCACTAATAATGTCAGGGATTGGTGCTTGCCCATGGGATGGCCACTCCCTTAGTCTCTGCTCCATCTTTGTCCTTGCATTTCTTATAGACAGGAAAAATCTGGGGTCAAAAAGTTTATGGGTGCATTGGTGTCTTTATCCATCCACTAGGGGTTCTGCCTGGCTACAGAAGGTAGCTTCTTAAGACTTCATATCCCCATTGCTATGAATCTTGGCAAATGTCACCAGAATTGATTCCTGGGAGCTTCCCCCATCCCAGGTCTCTGAGACAGATGCCCCCTGCGTCCCATTCCCTAGTTGTTGATTGCATTTGTTCTCCTGGCCTTCTGGCCCTCTCTTCTGTCTCTACCCACATCTGATCCTGAGCTCCTCTTTCTCCGTCTCATTCCCCCTCCCTTCTACTTCTCTCCCTCCATCTGCCTCCTATGGCTATTTTACTCCTCCTTCTAAGTGAGATTCAAGCATCCTCTCTTGTGTAATCCTTTTTGTTTAGTTTCTTTGGGTCTGTGGAGTATATTGTAGGTATCCTGTACTTTATGGGTAATATCCACTTATATATGAACACATACCATGTATGTCCTTTTGGGTCTGTGTTACCTCACTCAGGATGATATTTTCTAGTTCCATCAAATGCCTGCAAAATTCATGATGTCCTTGATTTTTAATAACTGAATAGTATTCTATTGTGTAAATAAACTCCATGTTCGGTATTCGTTTTTCAGTTGACAGACATCTGGGATGTTTCCAGCTTCTGGCTATTACAAACAAAGCTGAACAAATAAGCTTGAGCAAGTGTCCCTATGGTATAATGGGACATCTCTTGGGTATATGTCCAGGAACAGTATAGCTGAGACTTGAGGTAGAACTATTTCCAGTTTCCTGAGAAACTGCCGGATAGATTTTCAAAGTGGTTGTACAAGTTAGCAATCCTACCACCAAAGGAGGAGTGTTCCTCTTTTTCAACACCCTTGCCAGCCTATGCTGTCACTTGAGATTTTGATCTTTTCCAAACTTATAGGTATGAGATGGACAGAATCTCAGGGTCATTTTGATTTGCATTTCCAGGATGACTCAGGACATTGAACATTCTTTATGTGCTTCTCAACCATTTGTTACTCGTCTGTTGAGGATCCTGCTTAGCTTTTTACCCTATTTTTTAACTGAGTTATTTGGTTTGTTGCTGTCTAACTTCTTGAGTTCTTTATATACATTGTATATTTGCCTTCTGCCTGGAGGGTTAGTGGAGATCTTTTCCCAATCTCTAGGCAACCATTTTGTCCTATTAACAGTGTCTTTTGCCTTGCAGAAGTTTTGCAGTTTTATGAGGTCCTGTTTATCAGTCCTTGATCTTAGAGCCTGAACTCTTGGTGTTCTGTTCAGGAAACTGTCTCCTGTACCAATGAGTTCAAGGCCATTTCCTACTTTCTCTTCTATTAGATTAGTGTATCTGGTTTTATGTTGAGTTCTTTGATCTACTTGAACTTCAGTTTTATTCAGGGTGAGAAATATGGATTTATTTGCATTCGTCTACATGCAGACATATGGTTAGGCAAGCACCATTTATTGAAGATGCTTTCATTTTTCTATTGTATGGTTTTGGTTTCTTTGTCAAAAATCAAGTGTCTATAGGTGTGTGGGTTTATTTCTTGGCCTTTGATTAGATTCCATTGATCAAACTGTCTGTTTCTATACCAATGCCATGCACTTTTTATTAATATTGATCTGTATTGCAGCTTGATATCAGGAATAGTGATTTCTCCAAAAGGTCCTTTATTGCTCAGGATTGTTTTAGCTCTCATGGTTTTTGTTTGTTTGTTTGTTTTTCCATGTGAAGTTCAGAATTGCCCTTTCAATGTTTGTAAAAATTGTATTAAATCTGTAGATTATCTTTGGTAAGATGGCCATTTTCAATATGGAACCATAAGCATGGAAGAGCTTTTCATCTTCTGATATCTTCTCTAATTTCTTTCTTCAGGGACTTAAAGTTCTTGTCATGCAGGTCTTTTCTTGCTTGGTTAGAGTGACACCAATATATTTTATGTTATTTATCACTATTGTATTTATCGCTATTGTGAAGGGTGTTGTTTCTGTAATTTCTGTCTCAGCCTGTTTATCGTTTGTATAAAGGAGGGCTACTGATTTATTTGAGATAATTTTGTATTCAACCTCTTTGCTGAATGTGTTCATCAGCTATAGAAGTTCTCGTAGAACTTTTGGGTCAATTATGTATAGTGTCATATCATCCGTGAATGGTGTTATTTTGAATTCTTCCTTTCCAATTTTTTATCCCCTTGTTTCCTTTAGTTGTCTTATTGCTTTGGATAGATCTTCAAGTATTATATTGTATAGGGAGGCAGCAAATGGGCAGCCTTGTCCTGTCCCTAATTTTAGTGAAATAGCTTTAAAATTCTCTCTGTTTAATTTGATATTGGCTATTGGCTTATTGTATATTGTTTTTTTCTATTAAGGTATGTTGTTTATATTAAGGTATATTAAGGTGTATCCCTGATCTCTCCAAGACTTTTAAGATGAAGGGTGTTGAATTCTGCCAAAAGCTTTTTCAGCATGAGACGATCATGGGATTTTTTCCTTTCAGCTTGTTTATACGGTAGAGTACATTGATGAATGGTCATATATCGAGTCATCGCAGCATCATTGGGATGAAGCCTACGTGATCATTGTAAATGAAGTTTTTGATGTGTTCTTGGATTCAGTTTATGAGATTTTTACTGAAAGATTTTTATATTGATATTCGTGAGAGAAATTGGTTTGAAATTTGCTTTCTTTGTTGAGTTTTTGTCTGGTTTATGTATCAGGGTAACTGTGGACTCATAGAATGAGTTTTGCAGGATTCCTTCTGTTTTTATTTTGTGGAATAGTTTGAAGAGTATTGCTATTAACTTTTCTTTGAAAGTCTGGTAGCATTCTGCACTAAAAATGACTGACACTGCTTTTTTTTTTTTTTTGTAACTAAATGACAGCTTCTCTTTAGATTTGGTAAGTGGTATCTACTTAGATAATCATCCTTTTTTTTTTTTTTTTTTTTGATTTTCCAGTTTTGTGGAGTATAGGCTCTTGAAGGAAGACCTACTGATTTTGTGAATTTCCTCAGTTTCTGTTGTTATATTTCCCTTTTCATTTCCAATTTTGTTAATTTAAATACTGTCTCTCTGCCTTTTAGTTTGTATGTCTTGATTTTCTCAAAGAACCAGCTCTTGGTTTTGTGATTCTTTATTTCGTTTTCTTTGTTTCTAATTGTTTGATTTCAGTCTTGAGTTTGACTATTCCCCACCACTTATTCTTCTTGGGTGTGTTTGCTTCTTTTTGTTCTAGAGCTTTCAGGTGTGCTGTTAAGTTGTTCATATGAGAACTCTCCAATTTCTTCATGAAGGCACTTAGTGCTTTGAACTTTCCTCTTACCACTGCTTTCATTGTGTTTCATATGTTTGCGTATGTTATGCCTTCATTTTCATTGACTTCTAGAAAGTCTTTAATTTCTTTATTTATTCCCTGACCAAATTATCATTGAGTAGAGGGTTGTTCAGTTTCCACGAGTATGTGAACTTTCTGCTGTTTTGCTGAAGTTGTGTTGTGTGCTGTTGTTGATTAATCCATGGTGAGCTCATAGGATACAAGAGGTCATTTCAATCTTCTTGTATCTGTTGAGGCTTACTTTGTGTCTGATTATATGGTCAGTTTTGAAGAAGGTTCCAAGAAGTGCTGAGAAGAAGGTACTTCTTTTGTTTTAGGGTGAAATGTTCTGTAGATAACTGTCAGGTCCATTTAGTTCATAACTTCTGTGTCTCTATTTAGTTTCTGTCTCAATGACCTGTCCATTTGTGAGACTGGGGTGTCAAAGTCTCCCATTATTATTGCGTGAAGTTGATATGTAATTTAAGATTTAATAATGTTTCTTTTATGAATATATGTGCCCTTGCATTTGGGGTGTACATGTTCAGAATTAAGACATTGTCTTGGTTTATTTTCCTTTCATGAGTATAAAGTGTCCTTCCCTACCTCTTTTGATTACTTCTCACTGAAAGTCAATTTTATTCAATATTATAATGGCTACTCCAGCTTGTTTCTTGGGTCCGTTTGCTTGCAAAACCTTTCTGCAGACCTTAACTCTGAAGTAGTGTCTGTCTTTGATGCTGAGGTTATTTCTTAAATCCAGTAGAATGTTGGATCCTGTTTACATATCCAGTCCGTTAGCCTGTGTCTTTTTATTGATGAATTGAGTCTATTAATGTTGAGAGATATCAATGGCCAATGAACTTGATGTTGGTGGTGGTACTGTGTTTGTTTGTGTGTGTGTGTGTGTGTGTGTGTGTGTGTGTGTGTGTGTGTGTGTGTGTGTGTGTGTTTCTCTTCTTTGAATTTTGCTGGTGTGAAATTATCTATTTCTTGTGTTTTGGGATATAGTTACCCTCCTTATGGTGGAGTTTTCCTTCTTGTATCTTCTGTAAGGATGGATTAGCAGAAGATATTGTTTAAATTTGGTTTTGTCATGGAATATCTTGTTTTCTCCATCTATGGTGGTTCAAAATTTTCTGGGCGCAGCAGACTGGGCTGACTACTGTGGTCTCTTAGGTCTGCAAGACATCTGTCCAGGACCTTCTGACTTTTAGCATCTCTGTTGTGAAGTCAGGTATAATTCTGATAGGTCTGCCTTGCAACTCTTAACATTCTTTCTTTGTTCTGTACATTTAGTATTTTTATTATTATATAGTGGGAGGATTTTCCTTTCTGGTCCAATCTATTTGATATTCTGTAAGATTTTTGTATGTCTATAGCCATCTCCTTCTTTAAGTTCGGAGAATTTTCTTCAATGATTTTATTGAAAATATTTTCTGGGCCTTTGAACTGGGAAACTTCTCCCTCTTCTTTTCCTATTGTTCTTAGATTTGGTCTTTTCATAGTGTCCCAAATTTCCTGGACATTTTGCATTTAAAACTTTTTAGTTTTGTCATTTTCTATGAATGATGTATCAATTACTTCTATTGGATTTTCTATGCCTGAGACTCTTCTTTCTCTTCTATTCTGTTGGTGATGCTTGCATCTGTAGTTCCTGTTCTCTTTCCTAGGTTTTCCATCTCCAGGGTTGCCTTAATTTGTGTTTTCTTTGTTGATCCTATTTACACTTTCAGGACTTGCAGTTTTATCTTTTCTATACACCATTTTCACCAGTATTGAGTTCATGTCAAAATTTTTTGTCATCTTCCATATACTTCAATCCTAGTCCTTAATTGTCTCAGAACTTCAGCTATAGAATGAAATACTGTATTAGCCAATTTTTAAATTTTCAGCAATACCCAAAATACCAAGTCCCATTGATCCTAGTTGTTTAATATAGATCAGGTTTTTGTTTTATTTTCTCCATTATCTTTTTGGTTTATTACATTCTCATATGACAGAAATCATGGGACTCTTTGAGTTCCTTCGTGTCAAAGCTACCTCTAGTTTATCCTCTCATATCTTATTATTTCTCCATGGCTTCTTGGATTTATCCAGGCTTACAATTTTGTCAATTGGTATCTACTTTCAACTTATATCTTTAATGGCTTAACACTATACAAGTGTACATTCTTACCATATGAAAATGTACTCATGCCAAACTCTCATTATATTCAAAACAGAACAGTCTAGTCTACCCCTCTTCCAACACACAGGTTATCCTTCATTGCCTATAAAGACTTTCTATCCTATGCTCTTCGGTCTGATGAACTCTATGTATTAATTTTAGCCTCACATTGCTAAGAATTGTTTTTTACTTCCCATATCTTATATGTGTTTTTCAAATATACAGTGAAATATTTCATCTATTTATTTGTGGTTGAACTCTGTTATACATTCATGCCTCTATTCCTTTCTTTATCCATCCCCTGACTTGCCTGTGATTATGGGCATGTCCAGCATATACCAGTCTTGAAATTATGCTATGGATGCAGGTTAAATGTATAGGTGTGCAAAGAATCATTTTTTTTTTATCATCAATGTACCCCATAGAATTAGTGCAATATATATCTGATGCCACTGTCCAGTAGTGGAAATTATTTTGCACCAAAGTTTGTTTTAGACTTTTGTTGTGGGTTCCTTGGTGCTATTTGTATTTTGATGTTAATTCTGCTTCCTCGAGAGGGGCTGCCCCCTTATAGAAGTAGATCACATACTCAAGTGATCTCACTGAACCTTCTCCCCATTTTGACTAGTGAAAAGAGGCTAGTGCAGATTATTGGGCAGTGGAAGGGAAAGTTGGGATGGGTGGTCTCAGAGGGGTGTAGAGAGAGAAAGAGATGGAGGAAGAGGAGGTAGAAGGAAGATGGAGCAGAATCACATGACCTGGAGAAGCCGCAAGTAGCAAGGGGTATCATAGCTAGGAAATAAATTAGTATACTTGATAGATCTGCCAAATGTAGACATATAGCTTATAAATATAATAACTGGTTGTGTGTCTTTTTTTCCAGGCTTATTGGGGTAAGAAATTGCTGCCACAGACTGCTTTATCTGCCATTGAATGATGCAGAGTTGTTGCTAGAATGTTTTGTCAGATAACTTAAAAAAATTAATAAAATTCTATAAATATGTTTCAGTTTTGATAAGTTACGAAGACATAAACTTAATTGTTTAAAATTTTTTTTAGAAAAAAAGAGCCTTAAAGTTGATATCTGTTCTGCAAGCTTGAACCAACAAAAATAACAAAGATTAGATTTATGTGAAAGAATGAAATTGTGTATAGTTTTTTGTTTGTTTGTTTTGTTTTGTTTTATGCATTATATTTGAAGGTCCAATAAGACCTTGAATCTGGCTCCAGATGCTAGCAACGACCAGTGTGGTGGCTTCTACTTCTTTTCCTAGCCATTTTCTTTGGATTTCCTTTTGTTTTACTGCTAATCACCTTTCCTTTTAAATCATTGCCATGTATCAAATCTTTTGTCTACTTTTTGATTGAAACATATTCAAGCCGGGGCAGTTGTGGCGCACGCCTTTAATCCCAGCACTTGGGAGGCAGAGGCAGGTGGATTTTTGAGTTTGAGGCCAGCCTGGTCTACAGAGTGAGTTCCAGGAGAGCCAGGCCTACACAGAGAAGCCCTGTCTCAAAAAAGCAAAAACAAAAACAAAAACCCCCAAAAACCAAAAGACCAAAAAAAAAAAAAAAAAAAAAAAAAACCAAAAAAAAAAGCCAAACAACCAAAAAACAAAAACAAAAACAAAAACAAAAACAAAAACAAAAAAAAACAAAGTAACATATTATACTCAGGACCTCTGAAAGCTCAGACAGTATGTTCAACCTCTGAGCCATCTCTCCATACTCACAGAGTCCTGTTTTAAATGTTTAAGTGAATTTAACATAGTAATAAACACAACCAAATATCTCTCTTAAGACTGAATGCATTGCATACTTAGAAATGTCAATTTTGAAAGACATTTACGATAACTACAAGGCATGCTACATGACGTCTACATATTATTTCTCCCCAAGATAATTTGCCAATGGACATTCCAAGTCCACCAGAAACTTCAGTTCCAGTGACCTTGCCTCCAAACAACTGCACAGATGATCAATTTGTCTGTAGATCTAATGGTCACTGTGTTGGAAAAATTCAGAAATGTGACTTCAGATACGACTGTATTGACAAATCGGATGAATCATCTTGTGGTAAGTGAATTCCCAACTTTTGCATTATTTAGATATAAAACTACTGTTTTCATGAACTGTAGCACTTCTTCCTCCATTCTTTTATTATCAAATGAGAAGTCTTTAGGAATGGGACAGTATAATATACTTAGATTGACTATTTCAATTATTTTCCTAGGCAAATGCGCACAAAAATAAAGATTATTGTAGCTAAAATCTTGAGTTCATAAGAAGAGTGACTTTAACACATGTGAGACGTGTTTCCATGTCTTGGTGAAATATGGCTCTCATTTATAGCTACCTGCCGATTCATATCTCTTCTTAAATGAATCAGTGACAAATTATGAATTTACAATTGAACTTTACAGTCAAAGATCCAGATGGAAGAATCAAAATAAACACACACCTGGGAAATGAAACACAAAGTCAGACAAAACAAATGCTTTGGAGTATCTTTCTCTTCCATGCTTGTATATGAATTTATCATACTGTAGTATCATTCATAATGTTAAGAGTTACAAACATACCAATGGCAAGTCACAGTGATGAGCATCTGTCCTCATCAGTGTGTTAGGAAGTTCTAGGGTTTAAGATCTCTAATAAGAGTAGAAGTTTTTCCCTTAACTCAGTAAAAAGTAATTCTTAATGTGCAACTGTACTACCAATCTAGACTAAACCAGCCTACATTCAAATCGAGTGCACTCCAGACTCACAGGTCATTCAAGGTAACAGTTCTTATCATTTCAACAATATAAAGAATAGATAATGAGTCCTGACTATGATAACAAGATAATTAAATGCAACAGGTACTAACATCCGTGTTTAACATCCAAATGTATTGAATCACTGCACAGTCTTAAAAAAGATTGTTTTGCAATGACTTGTTTCCTTGTCAGATTTTGTAGTAACATAATGTATTTAAGTTTTTCATCTCTGGCATTCCATAACTTAATACATTCAGAAACCAGGTCACTGTCAGGTTTTCTACAACATGCATTAGAATTCACTGGATTGATTTTATGTTTACTTAAGCAATAGTGATTTTAACATAGATGGATGCATGTACACATTCAGCAAGAGGAGGAAGAGAAAAAAGAGGGAGAAATTATTTAGAAAGCATTTTCACATGAAAGTCAATGGAGTTCTAATTTTTTATGTTAGAATACAATCAGTACACGAATCTTAAGCACATTCAAGGTTTTAAGACCAATATAAATGTCATTGGATGTCCCATTGCTTTGAAGGCAGATGCTTTCACTGACATCTTTAGGGATGAGCAGAAGTTAAGTAATATATTACCTTGGACAAGGAAAAGCCAAAAGGTCACAGCTTAGAGGTCATACAGGCAGCAGAAGTGCTGAGTAGGAAGAAATGGGAGATAGATGCTCTAGGAGCCAATTAACATCTCATCTTCTAGAGAGAGGGCACTGTTAATGTATGCATTTATTCACATATTTTACTTTTTGTGGAGATTTAAATAAAAAGCGAACCCCAATTCTTAAATATTTCTCTTGTGATTATATAAAACATTTGCCTAAAGATTTTATCAGTGCTTAAAAGTTATTGATGAGAGCTAAGAAGGAGGGACTGTTGGTAAAGTGCTAGCTAAGTAAGCATGGAGACCTGTGCTTGATGCCCAGAACCTATCTAAAAGCAAGATATGACAGCTTAGTCTTGTAAGCGCAGACATCCAGAAATGGGATGCTTAAGACTCACTGAGCCATGCTAGCCAGCTGTTCTCACCTGATCAGTAAATAACAGGACAAATGCAAGATCCTGCCTCAAAAAAATAGGTTGGACAGCACCTGAGAAATAAGACAAAAGAGGAATTTGTAGCATGCACCCACAGGAACGTACAAACACATAGACACACAGGGTTACACACACACACACACACACACACACACACACACACACACACGCACACACACATCTTTTGTAGCATGATTTTTTTAAACCAAACATAAGAAAGTGCTGCAGAGTGTAAACGTCCCATTCTTGTTCATTGTTATTAGCTCATCTTGTCTTTGTTCTGTTTTATTCAAGTACTGGAGGTTTGTACATTTGAAGAGAGAAGCCTATGTAAATGGTACCAACCAATCCCAGCAAATTCCCTCCTTGATTCAAATACATTCAGGTGGGGACTTGGTAATGGGATCAGTATTCATCACGGGGAAGAAAACCACAGACCATCTCTAGATCACACAAAGTAAGTGACTACATATTTTCCAAGTCTTTCTTAGGAGACGTTCCCATGACCTACCTTATCCTAGGTCAATGTTATTACAGAGATTAATGTAGTGCCTAAGAACAAGAGAGTTGAACGTATTAGTTTACACTGTGCCAGGAAAAAATAACTTTAAAAGCAAAAAAAATGGGGCTGCCAAGGTGCCTCGGTAAGTAAAAGCACTGGCTGCTAACCATGACGGGTCTGAGTTCAATCTCCAGACTCACATGGTGTAAACAGTGACCCAGTTCCGACAAGTTCTGCCCCAACTTGTAAATGTTATCTTTTATATACATGTAGCAGTGAATTAATCTGGCAGCTATATTTATTTACCTTATGCTAGTCCCTAATAACGTCATAGAGAAACCAAGATTTATTTAAAATTGCACCTCAATTGCTGAGCAATTAAATGATGTACCTTAATTTTTATGCTAATCTGGCTACCCCCAGCCCCATCTCATGATACTTGCATATTGTTATTGATCTGGCTTTTCGGAGCCCTTCTTCATGGCTCCAAATCTTCCAAACTGCTGGCTGATCTGAATCTTCCTTTCTCCCTCTCTCCTCCCTCTGGCTGGCAGATATGCCACCCTCTTCTCTATCTGCTTGTCCATTGGGTGATCAGTGTTTATTGACAAGGCAGAGAATAAATGCTAAGAATTGTTTGTATAAACTTGAAACAGTAAATTCTTGATATAAGCATTACAATTCCATGTCTGGATTGAAACAAAGTATGAGAGAAGACAAATCAGCATTTTAATAACACAAGGGTAAAACTTTACACAGTGTATAAAAACATTATGCCTATGCTATCTTCCACGGACACACAATTGTAGGCAAGCAACTATGTACAGACATGCGCTTATAGACCCACAGACATACACACACACACACACACACACACACACACACACACGCACACACACACACACACACATAATTAAAAGCAAAGAATGATTCTGTGAAACTAGACACAAGCAAAAACATAAAAGTAAAAGTATTATATAATATTTTAATATCCCCTCTCCATGAGAAGCTCAGGAATTTGTTAACTTGTTTATTTATTTATGTATTTATGCCTCTGCCTATGGCCTTCAATATTCTAGTCAAACACTCTACCACTGAACTACATTTCTATCATGAAAACTACTGTTAATATGTTGGTTAAAAAAAAAAAAAAAAGTTGAGGCTGATGAGATATCTCATTCAGTAAAAATGCTGAGGAAGCAGAGACAGGCAGATCTTTGCAGCTCCCTGGTTATCTTGGCAAACCTAGGTGGGAAGTTTCAGGCTAGCGAAACTTTCCCAAAAATAAGGTAGATGAAGATCTGAGAAAGGACATGGAGTTGACCTCTGGCATACATACATACATACATACATACATACATACATACATACATACATTCATACATACATACATACAGTTGTATTTGTAACCTCTGTGCATGCTCCTGAACACCACATACATAACCCCCCCTCACAGACACACAAACACACACATACACACACAATGACAAATATAGACACACACTCACAGAGACAGTGAGGTGTAATCCAGAGATCATGTCCTGCAAGTTCGTAACTTCTTCTCTTTGTCAGTCTGATTTCAGGGAAACCTTTTGCAGTCCACTTAGGGAACCCCTGTTTATGTTACACTTTCCACAGTTAAAGCTGAAAGATGCCTCAGTTTCCATGGATGGTGCTTCAATAAAAGGTTATCTCCATCTCTGATCTCTTTGATCAAAGTGCTCTTGGATACCTAGGAAGTCACTGCATTTTTAGCATTTTCTTTGGGTTAAAAGTTTTCCCTTGTTTCTGAGCTCTCTTTTGTCGATTTTCTTCTGGTAAAATGGTTTGTTTTTCCACCATTTAATTAATTAAATGGTAGCAGCATATCTGCTCGCAGTATACAATGTGGCACACAATAAAGGGTGTTTTGGCTTTAAACATATATATTAGTTATTAAGTAATGAATTGAAATATCTATATACTAAATGGTGTTGGGTTGCTTCTGACTTAGCGTCAATAGAAATTCCAAGAACCTTCTGTTGTCCATGTAAATGGACTCTGTCACTTTATGAAAGTGTATTGCTACAAAGAATAAGTAAGGGCTAAATTAGAACTGTTCACGGGAGTAGTGAAGTGTAAATGGGATTTTGTCAATATATTGTATAAGCCGGAGGCTGGCTTCTCTGTATCTCTATCCTTCCGCTTCCAATAAGCTACAGAATCCTGGAGGACTCCCAGGATTATATTAATGCCACATTGTTTTTGGCTGTCTGGCCCAAAGTAAGTCTCCACAAGGAGATAAAGCACCAAACTAAATTCATTTAAGATAAGAACACTTAACAGATGTTTAATTTCTACATCCACATGACAGTGAGCCTTGAAGAAGGAAATGGCCTCCAGCCCGTGTGTACCCTTGTGTCCCTCTCAGCTGTGCTCCAGGCTCCATCTCCATCCAAGGGAGGTTGTCTCACCAAGTCTATGGCTTATAGGAAGCTTCCAGACTTGTTTTCCAAATTTTGTTTTTTTATTGAAAGGAAGCTTTGTTCATTCAGAAAATGCTTCTCTTTCTCCTTCCTCTAGTGTGGGGCTCTAGAAACACAAAGGCAGTTTTCAAAGCCGTTATCTCAAAAGAATTTTCAAGATCAGCTTCAAGAATTAAAAAGGATTGTGCCAATTATCCTTCCCTTATACCTGCCCCCAGGCCCTACCCGAGGCGAAGATCACTTCTGGCGCAGTGCAGGAAAGATCATTTACATGCAAGTACAAGAGAAACAAGACATTCATATATTTCAAAATATTCTTCCACTTTAAACACTTAATGAGGCAATAAAAACTCTGGCTAATTCATGCTATGTTAGGACTGCATAGGCAACTTTTCACTCTGTATTGGAGTCCTAAACAAGGTTTTAAAAATTTCTGTTTTTCATTATGAAAATAAAATGTCTAAGCTTAATAGAATGATATTCCAAAGTGAATTTTTCTTTTTAAAAATATAAGCACACTTTGTATATCTGAAATAAATTCTATGATGTAAAATTAAGGTTGCATTTTTATTTTTTATTTGTTTTTAGGGGCATGTCACCATTTGATACAACTAGTTTATTTGTTTCATATATATTTGACAGCCCATTATCCTTTTTAAGGTGAGATTTATGCAGCAGGAGGCTGCTGAGGGCATTCACCCTGCATACAGCCTAACTGCTGGCAAGATGTCTTCTCAAGATTGCAACAAGGCAGAAAGAAAGGAATATCCTTGGTTATAATTCAACAAAGCAATACAATAACATATGCATAAAAATCATCTGAAATTCGCCTACTTTCTTTAAGTTGGGGTTGGATGACATCTCATTTTCCTTTATACTCTGAAAAGAGAGAGCATTTCGAAGAAAAGTTATTTTCTTAGTATTTTTTGAAAAGGTGACATGGTCTGTTGAGGAGGAAGAAGAGGAAAGTGGCAAGGGGAGAGATAAGGAAGAGGAAGAGGAAGAATGGAAGGAGGGAGAGAAGAGGGAAGAGGAGGAAGAGAGAGGAGGAAGAGGGAAACGGAAGAGGAGAAAGGGTAATAGGCGGATGAATCTATAGCCCTCAGTTCTCCAGAAACTACTAGGGAGTTTGTCTGGAACTATTTTCTTCAGGTGAGTTTGTTTGGAGATTACTATTAATTTAACAATGAACCAGCTTACTGAGGCTATGTAGGGCTGGAATGTCACATAATTCTCTGGAGTTTAAACATGATTGGAATGATGTGGGTTTGGAAGGGCTGTAGAGTGATGGCTTCCAGCTCATGTTTTACTCTGGTCAGAGAACCTTATTCTGAGACCCGTACAATCAGTGAAATTAGCTATTCTTTTAGCTCAGCAGTATTACTATAGCATGTATATTCATAGCTAAATGCCACATGTTTTATAATCATTCTTATATCATAGGGGATGCTTTCCAAATCTGTTGTTTTACTAAATGCTCATTGCCTGATTAAATAAACTAAAAAATAAATAAATAAGAATTTCCATGAGCACGGACTCCAGGCCACAGGCAAAATCGAGTTCCCCATGCTTCATTATGTAGAATTATATTCAATAAAAAAACCCTAATACTTTCCAGATTAGTGATTTCTAAGTATGCTCTAAAAATTTGTGAAAATATCAAGGACTTTTAAATAAAAGCATGTATCTTCATACATATCAATATATTTTATAGATATATGTAAAACCATTCTACTAAATTTACATATATGTAAACATATGCATTAAAATATGTGAAGCACATGCATGCACACATGTGCACAGACATATATTAGGATATACTTAAATGTAGATTTTGAAGCATTTATATCAACATAATAATAATTTATCAGCCTTTAGAAACAGTTTTACAGTAATAATTATAAATACAAATATTCAAATTCTAAATTGACTGTATTGCTTTTGAACTGTTTTAATACTTGTAGGCAAGTGGCATTCCTGTTAATTACTGAAGGACTGAAGGAGAAGCTAAATTACACTTTTAAAACAGTAGAGAAAATAATACCTTTCTGTTAGAATGTCCCGAGGTTAATTTCTTATTATTCGCTTTCACATGTAATTTGCTTTGTGTAATTAAGTGAATTTCATTACAGATTTTCATTTAATCCAGAAGTAATTCATCTTGACAGGTAGTTTTTTAAAAGCCATCTTCAGTTACTTAAAGTGCATGTATTTTAGGAGGTTATACTATATTTAAAATTATAGTGCATATTGAGAGGGAGATTTGCTAACATATTTTCTAAATAAGGTAATTTTTAAAGAACATGTTGATAATAAAATGTATACATTTATGATGTTACTGAAGATCACTTCCTCTTTTGAATATGTGCTAAAATATATTTTTAGTCACAGTTTCATTTTTATTCAAATAGTAAAATTTATTTTCATCATGTAATTTTTAAAAAATAAGGCAAACATGTCCATTTCCTGTAGAGTCAGTGTAGTTAAACACCTGTAAAAGGAAAGCATCTTCCCAGTCATACAAAGGTCGAGTTAACTTAATTCTCCACACCACAGTAGGGCTTTAAATGTAAGACTCATTTGTAGGTACCACCAATGCTATTTTCTGACAATAATTGCAACAGACATGGGGTAACTCACAACAATGAACTTTCCTGCCTAGAACTCCAATGGGCCATCTTGTCCCGGGGCCATCTTGTGCAGGATTATGGTTCCCTTATCCTAGCCGTGTGAGTCTGAAAGCCCTATTCTGAAAATAGACAGCACCTCTAGGCATGGGCCCACTGTTTATGTGAGTGGAGTGTCGTGCACACTCTAAAGTCCCACTTCCTGTCTATAGCCTGTATGCTCTTCCTCTCCCTGGAGGACATCAGGTAATAAACTGTGCTTGTTTGTGTTTCCATCTTTACTAAGTCATGGGAAGAATATCACTCTTTTGCTTATTGGTATATGATAAGAGTGCAAAACACTTCGTTTCAATTTTCTGTTCCCATATGTGTATGTGATGCCCTTTGCCACAATCTTCTCTCGTCCCTTCTTGCTAGATAGTCCTTATTTTGCTTTGTGTCTGATATTTATGTAAATATATATTTCATATAAGATAGAAAACATTGACCATTCATCTTTTTAAGTTTTATTTGCCTCATTTAATCGCAATCTCGAGGTACAATCATTTCTAAGCAAAGGATGCAATGTCATTTTTTATGGACAATAAAAGCTTATTGAATGATTACCTCGTTTTCTTTAGGCATTCATTTGTTGATGAACATTTAGGATAATTCTATATACTACATATTAGGCATAGTACTGTGTTAAACATGCCTCTTTGTGTTGTGCTGACTTGCCTTCCCTTGGTAATATACTCCCCTGAAGTGGTATAGCATCATTCTGTTTTTAGATATTTGAGAACACAGATTATCATAGTAATTATGTTACACTGCTATCAACAGGGTATAAATGTTCCTTTTCATCAAATGAATACCTTAATACTTACCAGCATTTGTTGTTTGTTTTCTTTATGATAGCCTTTCTGCATAGGATGAGATGGACTATTAATATAGTTTAGTCTTGCATTTCCCTACTGGCTAATACAAACTAATCAGGACAATACCATGAAGGATACCATATAATGCCTTCATTGACTTTTTTCTCTTTTCAATTTATTCTTCTCTCATATGTTCCATCTGGTCTTCAGTTTTCCTCCCTCCACTCCTCTCGGTTACCCCTTTTCCCCTCCCCTCTCCCCCACATCCACTTATCCTCTGTTTCCCTTCAGAAAAGAGCAGCCCCTTCCACAGATATAAACTGAATACGGCATAACAAGTTACAATGAGGCTAGGCACAAACCTTCATGTCAAGGTCGGATGAGGCAACCCAGTAGGAGAAAAGGGTTTCCCAAAGCAGGCAAAAGAGTCATGTATACCCCCTACTCCCACCGTTAGGAGTCCCATAAGAACACTGGGCTACACAACTATAGCATATATGCAGAGGACCTAGGTCAGACCCATCCAGTCCTTCCTCTGAGCCCTACTTAGTTGATTCTGAAGGCCATGTTTTTGTGGTGTCCTTGACTCCTCTGGCTTTAACACTCTTTCTTCTTCCTGTTCCACGGGGGTTCCTCAAGCTCTGTATAATGTTTGGCCATAGGTCCCTGCATCTTCTCCCATCAGTTCCTGGATGAAGCCTCTCTAATGAGAATTACCCTAGGCTGCATTCTACAAGGATAGCAGAATATCATTAGAAATCCTGTCCTAGACTATTTTTTCCAGTCAGGTTTGGTTCTATCCTAGGTCTCTGGGCTATCCGGCCTGTGGTTCCTGGCCATCCAGCCAGTATCATGTATGGGCTTTGCTAGAGTCACCCTTGTAGGTTCCAGAGAGTTTCCATTGCACTGGTTTTCCACATCGCCTCTAACATGGTCCCTAAATCCCGTCTTCTCTCTCAGGATTCTTTTGCTCCATCACCTCCCCCATCTTTCCTACTCCTATCGACTCCCCACCAAGGTCCACCTGCAAAGTATATTCTACTTCCCTTTCCTAGGGAGATCCATGCACACCCTTCTGCTTTGAGCCCTCCTTGATACTTAGCGTCCCTGAGTGGATGGTAGCACAATTATCCTTTACTTAACAGCTAGTGTTGACTTATTACTAAGTACATACCATGTGTGTTTTTCTGGGTCTGGGTTACCTCACTTAGGATGATTGTTTTCTAGTTCCATCCATTTGTCTGCAAATTTCATGATGTTATTTTTTTAACAGCTGAGTGATTGTATAAATGTAAAACATTTTCTTTATCCATTCTTCAGTTGAGGAGCATGTAGGATATTTCCAGTTTGACTATTACAAATAAAGTTACTATGAACATGGTGGATCAAAAGTCCCTGTGGTAGGATGGAACATCCTTTGGATATATCCCCAGGAGTGTTATAACTGGGGTTTGAGGAATATAGACTCCTAATATTCTCAGGAACCATGATTTTCATATGCATTTGTTTGTTTATATGTTGAGGAATAGGGGTGTACATATATGCCATGATATATCTATGGTGTTCAGAAAAGACATGTGGGAGCTGATTTTCTCATTTCAGTCATATGGGTCCTGGGGATTGATCCAGGGTCATCGGCTTGACTGCAAACTCCTTACCCACTGAGCCATCTTAGAAGTCCTTTCTATATTTTCTTAATTATCATATTGCTAAAATAGTTATTTCCATTTAGCACAAAATGATTTATATGTAGGAAATATAAATCAGAAAGAAAAACAAATGGCATCAGCTATGCTCTACCACATGACTTATGCATTGGATCTATATGCAGAGACATGTTTTAATGATATTTTTGTATTGTATTATTTTTAATCTTTTAATTTCATATATAATCTCCAATGAATCTAAGTGAATATTGAGTCAATAGTATTTTCCCAAATGACTGTGCTGTAATTCAGTGAATCATATCTATACTATTTTATTGATGAGCTAGTTGCCAGCTGCATTTCATAATACATCCATACATATAAAAAATATATATATATATAATAGTATAAACTAATAAAATACAATGAGTTGAAATTTTATGCTAATGATAATTGCTTACACTTTAAGACTTTTGGTTTATTAGTACTATTAAGTTACCCTTCCAATGTATCACTTTTGCCAAGATCACAGTGTAATGTTTGTTTTTCTATTTTCTTGCCAACACTGAGATTGAAATACTTTCTGTCTTCCGAGTTGATTGGTAGTATTTTTTTTTCACATCTTGACACTAGAGAATCTCTCATCTTTTGTCTTTATGCTTTACCTATGTCTCTGTCCCTTACTTCCTATTTGTGTTTTATGTTTGGGTTCAAATTCCAAGGAGCCACATGGCTTCTACTTTCCAGATGTTATGTTTTGTTAATTTATTTTGTATTTATATACTTACATGTATATTTGTTTACATTGGTATGTATGTGTGATTGAAGTAAAATATTTTATGTGCATTAGAAGTACCAGAAACTTTCTGTGTAATGAGGCTGACCTGAACTCCTGATCCTCCTAATGTGGAGACCTCCAAAGTTTTGAGATTACAGGTTTGTTTTACTATGCCTGACTCTTGCCTTCTTATTACAGAATTTAAGCTAGAACTGGCTAATGAGAGAATCTTGGAAAGGCAGGTTTACATTTATCAGACACTTTGCTACCTGACAGACTATAAAATGTGAGGAGAGTATCCAGTAAAAGTGGGATCTATAGCTGGTAATGGAGTATTTTCGGCAGGAAATTGAGGCATATTTAGGACAATGAATATAGATTCCAGGGGGAACCCTGATGTGGCCTATGAATTTCTATTTTTTTTCATTATTCAACATGACACCATGTTTTGAGATTATGATGGTAGAAATCTCAACATCGCATCAGTAAAGACCCTGCCAGGACTGTCTGATAAGGAATGGTCTTCTTAAAGAAGCTGAAATGTTATCACTATAAAAAAGCTGAAAGTTATCATTATTGGGAAAGAGGTAAAGGTAACTCTTGTTTCTGAGATTGGCATCATATTTTTTATTGCAGGAAAATATACTGTGAAAAATAATATGGATTGAAGATGTCCATGGAAAGCTTACATGGGAAGTTCCCCAAATATTACAGTTCAAGGCCACTGAGGGTGATTCTGAAAACTAAGATAGATGTATAGAGTTTAATTTGCTGGTGGTAACTGGGAGCTTGTTGTTTCTGTAATCATGATTCAGAGAAAAAATGGTATATTGAAAGATTTAGAATATTTTCCAGACAAGTGCTAGATGCAAGTGGCTGTTGATTTAGAGAAAGGTTCCCTCTCTGACTTGAGAGTTTTAATTTATCATGGTAATATAACATGCCTATTTTCACTGTCCAATAATTAGTATTAATCCGATCAATTGAATTATTTTGTTTTCCAGCTGCTAAGATATGGTAATTCATTACTCTGTCTATGTTTCCTTTTGTGCTATTACTAGTTTCTAGTTTGACAACTACAAGCACCTAGGCTCCTGCACATATGTAGCAGATGTGAAGCTCAGGCTTCATGGGAGTCCCCCAACAACTGGAGTAGAGGCTGTCCCTAAAGCTGTTGCCTCTCTGTGGAATCCATTCCCCTAACTGGGGTGCCTTGCTGGCCTCAATGGAAGATGATACACATAGCCCTGTGGAGACTTGATGGGCCAAAGTAGGGATATACATAGGGGTGGCTCCATCCTCTCAGAGGAGAAGGGAGCAGGGTAATGGGATAAGAAGCTATGTCATGGGGTGATTGGGGGACAGTGATTTGATATAAAGTGAATAGATGAATAAATTAATGAAAAATACAATGATGTTAGAAAGTCAATGAGTTGGTATTTGAGCACACATTTTAAGGCCAAGCATGACTTTTTCAAAACCCTCCCGCAATCTATTACTAAAACATTTTTTTCCCAACTGGTTGTTTCTAAAATGGCCTATTCATTTCTCATTTTATTGACTCAACACATCCACAAATACCAAGCCTGATGAAATCCCAATGATTTTTAAGAATAGAGTCATGTAAATAAAGCACCCCTTCACAATCTCCTTTAAATTAATCAGTTGGTACATCCCAGGAAAAGTCAAAGAGAAGATGACCATGAGCTATGTTAAAGGGACCCTCTGCCTCTGATTCTCCATCTGTTCATTGCATAAGTCACTGGAATGAGTTCCTACTTTCCATCAGCCCTGCAAACCAAAATGTCTTCATCTCTCTAGCTCTCTAAGTAACAGAACGTTTTCTTTATTTTACTTGTTGATTTCACTGAATCTCACAAGACTGACATAGTCACACTAATTTTCATACAGCACACTCTTCTCATAAGTAGACAAGGTTCAGATAATAGCCACAAGGGCATTTGCCAGAATAAGCTAATTTTCTGTGAGAGAGAAACCTGGACATACACTTAGCGAACTGTCTTCTTCTAAAGCAAAGTAATACATGAAAAGTACCTTTGTAAGTGCCTGTAACCAAATGCCCTGAAGCCCCATCAGGGCAGGGCTGGAAACCAGAGGGATGGGGTTGGAGGGGAAGGGGAAAGGAGGAGGAAGAGGAGGAGAAGAAGGGAGAGTATGGCTATGAATGGAGGAGAGTAAAGGAAGAAGAGAAGGGAGCTAGAGGAGAGATTTCCTCAGTTCTCCATTAGAGGACGATGCACTACCTCTGCCCTACTTCTCTTGAGTTGACTTGATCAGTTGTCTGCCTGGCTTTCTGAATCTGTCCCTGACTGCAGTCTTCCATTCAACATCTTAGATAAAATCACTTTAATGGGCACATTCTCCACTTGTTTGGTTTTAATTTCTATGATAACCTTCATACAAACATTAGTCATCTGTTTTATGTTTACAATCACCAAGGATCACGTATAAGTGAGTTTATAAAATTTTGCCCTTTTAAACAAATTCATTATGCTGAATTTAAATGTCTCTGTGGATTTGGGGGATTAAAGAATATTGAACAAAAGTTAACAGTACAGCATACATAAAGCCCAGTAGATATATTATAAGCTTTCATAGACGAGAACGGATGTCTGTTTTCTCCTTTGGCTGTTGTATATTTAGTCAGGAACAGCAGAAATAGGAGCTTGGGAAGAACAATGCATTTTCTTTGTGGCACAACACTGCCTGCTTGAATGTGGTGATTGCATTTCGAATAGTAAGGAGATAGTTATCTGCAGGATAATGTGGCTTTAATGCAGCTCTCTGCCTATCTCGGGCATTAGGAACATAAATTGTTCCTGAGAGTTTTCTATGGCATTCAAATTAAACCATAAACCAGGAGCAAAGGTAGTGTGCAGTTAGTAATGCTATCGGGTGATCCTAAGGACTGTTTCATTAATCCTACATCTATCTTCTCCAATCATAATGAAATGCAAAATAAAGTTTCCTGTCTCAGAGTTTCCAGGGGGTTTTCACATGGAAAGAGTGCTCCTCAAATTTTTTTGTCTCCTTACTATCTATGAAAAGTTCTTTCACTTTAGTTATCAAATGGGACAGACTGAAGTGGGTTTATTTGAAATATTATATTTTCATCTGCATAAAAAATAATAACCAAATTATGGAAGTTGGAGGTTAGGTACATAGATTAAATTATATTTTTAAATCCAAAGACAAGTAACTCTCCACAGACTGGCACCATAACACTTATTAAAAGGTATTTGTAAAAAGAAATTATATGGAGTACCTTTGTAAACCAAGAATGCAGTCCTCACAAACCTGGTTTTATAGGGCTGTAAGCCCAGCTACTCAGGGGTCTTGGGTAGGTAAAACAGTTTCAGTGCCTACCTGAGCTATTGACTTAGTACAAGGCCATCCCATACAACTTAATGAGATCTAATTTTTTAAAAAATGAGAGGAGATTAGAAATTATCTCTTCCAGTCTCCAGGAGCACCAACCATAGAATACACATGGAGGGACCCATGGTGCTGGCCATACATGTGACAGAAGAGGGCCTTGTTGGCCGTCAGTGGGAGGAGAGTCCCTTGGGCCTGAGGGTGTTAGGTGCCCCAGTATAAGGGAATGCCAAGGAGGGAAGACGGGAGTGGGTGGGTGGGGGAATACCCTTATAGAGGAAGGGGAAGGGGGAATGAGATGGGGGTTTCCAAAGGGGAGACCTGGAAAGGGGAAAACATTTGAAATGTAAATAAAGTATCAAAAAACAAAACAAAACAAAACCATAAAGAAATTATCTCTTCCTTGTCTTTCAGTCTGTTGGGACAGCTTCCCTCTGAGGTTTTTGGTTGACATTCTAAGTTTTTTATTTCACTTTATGTTTTCTTTAATAATTCTATTTCTACTTTTGTGTAATGAAATGCTTTAATTATTTCCAATTGTTTCTTTGTGTTTTAATTAAGGTATTTGTTCATTTCCTCCTTGAGGTCTTTGAACATACTTGTAATTGATATTCTGAAGTCCTTTCTTTCTTTCTTTCTCTCTCTCTCTCTCTCTCTCTCTCTCTCTCTCTCTCTCTCTTTCTTTCTTTTGTTCTCAGCTAAATTGCATTTCTCAGGACCTATTTCAATAGAGTTACTGGATTCAGGAGATATCATATTGTCTTTGCTGTGCATGTTTGTGCTTTTGTGTTGAGAACTAGGCATCTAGAGTAGTTTTTTGTGTAGATATAACATCTGGTCTTGTCTTTCTTGGGTGGGTGTTCCCTTCTTTGTTTGCTGTTGCTTGCTCTGGAGCCTAAGCAAGTGTGGAGACTACGGGATCCCTGGTAGAGAATGTTTCTTTGACTCAGTGGGCAAAAGGAATGGAAATGGAGTAGAAGAAAATTCAGAGAGAGACTATAAGAAAGAGATAGAGGACTTCAGGAAGAGTTGGATTTTCCGTCAAGTGGAAGTAGAGTGGGAGGAAGGGGTCCTGCAAGCAGGATGCTACAGGACCAGTACTGAACAGGAGGTTTTTTCATCCAGTTGCTTCTCTCGAGGCTCAGGGAGGAAATGGTGTATTCCAGAGGCAGTAGTATTGACACACATATGAATCTGCAGAGCCTGTGGCACCATGCACAAGACATGTACAGGTTCAAGTCAGAAAAGTCCTAGCAACAGGAAGGGGAAGTAACGACAACAACAAAAAAAGCCCTGCCCCTCACCAAAAGCTGTCTGTAATTGATACCCACTGTCAAGGGCAAATAAATCTGCTGCTATGAGGTCTCACTGTGTTGTATCAACCACACTTCCAGCTAGGATACATGCCTAGGAATAATTAGCCAATGCAAAACAAACTTATTAGTATTTTTGTGGACTTTTTGTTTCAGTTTGCTTTTTTTTTTTTTTTTCCATTTTGGCATTTTTGTTGGTTTTGTTTCTTTGTTTTGACTTTAGTTTTGTGGATATTTTTATGTTTCTTGGATTTCTTATGTTTTGTTTCATGTGTGTGTGTGTGTGTGTGTGTGTGTGTGTGTGTGTGTGTGTGTGTGTGTGTGTAAAATAGAAAAAGAACATAAAATTGGGTACGTAGGGAGATGGTAAGATATAGGGAGAATTGGGGGAGAAAAAACCATCATCAAAATACATTAATTTTTAAAAAACATAAAGTGCTATATATATATTTAAATTTTAAAAATGCTGGGCATATTACTCAGCAAGTGTTTTGTGGAAGGGGTGCCATAGCAAAATAGTTGACCAGTTGTCATGGAATCTAAATGCATCTATAGTGGAAAGGATATTATGGTAGTTCTATCACTTCAGCCATTTTTTTTCTGTGAATTGTCTATCAGTAAATGTCAATAGAAACAAATTTTTTATACTTGAAGTTCATATTTAATGCCAATTTCAGAGAATCACTTAAGCAATATGAAGGGAAATTTCTTGTAATGGGTTGACTTAGTAGTTTCTGCAAACAGAACAAAAACAAATCAAGGATTAGTCAGGTGTCTTAGAATGGAAGTTGGCTCGGTGGACTCCTTACCAATGGGACCTGACAGCATTTCTGGGGAAATTAGCCATAGAGAGCAATTTAATCTCCTATATTTCAGTCTTTTCATTTTCCTTCATATTGGTACAGGGTCTTCTATGCACAGCCAAGTTCCTTGGCTTTGAGAAAACTGTATGTGAGTATGCCTTTTGGTCCAGTGCCTGGGTCTCATATTAATTCATGGTGTCTCCTACAAACTTCTAATAGGAATGAATGGACTAAGAAACTTTGAACAAAAATTAGGGAAGTTTCCATTTATAAATTGACTGTGATGTATATGTAGTTTAACTGTTCTCCATTATTGTCCTCCTTGGCTGAAAGAAATAACAAGAGAGTAGCAGTAACTAAATAGTAGCTCTTTTCATGTAACGGAACATTCTAGAAATGAAGCACTGCTACTTGAGAGCTGACCTTATGAAAGAATTTGTGTGGTGCCTTTCATATGTAATCACAGTAAATTAATCCAATCAAAATTTCAGTAATCATATTCTTTATTGATAGTCAAAAAGAACTGGGCTCAAACCCAGTTGGCTACCGTCTTTGATCCTTCTTTTGGTAATGTGGGAGCTACATTCTTTGTACTTGGTTATCACAGATATTAAAGCCTGCTCTTCAACACAATCCTACATCATTTTATGAAATGCATTTCCAGAAAGCCAAGCACTTGGGAGATTTGTAGCATGCGTTTTTGCAGTTTTATGCTACAACAGATAAAGAAAAAACATATCACATTCATACTAACTCTAGCCCCAAAGGAAAAGAACATAGGAAAAGTCCAAGTTATTGTAGAACATTATCTGTAAAATACTCAATGCCCTCAAATTTCTTGCCTGTTTTCTTTTTTACATATAAAACTTTCATTTTGTTCATAGAATTTTTTGTTCCTTTAGGCCATTGTTCCTCAATCTTCCTAATGTTGCAAACCTTTAATATAGTTCCTCAAGTTTTGGTGACCCCCAACCATAACACAGCTGTACTTTTGCTACTGCTATGAATCATAATATAAATATTTGATATGCATGATATATGTATGATATTTTACCCCCTCCCAAAGGGGTATAACCCACACATGTGAGAACTACTGTGCTAGGCTGGTTGAGACAATGTTTTAGGCCACTGGCTGGTGATGCTGGCCCCTACCCCAACTCTCAACCTCGGTTTTTTCTTCTTTTTTGGTTTTGGTACAGGATTCACTAAACACCCAGTGCTGGCCTAGATCTTGAGTTCCATTTTTTCTAGGTTACTTGGTGCTGGTATTAAAGACCTGGATTATCAAGCCCAGCATTTCCAGGGACTCTTAGCTAAGCTGTAGATTTACTTGCACACCTGGTTAAGGCACCATGATGTTTCCTGTTAAATAGGTCTGGGGTCTACCAAGGGATTCAGATTTTACACTATAGGTGAGCTTTCTACCTTTGAAAAAAGTTACATTTTTTATAGAAAATTTTAATGAATACTTTATTTACAAAATTCCCAATCCCCCTTTCTTTTCCCTCCAATTCCTCCCATTTTCATTTCCTCTTCTTTTATTGTTTATTATTCATACACACACACACACACACACACACACACACACACACGCACACACACACTCACTCACACATTTGCACACACACTACTGAATCTATCTAGTGCTGCTTACATGTACATGAGTTTATGAGTTGCCACTTGGGACTGGATAAGCAGTATTATTTCTAACTGCATTTATATATTTATCCTTCCACCCATAGATACATGTAGCTTTAATCAGTCACCTTTGAGCCTTACTTTTTTCACATGTACACAACTGATTCATAAAGCTTCTTTCTGAGGAGTCCTGGTTTAGACAGGCAAGACGTAGATCTGAAATTCGTAGCACATAAGGACCTCAAGTCAGATACAGAACACCAAGTTCAATTGCATTCGGTTAATTGAAAATCTTGATTGTAGAAATATTGGTATTTTTATAATCATCTTGGAAAAATACCCAGCCACCTAAAACAGATAGTCAATATACAAACTACTTGTTCCATGTGCACACAAGAATGACTGCAAAAACTGCCTGACTCACCTTGACAACTTTTTCATGTTTCCTTTTTTATTCATCTTCTGCATGTTTGCTCCTATGATTTTTCTCAATTTTATATCTCTGGTGAATCCCCATGGGTAATGAATCCTCTCAATTATCTTTGTTTACATGTCTATCTATCGATTTCCTTGTTGATTTATTGCTTGGTACCTTCCTTCTGATAAACTGACCTCCCCGTCCTGGAATCTATTATTACCTTGTGAAGAAATCTTTCCTGAACAATTTAATTTCATTTGGGGGTTTTGTTGACTATTCCTCAGCATTTAAATATTAAAAGAAATTAAAATTTTAAAGGATTTGAGAAACAACTTTACAAAGACCTGCCAGCAATATGATATCAAGATAAGCTAGAAATAGCTAATAAAAGATGACGTTAATTATCTTACTGGTTACACATGTAGTAATTTATCGAATTGGTATTTATAATGCTTGCTAACTAAAACAGCCTTTGGAAATCTTTGTTTGTTATAAAATAAATTTGTTGTTCATTGTTTATTTTAGAGTTGTGACTGAAATAATTGTTAACAAATTTATTCCTGTTCTCTTCATCAAGGTATATGTAAGAAATTATACTGTCTATTACGAGCATGTGATATTCTTAACTGAACAATGTATTTGCTTAAGGCTCGGATTCATGTTTATTAATTTGCTTTCCTTTTTGTACTAATATGAAAAGCTTAGAACCAAGCCATTATTGTTATCATTAATTATTATTAGTAGTAAATAATGTAATGAGTTCCATCATGACACTTTCATTATGTATGTCACTGTAACTTGCTTAAGCCTTGCCCATTCTCTCCCCTCCTGATTGTGTCCTGGCTCTACCCAAATAGCCCCATGCATTTCTATGTAATCTATCTATCTATCTATCTATCTATCTATCTATCTATCTATCTATCTATCTATCATCTAATCTATCTATCAATCAATCTATCTCTCTATTTATCTATCTATCTATCTATCTATCTAACTATGAATCTAATTATGAATATTACTTTCCACATTTATATGTATGGTTAGATTTAGCCTTGATATATGGGAGAAAACATGCTTCATTTTCTTCCATTAACATTTTTTTCCTTCCTCTCTGTACCTTTAACCTTTAACCTCCTCCTTCTCTCACATTTTCCCTGCCTCACTTCTACTTTCATGTCCTCTTTGTACAGTTTCTCTCGCCATACATACACACACACACACACACACACACACACACACACACACACACACACAAATATGTGTGATATGTGTATTCTATATTTGAGAGAAGGCATGACATTAGTTTCCCAATCCAAGTTTATTTCATTAAATTGATGATCTCTGGTTCCATCCATTTTCAACAAAATGAGGTAATTTTATTTCTCATTATGACTAAAACTACATTGTGTGTGCATGCATCTGTGTGTGTGTGTGTGTGTGTGTGCATGTGTGTGTGTGTATGTGTGTGTGTGTGTAGTGTGGCACATTACTGTCAATTTATCTGTTGATGGACATCTAGGTTGTGGGAAAAAAATTTTACTGTAATGATACTAAGGTTGTTAACTCTTTGAAAACCTTTTGTCTGTGTCTTCACATCATATAAATGCCTCTTTTTCTTCGTCATAACTATACAGATTCTTTGTACTTACATGGGCATGAATATCACATACATGCAACTTTATATAGTCATATGTAGTTTTAATGGCCACAGAGGCTCAATGATATACAAAACAAGTGTATAAGAAAGGTAAATTTTGAGCTACTTAAAAACAGTTGCATAAAATTTTCTTTAGCAAAATTGAAGTAATTTTATACCAGAAGAGAGGAATAATAAAGTATCATGTAGACAACATATGTGTGACAAGTATTTGTGTGTTTATCTCTTAGCTTCTGATAAGGTATGGTATGTTTGTAGAAAGCATTAGAATTTGCGAATAAAGTGGGATTTAAATGTAATAATTAGTAAAAATAAAATGAGTAATATTAGTGATTTTATTAAAAACTTTCTAATTTGTGAGCCTTGTTTTAATTGGGACAGTTTATTATTTGTTGATAATTATTTTCATTTTATGTAATAGTCACAATTCTCTCATTAAAATTATCCATCATAAAATAATTAGTTATTAAAATTCTGTAATTATTTTAACACAGGAAGTTTATATAGATGGTATTTTCTTTATGTATCAACAATATTTAGACATTTCATTAGTGTCATGCTAATAAAAGTAATCTAGTTTCTACAGTAATAAAATTAGGGGCCAAAATCTGTATTTTGACTACTGTGTCATTACTGATGTTTTTAGAGGGATGTGTTTTAGGTGGTGTGTTGTTCCAAATGCCTTTATTATCAGTATTCTAAAGCCAGAGGCAGACAGATATTTCTAAGTTCAAGGCCATCTTTGCCTACATAGTAAGTTCCAGGTTAGCTAATGCTACACAGTAAGACAGCATCTCAAAAGAAACAAAGACTGTTCTTTACCTCTTTAGTTATATTTCATAAGAACCTTGGTACTATATATACAGCCTCATAGTATATTAATTATAATATACTATAGTCTTCAAATATTGCCTTTGAAAACATTAAAAATGTCATGTTATAGCTACATTTTGTATGCTAGTTTATAGAAATAATATATACAGATAACCAAATGTATAAAATTACTATCTAGATATCTCATAACCTTTAGATACCATTGAAAACAGAATATAAGTACCAAAATGGACACATCTGTTCATTGGATACAAGGCCAGATGCTTCATACTAACAAAACAAGGGAAATTTATGGCAGGATGAACTTAGAACTGACTGTAAGTAGTTGTGAAAAATTTTACTTATCAAACCCAAAGTGATATTTACAAAATGAGAGCAGAATGGTAAGTAACAGATTTTTTATGTAAAAATAAAAATGAGAGTAAAGATTTTTACCCAAAGAGAGAGAGAGAGAGAGAGAGAGAGAGAGAGAGAGAGAGAGAGAGAAAGAGAGAGAGAGAGAGAAAATGCTGATAGATTTAGAAAGTGTGATCTTTCCAAAATAATGGAAGTGCTCAACTGGAGCAAGACCCGGAGAAGTTTAGAGTTTAATGGTTTCAGAGTCAGGTGGAATTGAAAAGAGGCTTAGAATTAAATTGTCTTGGTAGAGAGGGCCAAATGATAGCTCACAACAAGACAAACAGAAGCCCAGCCTCAACCAGTTCATTGCATGTTTGAGTGCTATATTTTGTTTTTTAGCTTTTTGCTGCTCAGAATCAAACATTTTCCTCTTAGATAAGTTATCTATATTGAAGTGAGGGTGCTAAATTCTATATTTAATAAGAAGAATCTCACATTTTCAAGGCAAAACAGATTATTTTTAAAATAATGAAACAAATTGAGTCTGTTATTAGATATTCCTGATAAATCAATTTTAATAAAAAGAGAAACTTTACATGGAAGTAAGGGTTGTGTTAGTGTCTTAATTGCTAACAAGTATATGAATGAATATTGACATGAATATTGACTATACACAATAATCATCCACAAAATAAATGGATTTTTCATTTGTATTCTGTTAATCTATCATTAGGAGGAATACTTGATAATTACTTCTGTCCAAATCAAATACTTTTTTGTAGCCTGTGCTCTGATTCCACCGAGGCATAATTTCTATGTGCCATTTAAAGTCATAGGGAGAATGTATCAGAAATGTAAGGGCAGTTCTGAACACAGCTAGTAGCTATAACTGTTTAACTGAGATGTGAAAAATTAATGGGAATTTGACACATTCTCTCAGAAAATACAGTTTCACTGACATATTAATAACTAGTGAAATAGATCAGGTATTACTGTGGCAGATAGTTTCTTATGATAGACAAATGAGAAACTTTTAACTGGTAAGTATTTTTGTATATAAATGGGTAATTAGAATCATATGTTGGAGCTTATAGTACAAGTATAATTAATCTTGACAATTTTACACGAGGGAGAAAAATTATTGTCTTCGGTTTAAAATACAAAAGGAATGAATTAGAATTTGGTCACTACCATATACCATAGACTTTAACTAGTCTGAAGTTCAGGTTGCTTGTATAAGAAAAGAGAAAATTTTTACTTCATTTCTGGGTGGGAGGGATGATTAAAAACTCATGCCTTGTGTGTTATCATAGCTGGTAAATGGTACATTCCCCATAGACTCATTTTTTTCATCTTCTGATTGGCTTTTGGCCATTGAAGATATTAGATTCATTCCCAGCTAAACAAACTTCAGTATCAAGGATCTAGAAATTTACAGTATTTTACTTTTGACTGTCTATAGCTAGCATTCCAGATGATTCCATGATTTATTAAAACTACAGTTAAGAATAGGTTAGAGAATGGTTAGATTGGGACAGAGTTTGCAGATGCAGGCTGCTAATAGCTTCGTTTGTTGTTTGATCTTCCAGCCAGGGTCTTTCCGCACAGATAGTTCATCCATTTCCTTTCTGTAGTAAAATAAAATCCTTCCCTGTTCCTTCCTCCAGCTACATCTCTGAGTTCTCAAAAAAAAATTAATGTAGGTCAGCACATAGTTTATGTCATTTTTTTCTCTCTGCATGAGGACCATATTTCTTTTAATATTTCTTATGGAGAAATTTGCTGGCAAATGATTCCATTCTTTAAAAATCTGAGCATGTTTGCATTTCTCCCTTAAATTTGAAAGCTACAAGACATTCTTGTTTAGTCTGTTTGAAACAACACTTTGAGTATGTCATCCTTATGTCTGTGAAGGTTTTAGAGGAGACATTTCTTTTTACTTATGCTGACTTCCTGTGTTCCCCTTCTGGGTCTGTATATGTGGCTTTTCTCTTTGGCTTTGCTATATCATGTTTTGACAGTGCTGTACACATACTGTTAAGCTTCTTGAATGTATACTTTATTCTCATCAAACTTAGGAGTTTTAGCAATTAGTTCTTTAAATATTTTTTTTCTGTTTCTTTACCATCTTCTAGAATTTTAATTACTTCCCTCTTGGTGTGTTTTGTGTCTTCCATGTTGTAGAGCTGGTGCTCTGGTTTGTCAATCTTCCTGTAATTTTAAGGTTAACAATATACTAATATATTTCTATTCTTAATTATCCCTCCTTGAGCTTATTCAATCATTTCTTTAATCCCACCAACATTTTAAAATGTTCAATTATTATACTTTATAATATCTGAATTTCTTTTAGTTAGATATATTACAACTTATGCTTTTCTCTCACAACAATCTGTGTATTCATTAACACCAAAATTTTGTTTCATCAACATATATTCTATAATTATTGAATAGTTCTTTAATGTGTGCTATAGAATTTTTTGTCTGCTTTGTCTAAGGTAATGTATCACTTATGAGTCTCTAGTCATTATTCATTGCTTTGGGCCTTAGTGATCACATTTTATATGTTATTGCTGTCTACTCACTTTTCATTAAAAAGAGAATATTGTCAGTTATAGGCTATGTGCATCTCATGGGTGTTCAAGATGTTCTGTTGTTCTCTTAAGGAATCAACATTCCTGTATTTAAAGAGGAGAATTTCATCCCTTCCACAGTGTGCAGCTGCTAACATCTCTGCAGTGTTTATGTGGCTTTCCAGTGTTGTTTAGGGCTTCATTTGGTAGTCAGCCAAGGCTGCCGGCAGAGACGTAACTCATCTTCTCTGCAGTTCACTGTCTTCTAGGAATTTCCTTATTTATGTCCATGCTCTCAGTTTCAGACTTTGTTTTCTGAAACATCCAGAAGGCATTTGTTTATGCCCTGTTTTCTGTCTATGTTACAAGCACAGGCAATTATCATAGCAGCTGTTGGTATACTAGAGCTGGAATCAGCAATTCAGCAAAAAGCAGCCTATAGGCCATATCTAACCCGCTCCCTGTCCTTGCAAATAGTATTTATTGAGACAGTATATACTGCTCACTCATTTATATATTTTATGGTTACTTTTGCCTGAGAACAGAAAGTCAATTCTTTGGGATAATATCCTGCATAGACTAAGAGATCTACATCTGACTCTTCACAGCAAAGTCCCTAACATCTAAAACAGAATGTTATTGAACTTTCTCTATAGTTTTAATAGAAAACTGAAATTCGATAATCCTGTAAAAGGTAGGAACACTGTCTGAGTTTTTACCAGCATCCTCTATACCAATAAGAAGATGAAACCCTTGTTTCTGACTAAACAAAAATGATACATTTTATGTCTTTAATTCAAATTAAATTAAATAACAGATTAAACTGAAAGAAGGCAGTTTAGGAAATTTCCAAATTCATCTTATGCTATTCATCTTTAGTTTGAAAGATAAATTCTCACTATTTTTGTAATCGAATGTAGTACTGCTTTTTGAAGCATGAATATTCTATACGTGTTCTTATTTGCCCCTTTTCTCAGGCGGCTCTGTGGCCTTGCTAAAGTGGCCCTCCTATATCTCTCTTGTGATACCTAAAACAGCAGGGTCCTCTTTTCTTGCTTGCCTGGAATGGCTTTAATAAATGCTCCATGAGTAATAGAAAATAAATTATAAATGGGTACAAGTTCACCCACTGGCTTTGACTTGCCCCAGTTCACACACACAGCAAACATTTAATTAGTACTTTCAATTCTCATAGACACTTTACAAGCCTTTGACATCTGAATGTCTGCCTAGGAAGCAACTACTTTACTCCGTGTTTCCTTGGAGAAGATTTGTTCACTCAGGGTTAACTGTTTATTTCTGATGGGTTTATGAAGATTTATAATTTTGAGAGTTTTCAAATATTTTATTGTGTAAGGTTAGATGTTGTCTTAGTTTCCAGCTGCTACAAAAAAATACTCTGACAAAAGCAACTTAAGGCAGAAGGAGGTTACTGGACTCAGAATTCCATGGCCAACACTGCAGGGAAATTATGGCAGCAGACACTTGATAAAGCTAGCCATAGTCCTCCAACAGTCAAGAGCAGACAGCAGGTTCTGAATGCATTCAAGTGGGTTGGTGTTCAGATCACTTAATGTTTCATCTGGTATGGGACCCGGACTGTGAACTATTGCTGTGTACATTCAAGTCGGATCTGCTCATTTCAATTAATCCCCCAAATCCCTCATAGATATGATTACAGGTCAACCTGATCTAGACAATGGCTTATTGAAATTCACTGGGGATTTTGTGAAGCTGACGAACTAAAACTATCTGTGCTGGCTAGTTTATGTCAGCTTGACAGGCATTAGAATCTTTTAAGAAGAGGGGATCTCAATTGAGAAAATGGCCCCACCAGATTAACTTGTGGGCGAGCCTGTGGTACATTCTCTTGAATGATGATTGATGATGGCAGGGGCAATTCACCGTACTCTGTGCAAACCCTGGGCTAGTGGTCGTAGGTGCTATAAGAAAATAAGCTCAACAAGTTAGGAGAAGAAAGACAACAAGCAACACTCGTTTATTGCCTCTGCACCAGCTTTTGCCTCCAGGTTCCTCTCCTGTTTGAGTTTCTGCCATGGCTTCCTTCAGTGATGGGCTATGATGTTGAACTGTAAGATGCAATGAACTGTTTCCTCCCAACTTGCTTTAGGTCATGGTGGTTTGTCACAGTAATAGAAAGTCTCAGACACTAACCACACACACACACACACACACACACACACACACACACACACACACACACACACACACAGACTCACTCACACAGGGGGCGTCAGTTAAGCTCTAGCTTTCTGTCTCTTGTCCCCCAAATCTTATTTATATTAGCATAGTATAGTGTCCAACCTTAAAAGATCCATGGGCTTTAAAAATTCCAGCACCTTAAAAAGTTCAAATTCTCTTAACTCTTGAGTTTGTATAAGCTTCCAAAAAATAATAGGACAGAGAAAACATTCCAATTTCAAAAGGAAGAACCAAGGGATTGCAAGGTTTGTACTGGCTAGTTTTGTGTGTCAACTTGACACAAGCTAGAGTTATCACAGAGAAAGGAGTTTCAGTTGATAAAATGCTTCCATGAGATCCAGCAGTAAGACATTTTCTTAATTCTGATCAAGGGGGGGAAGGCCTCTTGTGAGTGGTACCATCTGTGGGCTGGTAGTCTTGGGTTCTGTAAGAAAGCAACCTGAGCAAGCCAGGAGAAGCAAGCAAGCCAGTAAGTTACATTCCTCCATGGTCTCTGCATCAGCTCCTGCATCCTGCCCTGCTTGGGTTCCAGTCTTGACTTCCTTTGGTGATGAACAGCAGCATGGAAGTGTAAGATCAATAAACCCTTTCCTCCCCAACTTGCATCTTGGTCATGATGTTTGTGCAGGAATAGAAACCCTGACTAAGACAAGGTTAATCACCACTTCACACTGAAGTGGAACCAGCAACCATCAGGGAGAACATTAGATCCTACAGCTCCATATTCTGCATATGGGGTAGGCCTATCCCTCAAGCTTTGCCACCTGCAGGATCACACAGATTTTCATTTAGGTGTAGACTAGCTCCGTTTCATACCCATGGACTCCTGGAAGATGTGTCTTGGTCCTCACAGCTCTAATGTGCTGGGTCCTCTGTTGGTACTTCCCATCACAGCTGTACTCTGTTGCTGTTCAGAGTCTCTCTGCAGAGAGCTGAGTGGGCCTCAGAAGTTCTCCATACTCCCTCAGTAGTTTCTCTTTTATGCCTTCAAAATCAGAACTATATGTGAATGGTACCACCGAATTCTGCCCGACGGTGATGTATGTAACCTGAACTCCTTGTACCACAGCACTATCAACTTCTGGGTGCTGATTCTGAGGAACACATTCCTGTTATCTCAGGACGTGGCACCAGGTTTCTCTTGAGGGATATCAATCTCTTTAAGAGAGTAACTACTTGCTTGTCTGCATTCTCCTTGTCTGAAAATTTAAACTTCCCCATGAACATTTCTTTTCTCGAACAAATTAGTTTCTTATCTTTAAATTCAACACACCTCAAAGTCTAAAGATAAGGGAAGACTACAGCCACATTCCTGCCAAAATCGCACATAAATGGCTCCTAGCTCAAGTCCTCATAAAGCCCCATGCTTGTCTCTAAAGCCGTTCAAGGCTGGCCATAGTTTCTGTCCACTCTCCTTGTTTCCCGCAGTATTACTATCTTCCTTGCTCCTACTAGAATGGTCATTTAGGCTTTAATAAGAGCATGTATCGAATTTCTCAGCTCAAAGTTCCCAAGTCTTTCATATGTCTCCTACATAAATTTTCCAAAAAGCAAAATACCACATTAAGGGGTTTATCAAAAGAATACTATTGTTTTTCTGTGACAATTTCTGTCCTAGTTGCTCTTCGGACGGCTCAGCTTCACTTCCTGATAGTTACTGGTCCCACTTTGTTTGGATCACCCATTGCAATGCCTTGGTTCTTCAATTTTGAAAACAGAATGTTTTCTCTGTCCCTATTTTTTCCCTTGGATGCTTATAGGAAGTCAGAGTTAATTGAATTTAAATTTTAAGATATGAAAATTTTTAATGCACATGAATCTTTTAAAGTTGGACACTATACTACACTACACTTAACATGAGTTACACGTAAAATGAGATTTGGGGACACAAGGTAGAAAGCTATAGCTTAAAATAATGATTTTCTCTCTCTTACTTGTCTCTCTCTCTCTCTCTCTCTCTCTCTCTCTCTCTCTCTCTCTGTGTGTGTGTGTGTGTGTGTGTGTGTGTGTGTGTGTGTTTATTGATAAAGAATTTTGGTGGTTAGTGTCTCAGGCTTCCTGTTGCCATAACAAGCCAAGGGCATATATATGTTCAGACTCAAGGTCTCCACAGCATCATATTAGGCTACACTGGCCAGAAACACAATGTTTTTTTTTAAACATTATTTTTTAGTCAGTACACATTCACAAACCTTTTGCTGTTGTCAAAAATTTTATCCCTAGTCCAGTTCTATTATGTGGTTCTCTGTGGAGCCATACTCCACAATTTAAGAGTCTGAACATTTGAAAGCCATTAATTTCTTTTTAAAAGAATGGCTGTGGCGACATAATAACAATTACAGTCCCACTTATAAAAGATTGTTTTAAGTGATATGTGAAGACTAGGTGGAGCGATTCAACAATGGAAATCGATAAACCAGTTAGCTGGCATATTACACCAGGCAAAAAGTCTCAAGAATTTAACTTAAGGTTGTAGCAATAACTTAAAGAAGAATGGCCATTTCAGCTCATATCTTAATAGTATTACTAAGTTTCATAGAAGGCTCAAACATTTAAAATATGTTGTCATAAAGTTTTGTAAAGTTAAACCATCCCAGACAGCTGTTTTAACAAGTTCACATAGTAAATAAGTCACATGTAGTCCATTTAGTGATAAACATGGGTAGAAAAGCATAGGGTATTTTTTTCTTGGTTGTTTCATTGCTTCTTTTCTATACCTTGATGTATATATCTATGCTCTATTCTTTATAGTGCTGGTATGCTAGGGTATTAAGCATACAAAGATCAATTCTGGAATATTTTTCCCTGAGATATAATTTAGGCAAATTCATATAATAGTCTTGCTTCTTAAATTTGCCCTAACTCACACCTTCTCTGTTAGTTTGCTTTCCTTCACTATGATAGAATATATGAGATAAACAGTTTAAAAGAAGAAAATATGTTGTGTTTAAAGGTAAAAAAAAAATGTTTCATGACTATCAGTCAAGTTGGGGCAGCATGATAAGGAGCACATACTTGGCCCTGGTAGATCAAAGCGGTGCATCTTACTGTGATCTGGAAGCAAGAGACAAGACGACACTGACAGGATGTGTTTTTTCAGTCCTGCGCACGTGGTGACTTACCTCTTCCAGCTAGACCCCTCTTCTTAAAGCTCTGTCATCTCTCAGTGCTCATTAAGCTGTGAATCCATAATTGAGTTACTCCACTGATGAGGCAAGAGCACTCAGGACTCCCTTACCTCCCCCAAATTCTACTTTAAACATAGATACCTCATGGACCACCCCTTTAATACACTAACTTTAAGTAAATATTTCTTAACCAAACTCTATCACCCCCTGGAAGGCAGCATGCAGGGTTGTTTATTTCATTATCAGAAACTTACAGTAGAAACATAAACATAAATTACACCTGTTATTCGCCGCTTATCTAAAATTGGCAAAGTACTATGAGATAGTCCACTTACTGAGTTTTTATTCAGACCACAAAGAGAGCTATCTTAATGTCCAAACTGCAGAGCATATGTTCAGGAAAGTTAAATAGCCTGCTTAAAATTGAGTACTTTGCAAATGATGAGGCCAGAGGCCAAGTCCCATCAAATATTTTGCAGTCAGCTGTATTTCCAGTTCCTTGGATAGTCACTGGTATGTCCAGCAGGACTGGGCACTCAGTAGATATGTGGCACTGAATAAATACATGTCTTCCTATCCATCTACTCCTGTTATCCCTTCCTTTCTAAAACAAAGGATGATAAGCCTCACACAATGAAAATGGTTTTAATAAGCAGTAAGCTTAATCTCTGCAGTATCAAGTAACTAAGATAAGAAGTGACAATAAAAATTAACATTTTAAGGAGGGTTTGTCTTCAAAATGTGAACAATTACTTTTTGAAAAGATGTCCCAAACAGCTATGTAATAACCTTGTCTCTCTTTAGTAATTTATATCTCTTTATTGAATTTAAGACCATAAACTCTGTCTTTTATGTGAAAAGAACACTGTTATTTATTTACTTATACCATTTCTGTTTATTTTTTTTTGTTAGAACCTGGGTCTAGGAGAAGAAACATACATTTTTAAATTGACTATAAAGTTATTCAAGTTTGTTGACATGAAAATGAACTAAATTAATAAAGAGGGAATGAACGTGAGTTCAAAGGATTTCCAAACTATGAGTTGTGCTCCAGGCCAAGTTTGACTCTCTTGGTTTTGGTCTCTGTATTGGTGTGTTTGCCACTCCTTCATCCTTACGCTGTACTCCGTGGTTTAGGGCACAGAAGATAATTTCTACAAGCACATCAGAATATTTGTTATATTATTATATTAGAATAAAATCAAACATATTCTAACATTTGATCATTTTGATATTCACAATAATTCACACTCATGTGTCAATAGACACCATTACAAGGCTCATTAATTCAGAATCAGAACACAGCATAATTCCATGTGAAGGTTACAGATGTAACTATGCCACAAAACATTATCCTTATAGAAAATAATCATGTAGCTTAAGATACAGACATTGTCAAACTATGTCATGATTTATCATTTTGTCTTTCTGTGTATGATGGTCTCTCCCCCCTCCCTAGAAATACCACAGATGGTTGGTACCTGTATGCTGACAGTTCCAAAGGGAAGTTTGGTGACCTGGCCGATATTGTTACTCCCGTCATCTCACTCACGGGACCGAGGTGCACATTGGTTTTCTGGACGTATATGAATGGAGCTACAGTGGGTTCTCTCCAGGTACTGTATAGTTGATATTGTTACTTGGAACTTTTTCTATGAGAATGCATACAACATAATTTGGAGTATAATTAAAGCAAGTGGAAACATAATTCGCATCACAAAGAAATACTGTAGAAAAAGCTGCTTCAGAGCTGGACATTTGTGCCTGGAAAATGATTTCCTCTTTCTACAATGTACAGCTCTTTCCTGGCCTGAGATTGCGGCTTCTGTGAGATGCTATTTTACAATGGGGCATGCCATGTTAATTTCAGCATCAGTGTTGAGAGTATAACATAATAAAGTGGACATGAAATGTGTGCTTTTATAATTCTACAATCTGGTGTCGTCTGTGTGGGGGTGGTGATAATACCACACTTTCCAATACATATCTCTTAAACTTGTTTCCTTAAGAAGAAAAATAACTCTTAAATTATTAAGCTCAATAAATGTGTCACAGATTTCAGTTACAACTTCAGTATACCGACTAATTGGAGATCCCATTTTTGCTTAATTGCACACTGTATCAAGTCTTAATACACATACAAAGCACCCCTTCATTTTTTGTAGTGCCTTTCACATGAACATTTTCTTACCTTTCCCCAGACACCTAGGACCTCGGCATTTTAAAATTATGCAGCTGAGTCATTTTTTAAAATATCCTGCAGGTTGACCTTGCCCGGTGTAGTTTTTGCTACGGGTTCATCTCACACGATGTTATATCACTAACTGCCACTGGTCTAAGGTTATTGGCCTTGTTTATTTTGTCTACTTTATATTAATGAGTATGTTGCCTTGATACTCAAGGTCTTTCAAATTTTAATCTGACTCATTTTTTTTGATACTTTATTTACATTTCAAATGTTCTCCCCTTTCCAGGTCTCCCCTTTGGAAACCCATTATCCCATCCCCCCACCCCCTGCATCTATGAGGATATTCCCCCACCCACCCACTCCCATCCTCCCTCCCTGGCATTCCCCTATACTGGGGCATCTAACACCTTTAGGCCCAAGGGCTTCTCCTCCCACTGATGGCCAACAAGGCCCTCCTCTGCCACATATTTGGCCAACACCATAGGTCCCTCCATGTGTATTCTTTGGTTGGTGGTCCAGTCTCCTGGAGCACTGGGGGATTAGGTCAGTTGATACTGTTGCTCCCTCCCGATGGGGCTGCAAACTCCCTCAACTCCTTCAGTCCCTTCTCCAGGTCCTCCATCTGGGACCCCATGCTCAGTCCAACCGTTGCTGTGAATTGAATATTGGGTATTCTGAACTTTTGGTCTAATGTCCACTTATTAGTGAGTACACACCATGTTTGTTCTTTTGTGACTGAGTTACCTCACTCAGGATGATATTTTCAAGTTCCATCCATTTGCCTGCAAAATTCATGAAGTCATTGTTTTTAATAACTGAGTAGTATTCGATTGTGTAAATGTATCACATTTTCTGTATCCATTCCTCTGTTGAGGGACATCTGGGTTGTTTCCAGGTTCTGGCTATTATAAATATGGCTGCTATGAACATAGTGGAGTACGTCTCCTTATTATATGTTGGAGCATATTCTGGGTATATGCCCAGGAGAGGTATAGCTGGGTCCTCAGGTAGTATTATGTCCATTTTTCTGAGGGTCCGCCATACTGATTTCCAGAGTGGTTGTACCAGCTTGCAATCCCACCAGCAATGGAGGAGTGTTCCTCTTTCTCCACATCCTTGCCAGCATCTGCTGTTACCTGAGTTTTTGATCTTAGCCATTCTGACTGGTGTGAGGTGGAATCTCAAGGTTGTTTT
>CM052714.1:57614563-57630699 GCA_028551405.1 Uromys caudimaculatus
TAGTATTATGTCCATTTTTCTGAGGGTCCGCCATACTGATTTCCAGAGTGGTTGTACCAGCTTGCAATCCCACCAGCAATGGAGGAGTGTTCCTCTTTCTCCACATCCTTGCCAGCATCTGCTGTTACCTGAGTTTTTGATCTTAGCCATTCTGACTGGTGTGAGGTGGAATCTCAAGGTTGTTTTGATTTGCATTTCCCTGATGACTAGGGATGTTGAGCATTTCTTTAGGTGCTTCTCAGCCCTTCGAGTTTCCTCAGTTGAGAATTCTCTGTTTAGCTCTGTTCCCCATTTTTTATAGGGTTATTTGGTTCTGTGGAGTCTAACTTCTTGAGTTCTTTGTATATATTGGATATTAGCCCTCTATCGGATGTGGGATTGGTAAAGATCTTTTCCCAATCTGTTGTTTGCCATTTTGTACTATTGACTGTGTCCTTTGCCTTACAGAAGGTTTGCAATTTCATGAGATCTCATTTGTCAATTCTTGAACTTAGAGCATAAGCCATTGGTGTTCTGTTCAGGAACTTTTCCCCTGTGCCCATGTGTTCAAGACTTTTCCCCACTTTACTCCAGTAGTATATATTTTTTTGCCCCAACTAATTTACTATGACTATCTAAGTGTTATTTAACTCAATTATTATATCTATATTTCTAGTTTCCTTTTCTGTTTTAAATCAAAACATTCTCAAGTACCTTTTCTTAAACTTACTATTTTATATTTATATAAAATGAATGATTTTGGTGTAAATAACACACTCCGATGTTTTTTCAATGTGTTTGTTTATTAAATTAACATATCTGTCTCACATTTAGTTACAAGACAGTCTGGGAACAAAACCCTATCTCTTTGTCAAGCCTAATCATTTTGTAAACATTTTTAGTTTTCTTTCTTTTATTCTTTTCTTACCAAAGTAATCAAAGCTTCTTTTGCCCAGAGAAATATCTAGAATTAACTCCATCTGGTTCGTGTCTAATTTCTTTGCCTGACCACAATACATATCCAAAACTGAGAGAGGTTCTAGCAAACCATGTCCACTCTCTGTCCTGCCTCTACTTTGGGTGTTCTTTGGTAGAGAATAGTATGTAAGATTACTTAGTGATTATACATGGATATAGCTCAGTTTTATAGAACCCTCATTATATTTTACTAATTTTTATTGCTTATCTGTAATATTCCAGGTGGCCACCCTACAACGTTCATTCTCAAGTACCTGACCTAGTTACAGTGACTAGTTATAAAGCAGTTTTGATTGAAAGCAGTATATAAATGAAGGCCATCCTTTTAAATACTTTAATCTGTCTTCCTAAGATGACTTTGTGTTTATAGTAAGATCAAGCTATGCTACTTGTGGTGTTTTGTTTTGTTTTGTTTTGTTTTATTTTCCCACAAGAGAAGGAAACAGGCTATGGCAACGTATACAAGTTCTTTCCCAATAATTTACCAAATGTTATAATTTTCTTTTTGTAATGATTGATTCACACGTAGGACTGTTTTGTTCTAGAACTTTCAGGAAAATATTAATTTTTTTTCTCTAAAACCTATATAAACATATCTTACTTTAAAAATGCTTTTGTTAGGGATTTTTTAGTGGAAAATTGAGGTTATCTTTGTAAGGATCACCTTATTTATGATAGATAAATCTTCTTTCTTCTTAGTGGTGAAAGACTACCTCAGTTTATTCTCACTATATGATCTTTTTAATTTTTATAATATAAAATAATGTTTCAGCTTAATTATATTTTGATCATATTTTCCCTCTTTTAAGCTCCTGCCTACCCAACTTTAAATTCACTCTTAAAATCAAACCAAAACCCAATACAATAAAAAACGCCCAAAACCTAGAAAACCAAATAAAACATCACCCCCAAAAGAAAAACAAAACAACAAACTGTTGCTAAATAAAAGCATAAACACATAAAGTTGTAGGGTCCCTTATTTTTTGGCAGTATTCCTGAACATAAGTCCTGTGGTTAATATACCCAGTGTTGTCATTCATTAGATAAAACTGATTTTCTCTCTCCCAACAGGCATAAATGATAGTTCCATTGTTAACCTTTACATTAGTGGCAAAGTTTATATCGATTCATGCATAAATTTTTATAAGTATAACACAATAAAATAGAATAGAGTAAAACAAAAACTATCACATCAATTTCAGGCATGAAAGACCAGCAGAAAGAGTAAAACACCAAGAGAAGCACAAGAATCAGAGCCCCATGCATTCACACACAAAGAAACTCCATGAAAACACTAAGCTAGAAGTCACAATATAAGGCAGATTAGTGTTCTAGTGAGCAGTATCATAAAAGTGTATTGGCATGCATATATGCATGCATTTGTTTAATAACAAAATACTGCCTAAACAATATTATGGAGGTATGATTTGCCTTTGCATTGCATTGATATCAGTGGATAAAATCTATGCCATGCAAACACAAGGAATTGAGTTGGGACCATCAGAAGCCCCATAGAAAGGCCATGGTGCCATCTCTCCTGTAATACCAGCTCTGGGCTTGACTGGTTAACCTAGTTCAATCCATGAGCTTGGAGTTTTGTGAGAGACCCTGTCTCAAAACACCAAAAGTGAACAGTAAAAACAAGAGTCCACGGTCATGTGTCTCCCACAGATGTGCACATACTTTATTTTAGTCAAAATAATCATTATAAATTACTTAGTGTTTCCATTAGTGGCATGAACATTATAAACGTAGTATATTTTGTAGTAGAGATTAAAAAGTAACCAATTACCAAATAAATAAACAGTAATATATATGCTTCTCGTGTATGCTCATGATTATACATGATTAAGTAGTTTGTTATTATTAGATCACTTTATAGGTTGTCACTAATTGTTAATCCTACCATCCATGTGGCATTGATACAAAGACTTTTTTCCTAAATATTCTTTTAACGTACTTCAGAAATGGATTTATTTTAATGATAATTATGCTTTTGATTTTACTGTATAGAATTAGATATTCATAGACCAAAAATTTGATGCCATTATTTCTAGTAATATTTTACTATGATAATGCTATTTGTATAAAATAAATTCATGTGAATTTAATTTATAAATCATGAAAGCATTAATTGACATTATTTATATTTATTATTGTTGTTTCTGTGTATGGCATGTGAGTGCAGGTTCATGTGTGTAGACATCAGAGGAGAACTTTCAGGACTTATCTCCTTCTTTCCCGAGGTCCAGCAATCAAAATAGGGTTGCCATTCTTGTGAAACAAATACTTTTACCCTTTGAGTCATTTCACTAGCCTGTTACTTTCTTTTTTAAAAGTCAAAGCCCAAAATTTGATCTAAATATTTATCAGTTTTATAAATTACAATTTTAAAAGCAATGTTATAAAATAAAACATCTTACTTGTTGTAATAGAGGAACTGTACCACTGATCTATTAATCTGATTAATTCTCTCTCTCTCTCTCTCCCTCACTCCCTCCCTCTCTCTCTCTCTCTCTCTCTCTCTCTCTCTGTGTGTGTGTGTGTGTGTGTGTGTGTGTGTGTGTTTGTACGCATGTTTGTTTTTGCTTTGGTTTTGAGATAGGTCCTCACTATATTGCCAATGGTTATCTTAATCTTTTTTTTGTAATTTCCCCTGCCCTCCTACTTGTGATCTGTCTGCCTCAGTCTCCTGAGTGCTGGGATGACAGATAATCACCAGCATGTATGGTGAGTTATACTCTTGGTGGCTATTTTGCATCATTTTAAAATCAGAGCCACAATAACTGTAGTAATTGTTTAATGAGAGAAATCCAAGTCCTCATTCACAGTGAGTACAGTACTTTGCTATCACTACAACACAGACTTTAGTTCATCTATAAAGACGAAAGGTTTATTTGGGGTTGTGCTTTGGAGTCTGTGGTGTGATGACTAGCATCAGTGGTTTTGGGGCTTGTGGAAAGACTTTATGGTGGACTAAAACCTTTATAACCTGAATTGAAAAGAGAGAGAAAATGGGTCTTAGTCCCATGATCTTCATGTAGGTCACAAACTCAGTAACCTAAAAGTTACTGCTAGAATGGCTCTCAAGGTTTTCACTCATTTCCAGTGATTTTACTTATGAACCAACACAATTCTCATGTATCTTTAGGGGACAGTAAAGTACAAGCTATAGCAAGTACGACAGGCCCTTGTTGACTTCAAGACCAATGACAAAGAGCTCATACAGTGTGGGCAGTGTTCACATACAACACTCATCTATGCTGCTCCGCTGGTCTTGTATTATGACATAACTGTCTGCTAAAATCAATTAGATAGAGAAGTCATTCTCAAAAGAGTGTTCTAGTAGGTAATTTAATACTTTTCCTTTCAATAATCCATATATTATTTAATATATAACATATCAGCTGCTGCTGTCACATTTTTCATAAAGTCAGTAGAGTTGGATTCCTAATAAAATGGTGCCTGGATACCTAAGATTTCAGTGACAGATACTCATGAACACCTTTGTCACATCACTACACAGAGCTTGTGGGATTCCCCCTGGGGCACAGTGCTCTGTGGTCACGGTGAAAACTAAGGTATTTAATGAAAAAGTGTCTCAGATTTTTCTCTCAGGAACTACATGTAGGTATTAAAAACCTAAAAATCCCACATGTTTAAAGCCTAAATATTTAAAAGCCTATTACTTGATTTATCTCTCCAGGTCCTCATCAAGACGGGCAATATACTCTCCAAAGTGTGGGCTCAGAGTGGACACCGAGGACCACAGTGGAAGAAAGGACAAGTGTTTTTAGGCATCCATTCACATGTGGAGGTCTGTGACCCAAGGGGTTTTGTAAAGAAAGAGCTTTGTTCATTTTTGTCTTGAATGCTAATTTCTTTCTTCCTCTCATTCTCTTCATTTCTTCCCATTTCCAATTTGATGTGCTGTGTGAATGAAGAACATTTAACACCCCATAAAGAATGTACCATTTTAGAAAGTCATAACTTCTCCCAATTAGACAGTTACACTTCTAGGTACACTTATATTGAGCAATAATCATCTCTTACTCTCAGCAAGGTTCTCATATTGAAAGAATATCTCCCCAAATTCTGAAATTCAACATTTAGAAATTTTAGTACAATCCTTTCAAATGTGACTTTAAAAGCCATCTTTGAAACTTAATTTAATAGTTGAACCTTCTCATAGTAAATAAATTTGTGTAATTAAAATATTTTTGGAAGCAAGTGCTGTTATATATGCCTTTATTTAGATTTTATCATCTATAAAATAACACATATCCAACAATGTAAAATTTCAAATAAGACAAAGGATTACAATATTAAAAATAATGAATATACAATGTGAAAAGACATTTGCTATAGGTTTCCATTTGGGGGTGATATTGAGAATTAGGAGATCTGTAGTTTGGATGAAATTTAAATTTAATTCTTGGCTATTAAGATAAAAGGAATCTTGGCTATTAACATAAATGAAGCAAGAGCCCATACTATCTATGCAGGAGAACATTCTCTGCTTTTTACTTTTATATATGTGGATGTGAGTTCCAGGAATTTGAAAATACTCAAATGATAAGATCATTGTTAAATATAGCATTTCTGTCTTGTTTATATAGCACAAGTTGACATGGTGGTTGTACATACATAGTAAATATCTCTATGATCCTTCTTGTTAAAACAGTTTTTTTTTTTTTTCAGTAACGGAAGCTCTGCCTGATATACATGTATAAGGGTTTGATACTGCTCTATGCCCAATTTCCTGAAATGTTATGTGGAATAAATGTTTTATATTTCTTGCTCTCTATATGACTACATAGTTTCCTTATTAAGCATTTAGAGATAGTTTGGTATATGAATAGGAGGTTCTACCTAAGGAAATAAAAGTTTGAGAATAAATTAATGAGTTTACATGTCAAAATTATCATTAGAAGGAGACTAGGTATTCAATTTTAATAGACGTTTAGTGGAGACAAAAATCTCAGCAAGAATACTTAAGTGGGTCTGGTCTGGTCAGATACAGGTTTCCAAGCCAGCTAAAATATTTCTTATAAGTTCTGTACATATAGAATATTAATATGGAAAATTGTGTTCAAAGGATATTAAGTGATATCTTAGCATATAGAAACATGAATATAGTTTTTCCAAGGTTCAAATATTTTATGCCTTGATATTTGGCTAAAAGGTATGTTCATATTGATTGAATCTTTAAGTATGGATGGCATGTGCCTTAGGGTTTGATTGCTGTGAAGGGCAACATGACCATAGTAGCACTTAATTAGGGCTGGCTTATAGTCAGCGGTTGAGTCCATTATCATCATGTTGGCAAATATGGCAGAGTGCAGGCAGACATGGTGCTGGAGAAGGAGCTGAGAGTTCTACATCTTGTTCTGAAAGAAACAGAAGGAGAATGTGCACACTGGATGTAGTATGAGCATATAGTTGCTCAAAGCCCACCTCTACAGTGACACACTTCCTCTAACAAGACCAAACCTATTTCAACAAAGCCAGACTTACCAACAGTGCCACTCCCTATATGCCAAGCATCCAAAGCCATAAGTCTACGGGGGCCATTCCTATTCAAACCAGCACAGCATGTAAACGTTTGCTTTTTCTTATGACTCACTCATCTCCTCAGTAACAATGTATTGAGCATCTACTTTGAAAAATACACTGAGCAGGTCCAGTGATGTGCAAGCATGTTCATGACTTTACAGTCCTACAATTCCTTTCCCTTTAGACTCAGAAAGATGTAACCTTGACTTAAATGCTGAAGCAGCATGAGAAGTCTGAAGACTCTTTGGGAGAGTCCTATATTTAAACACAATGTTTCATTATGATGACCAGAGCAATCATATATACATATGCACATACACACAGATACATACACACATGTGCACATACAACCACACATACAGGTGTGTATGTGTGAGCACTGAAGACATTGTCATGTATTTAAATGTATCTACTCACTTAAACTTGACAGCAATCTAGCCCTATTTATAATGTAATGGGTACATTTTCAGTTTAGAAATTGGAACACAGAAGTGCCTGCCTGGAGTCTCTCTCTCTCTCTCTCTCTCTCTCTCTCTCTCTCTCTCTCTCTCTCTCTCTCTCGTGTGTGTGTGTGTGTGTGTGTGTGTGTGTGTGTGTGTGTGTGTGTGTGTGTGTGTTTATGAGAAGTAAGCAGTCTTGTGTTGGATGACAGAGCTAGCACAGGGAGTGGACATGGGAACATGGCTCCCGCCTGGAGTCTAGGCACTAAATGCTAACTATACATATATTAGGTAGTAGTGTTTATTTTTCATATTCTCAGGCACTGAATATAATGGGCTTTTATGATGCTATGTCATTCTGAACCACTCTGAGCCATTGTCATCATGGCAGACACATTATGAGGTATCTGTTATGGGAGTCAAACTAGAGGTGCTTGATATGTCATGTTTGTTTGAATTCTGAACTTCTTGACAGCAAATGCTAATTGGCTTTTCTTAATCATTTTATCTTTTTAGATTGTCTTTAGGGCAAAACGTGGTGTCAGTTTCATAGGAGATGTGGCAGTAGATGATATTTCCTTTCAAAATTGCTCCCCGTTACTTAGCACAAACAGAAAGTGCACCACTGACGAATTCATGTGTGCTAATAAGCATTGCATTGAAAAGGACAAACTGTGTGACTTTGTGAATGACTGCGCGGATAATTCAGATGAGACCACGTTCATCTGTGGTAAGTGAAAGTGTGGTTTTCCACTATTGGCATTTCTCAGTGAAACATAAATTTTAGGTAGATGCAGTAGTAGATGCAGCCATATTGATTTAACTGGTTAAATGGCCTCCTTTCACCTTCTCAGTACTTTGCACACAATTTATGGGAAACTTATGGATGGCTTTTTTTTTTTTTTTTTTTTTGCATGAAGGTGTATGGTAATTAGAAAGTAGGTAGAGAAACAGATATTTACCATATGAAACAATGTGTTAGAAAAAAAGAGGCCAAGCTCCCATCGAAGTCTATTTATATGAATTGATGAGCACATGTACTTTCATGGCTTTTAAAAGGCTGACATTTATTTACATGCATAATCAGGCATGATATGTTGGTAAAGGAAATAAAATAATGTTCTGAATATGTATTAAAACAACGAAGTCTTCTATCACAGTAGATACAGAGTAACACTGTAGAACTATTGTTTGGGTTTACGTCATTCAAGACAGTACCTATTAAAAAGCTGTTAGCTAAGAGGTCCATCTGTGCTCATTGAGGTGATTCTGTGTCATTGTGTGACACAATCTAAGTTTGCTTCATTGCATTGTAAATGAGGTGAATATAGACTGTCCGAATGAAGGATTACAGGTCATTCAACTGCTATCACTTCTGAGCAGGAACTGTCTTGTATTATCTGCTTCTTGAAACCAAACCTGTACCTTCAATAACAACTTTAGTATCAGAACCAATTGTTACTTAGAACTTTTTAAAAACGTCTTTATTTATTCAGCTCTCCTTGATCTTCATGTAAATTCTTAGAAGTCAGTGGGACAAATATTAGTGGTGCTTATCATAGGCTAACTTAACAACAGAACTAGATTAAGTTTCATCAAAATTCATGCAATTGGTACTACATTGGTCCTAGCATCCAAGTACTTTGATTTATGATCTATTGCTATGCATAAGCTACTATACTATATTCTAAACTGAATCTTTCAGATAAGTTATTGTTCTTGGAAATGGCCTGGCTTGTAAAGTGTGTGCCATATAAACATGAGGAACTGAGTTTGAATCCCCAGTAAGCATGTAAAAGAAAATAGCACACACAGGTCTGGTGTATGCATATATTTTTCAAAACCTACTTTAATAAGGGTTTTTAAATGCTTTAACCTCTGTCTAGCCCATCACCCATGAGAGATAGTGGGAATGAAAGGTTGATAAGGCAAAGGAGGATGTGGACCTGTTTAGTAGTTCTTTGGGGGAGATTACAGTCTTTATTGTCATGACAACAACAGTCCTGTTCACACAAATCACACCATTCATGAATCAGCAATGACGGTTCAATCCAGAACAAACCGTGAAGCTCTGCTGATCTGCTGGAATCTGTGGCAGCGGCAAGAAGCCCCAGGAACACCAACAGACGTTCTATGGTACATTTCTGTCTACAAAGTCACGACAAATAATGATCAGCAAAGAATGGCAAGGTGAACCAATGCCACACAGCATCTTCCACCATCTGTTGAGTTATATTTATTTCCTGTCCAAACATCCACCCTCTCTACTCATGCACACACATGCATGCACAGTGCACAGTTCTCTGCACATGAGTATATACATATACACATACATATACTGTGCACATACATACATTTATCCACAAAAATCGTTATTGATCTAGACTTTTCTTTATGTCACACAGATATTTGTTACTTGAATATGTAAAAACAAAACATAAATGTATAACACATCACAAAATATTTGCATATTTTTATTGAACATTGTATTTATTTATATGTAACTATTAATATCTTTTACCTTTAAATACTTTCTGCTAAACTTTGTGTAAATATCACATCAATGATTGTATAGCCTCTTTAATGGCATTTTCATTTGAATAAAATACTAATTAATAATTTATTAGTTAAATAAAGTAGACATGTTTTTGAAAACCATGTGTAATTTAGCTTTGTCATTTTAAAAAATATATATTTTAATGTATTTTCAATACATTAATTTCCTACTGATTAAATTTTTCTAATGGCATTCATGCTTTAATATTATGAATATTTTAAGATTTTAGCACGTAGACAATTTGGCGATATACTAAAAGACATATGTTGAAAACTTTCTCTCTTGAACATTCTTTTATATGAAACAGCCATGGGGAAGGGTTATTCCTTCCTTCTTCTTTTTTTCCCCCTCCCCTCTTCTGTCTTCTCTTCTCCTCTCCCTTCCTCCCCCCCCATCCTTCTGTTCCTCTTCCCTCCCATACTCAGAGCACCTGAGATTACCTGATCTAGAAGTGTTTGTTCTCCTGAGATGGAGCCAGATTGTCTTCAAACTCACTATATATCTGTACTGGCTAGTTTTGCATGTCAACTTGACACAAGCTGGAGTTATCACAGAAAAAAGGAGTTTCAGTTGAGAAAATGCCTCCATGAGATCCAGCAGTAAGGCATTTTCTCAATTAGTAATCAAGGGGAGAGGGCCCCTTGTGAGTGGTACCATCTGTGGGCTGGTAGTCTTGGGCTCTATAAGAGAGCCAGCTGAGCAAGCCAGGAGGAGCAAGCAAGCAAGCCAGTAAGCAGCACTCCTCCATGGCCTTTGCATCAGCTCCTGCTCCTTGACCTGCTTGAGTTCCAGTCCTGACTTCCTTTAGTGATGAACAGCAGCATGGAAATGTAAGCTCAATAAACCCACTTGCATCTTGATCATGATGTTTGTGCAGGAATAGAAACCCTGACTAAGACAATATCTGAGACTGGATTTAAACTTGCAATCCTCCTTCATCACCTCCCAAGTGATGAGATTATTGCAGCAAGATATTGTGCCCACTTTCAGAATATGTTTTGGGGATGATCATATTACTAAATGCTTTGAAAGTTTTAGTGTGCCTAACTATATCAGAACATAGAATCATGGAAGTTAAATTTATTCCTGATACTACACAGAAAAAAAGAAAAATGTTTTCAATTCCTTAGTAGAAATGGGCAATAAAACATTAAAATGCCCCCCCCACACACATTGTAACCATACTTGACATGACTCTAACTACAGAAGTGGGATCGCCTTTTCCATAACCTTGTTTATGTTTATTATAGACTTTAAACTTTCTAATGCATTCCAAGTCTACTGATCTTGAATGTTATATTTTAATTACAATGCCTAGAACCCGCTGGAAGAATTATGAGTACTGTTACTATCCTTCACATGCTATAAACTTTGATGTTCTACTTAGATCTAGAAGCATAGGAAGAAACAATGAAAAGAATCATCATAGCAGCTGATTATAGAAGTTTGGCTGGCAACTAATTAGGCATTTAGGCTTAGATCTAATTTTTTTATTGAAAATTTTAAATATTCCTTGAATATGTATCACAGCTAAAGAAAATTATAAACCCTGAATTATCACTATTAGTTAGAAGTGCACCATGTAAAAATAGCACAAAGAATGAAGTGGTCAACTTGGGACATATACTGTGTCTTATCATAGAGCAGAAGATAACATATTGTAATACAAGCTTACTTGTTGCCTTAATTTGTTGTAACAAACTTTCGTATAAGCTGTGAAATCACATACTTTCAGAAAAATGAAAAGCATTTGCTGGTTTAGCATTGGAATAAAATTTTTTAAATTTTGGAACTAGTCCCCCAAAATGATTTGTATATATAACATCTGTAAATCCTTAACTTAATATAATTAATATAAAGATTCTTCAAAAAAAAACAATTACAGTTTTGGCTTCCTATCACTTTATTGTATTTCATTAATCATTTCATATAGAGGGTTTTGAGAAACTAACCTGAAATTTGCTACTCAGTCCAGACTGTCACTAAACTTAGGATCCTTCTGCCTCAAACACTATAAAAAGTACTGAGATTTAGGCATCAAATACCCGACAGAGCTTTATTGTAATATTTTAATTGGGAATATATTATTGGTATTTAACAGCTAGTATAGCAGGAATTATAAAAATACTTGAATTTTGCCAACTTATAAGGAAATGTATAACACTGTTTAACAGCTTGAGGTTCCTCTTCATTTTCAACATTCAGACAACATGCATATAAAGACAATGATAATTATGTATTTAAACATTAAGCTAATTTCAAAACTTTATATATGTTAAAGATATATTAATATATGCATGGAAATAGTCTGGACTCAGTTAAAAGACAGGAAAATTTCCATTAGATAGAGTTTGAAAGATAGTTTAATAACCTCTGTCCTTTCCACAAAAAATCCACAGTAAAATTAGGCAAGGTTTTGAGCCAAAGAGTCATAAAACAATTTATGACAAAACTTATGGGTCTTGTTGGCTAATACTTAAGTAATATGAAAAGAGTGGTTAAATGTTTTCTTAACTCAGCTAAAGAATCAAGAGAAATAGTGAACACTGAAGTGTAAGAACAATTTTATAAATGTTTATGGAACAATTATATGTCAGGCAATGTATGAGTTCTGTAAGCATATAGAATAAATAGAACAAAAAGTTTTCTCATGGGCATATACCACACATTTCTGTTAAGTAAAAAATATTCTCTCTGTGTAAACAGGTAAATGCATAAAATTTTGAACACCATGTCAAAGTCATTGGGCCAATATCTGGTAGCATGACTTGTAGAGTATAATATATGTACATATTCTTTGTTGCGATGCAAATGTCCACTTATCTATTGTGATGTATTGAAAATACAGGCTTTTATTGAATTATCTGTGAATGAATATTCTATACAACTGTATACTTTAAAAATATTTATCTTATTTATTTATGTGTCTACATATACATGCATGTATGTGTGTCTTTCTGTCTATTTGCTATGTTTTGTTTGTGTCTCTATGTGTGTGTGTGTGTGTTTGTGTGTGTACATGGAGGCCTTAAACAGACACTGAATCATTTAGAGCTGGATTCTTGGGATTTGTGAGTTGTTCAGTGTGGGTTCTTGGATCCATAGTCTGAATCTATGAGAAAGCATAAGAAATCTTTACCACAGGTCATTTAGCTGGCCTTGTACATTTAGATATTTTTATTTGATCTATTTGCTTATTTGTGTCAAAACTTCACTGTTTTGATAATTGCCTGAAGTCATTGACCTTGGTTCTTCTTTACTGAGCTGTTCATGACTCTTTACTTTTACCCTCTTCATGTAAATGTATGATCAAGTTGTCAGCAACCACGAAACATTTCATTGGGATTTCACTGACTGTAAAGATAAGACTGATTATGAATTGACATCGTGCCAACATTTAGTACTCTTATCCAGGAATGTGGAAAATAGTCCCCTGTGTTATTGTCTGATCTACCTACATACTGATCTATACACTGATAATATACTACAGATAGTACATTTAAGGAGAAAAATAGCTGACACTCTACTGCTAACTTCGGAAACAAACATGAACATTCTCTTTCATTCCCTTTCAATGTTAGACAAGATATAATAGGGCAATAAAGCTAGAAAAGGAAGTGAAAGTAAGGTCTCTGAGTGCTGAAGCAGGCTTACAAATATATAAGTGATGCCATTTGGTCATGATTCACAATTGTTTTTATACAGTGTTATATTTGACATGTTAATTATGCTGAGAAGTTTTGCAATTTTGTTTTAGAAGAAATTATGGGGAATATTCTTAATATTTATAGAGTTTCATTTTCTTTTTAGTATGTTGTTGCTAAGCAAAGTGTTGCCTGCTTGTCAGTTTTGACAAAATTGATTATACCATTGTAGCCTGAAACTGCCAGGTATGGGAATAGTCCAGAACTATTTTAAATCTTTCTGATCTTCCTTGGACCAGAAGATCCCTGAGGTATAACCCTATTAGGGCCAAAATGAACAGGAACCCACAGAAACCAGAAGAGGACATCAGATCCATGGAACCTGGACTTAACACATGACTGAAAGGCACCATGTGGGTCTCCAAATTGAACCCAGTGCCTCTGGAAGAGTGGCCACTTCTCCCAACTGCTGAGCCATCTCTCCAGTCCCTTGTTATATTTTAGTTATATTAGATTACAACCCTTTTCTGCATAATTACATTCAGCTTCCATCTAAAGCACCTCATAGAAATTATGTCATTGATGGCAATATGGCACTGCACAGTATCCTTTGTGTTAGTTGTAAGATACTCTCAAACATATATTGGACCTATGTTACCAACATATCATGCTAAATTGAAAATATAATTAAGTAAAGTGTATTTAATATATATTATCTACAAGCCATCATAGCTGATTTGTGCTGTGTGCTATACTATAGAATAGAAGCTGTGTGTCCTAAATACTTGAGAGTGTGAGTTGGAGGTGTCCAGCATCACAAGAGAGACACTTCCTGCGTGCTTCCTGTCCAGTGTGACCCCCAAGTTCAATGTCTCAAGTTTGATTCTTACTCAGCATGTTTCTATGTATCTTACAAACTCAAAAATCTAAGCCAAACCATCAAATGCTAGAAACCCCGTGTTTCATTCCATCAAAATGCATATAAAATCTAAGCAAATATTTTTTAATTATCACATGCCACCTTATGTACTAGTGCCAAAATTCTCTTGCCTTTATTTCTGTATTAAATATCGATTACTCTAGTGAGACTGACTCTGGAGAATCCCAAAAATAAAAGAGAAATGACATGAATGATTTTGGAGGATGAATAATTTCTAGTAAAGGAAGTGGATACAAGAGCATCCACTGTCTGAGAGAGAGGGAGAGTTACAGTTAAGTGCAAATTACATCTGGAGCGAAGAGGGGGAGATAATTAAGTCATATTTAAACCCAAATCCCAACATTGGCTTGCATAAAGGTGATACATCACCTTGAAAACAACTTATGTGTTTTCAGAAACTTTATTAATCATGAGCTGGGAATAACTTTTGCTTTCTTTGAGAGATTATGTTAGAAAGTAGGTCAGGTATCATAATGTTAATAAGCCAGGTTTCCTGTGAAGAATCAGCTACCCTAAGCTTTAAGAATTCATTAGAGAAGGCTGATGCTGAGTAGCTTGGAGCTTAGACACTTTGCATTTTCTATTCAAAATTATCAGTGTTGATCCCTGTTCTTCCTTATGCAGTACTTTGCATAACATGTTAGCATATTTTTGTCCAAATTTTGCACTCAGAGAGTCAAGAGAGAAGAAGAATTCATGTGTGTGGTATTTTTATTGATCCCTCAAATGCTTTGCATATGTAAAATGCATTTTAAATTTTCAAAAGATGGACATCATAGCCGGGCAGTGGTGGTGCACGCCTTTAATCTTAGCACTTGGGAGGCAGAGGCAGGTAGATTTCTGAGTTCGAGGCCAGCCTGGTCTACAGAGTGAGTTGCAGGACAGCTAGGGCCACACAGAGAAACCCTGTTTCGAAAAAAAAAAAAAAAATAAAGAAAGATAAAAGAAAAAAAGATGGACATCATTAGGGAAAGTTTTTCAAAATACAATGCCCTAACATCTTTTCATAAGCAAGCCAGTATACTTTCAGTAGAAAATATTTTAAAAGAATTTTAAATTTTAATCTGTGTGTTATGAGTGCTTTCTATGTCTTTATGTGTACCATGTGTGTGAACTCTCATGAATGCCAGAAGAGGGTATTAGATCTCCTGGAACTTCAGTTATAGATGGTTGCATATTTCTGTGTGGGTTCTGGAAACAGAATTTAGGTCCTTTGCCAGAGAGGACTATGCTTCAAACCACTGAGTCATCTTTCTAGCCCCAGAACCTAATTTTCTTTTCTTTTTTTTTTTCTTTTCTTTTCTTTTTTTTTTTTTTGATACTTTATTTACATTTCCAATGTTTCCCCTTTTCTGGGTCTCCTCTTTGGAAACCCCCTATCCCCTCCCCAACCCGCCTCTATGAGGGAATTCCACCTCGCACACACCCGCCCACCCATCCCCATATTCCCGCCTTGACATTCCCCTTTACTGGGGCCTCTAACATGCTCAGGCCCAAGGGCCGCTCCTCTCTCCCTGATGGCCATCGAGGTCATCCTCTGCCACATATGTGGTCCAAACCATGAGTCCATAGATGTGGATGTGTATTCTTTGGTTGGTGGTCCAAACTCCAGGACAACCTGGGGAGGGGGGTCAGGCCCATTGACGCTCTTGCTCCCTCCATGGGACTGCAAATTCCCTCAGCTCCTTCAGACCTTTCTCCAACTCCTCCATCTGGGACCTCACTCTCAGTCCGGTGGTTACTGTTAAGTGAAACTTGGGCATTCTGAACTTTTGGGCTAATATCCGCTTATCAGTGAGTACATACCATGTTCCTTCTTTTGTGACTGAGTTACCTTGCTCAGGATGATATTTTCAAGTTCCATCCATTTGCCTGCAAATTTCATTAAGTCATTGTTTTTAATGGCTGAGTAGTACTCCATTGTGTAGATGTACCACATTTTCTGTATCCATTCCTCTGATGAGGGACATCTGGGTTGTTTCCAGCTTCTGGCTATTATAAATATGGCTGCTATGAACATAGTGGAGCATGTGTCTTTATTA
>CM052714.1:57631199-57694982 GCA_028551405.1 Uromys caudimaculatus
TTGCTGGTCCTTTAAGTTGGGAATCTTCACTCTCTTCTATACCTATTATCCTTAGGTTCTGTCTTCTCATTGTGTCCTGGATTTCATGGATGTTTTGGGTTAGAAGCTTTTTGCATTTTGCATTTTCTTTTACTGTTGTGTCGATGTTATCTATGATATCTTCTGCTCCTGAGATTCTCTCTTCTATTTCTTGTATTCTTTTGGTGATGCTTACATCAATGATTCCTGTTCTCATTCCTAGTTTTTCTAACTCCGTGGTTGTCTCCCTTTCTGATTTCTTTATTGTTTCTATTTCTATGTTTAGCTTCTGGATAGTTTTGTGCATTTCCTTTGTCTGTTTGATTGTGTTTTCTTGAAATTCTGCCTGTTTGATTGTATTTTCCTGTAATTCTTTAATGGATTTTCGAATTTCCTCTTGAAAGGCTTCTAGTTGTTTATCTCTGTTCTCTTGTATTTCTTTAAGGGTGTTATTCATTTCTTTCTTAACGTCTTCTATCATCATCATGAGAAATTATTTTAAATCTGAGTCTTGCTTTTCTGGTGTATTGGGGTATCCAGGGCTTGCTGTGGTGAGAGAGCTGGGTTCTGATGGTGCCAAATACTCTTGGTTTCTGTTCCTTATGTTCTTACCCTTGCCTTTTGCCATCTTGTTAACTCTGATGTTAGCTGATCCTACTCTATCTGGTTGTGGCTTGCCCTTCCTGCAGGTCTCTGTGTCAATACTCCTTGTAGACCAGCTTTCTCTGAGAGATGTTTGTGTTTGGAGAGCTGTGGCACAGCGTCAGCTGTGGGGTGCAGACAGAAATCAGAAGGATCTTGTCCCTAACTGTCCCTTGGCTCCTATGTCCTGATGGCTCTGCAAGGGTCCCTCTTGATCCAGTGAGTTTGAACAGAAGTGGTGGTTTTGCCTGTGCTCAAAGGTGTGTCAGCACTCCTGGGATACCTGCTCTCTCCTGGAGCCCTGTGGCCCAGGCTGAGGTCCCCAGGCACAGACCCCTGGTGGCCCAGGCAGAGGTCTCTACCCACAGATGGAAACCAGAAGGTTCAGAGGTTTCCTGTTCCCTGGTTCTCAGGCCCTGGATCTCGCCGATTCCGGGCAGGTCTGGGTTAGAGGTATTGCTCCCCTTAACCCCACTCACGGCTTTTCCAAGCTCCTGGGAGGGTAGCTTTTTCCTGGGGCTCGTTGGCTATGGACTCCTGGTGGCCCAGGCAGAGCTCACATAAACTTTAAACATATACATACATAGATATAGTTAATGAGTGGAAGAAACAATATTCCAAACCCCACACTTTATCTTTTCTTTCATAGCTTATATATCCCAGCAAAATCTTTTAAGCAGTATAAAATTTCAATATACTTACATTTTTGTTTTCTTCTAGTGAATATGACTATGAAAAAACAATATATTCCCTAATACCGTTACAAGAAATAGCATTATGTAGTACAGGTAAAGGAAACAAATTATTCCCAAGTATCCACCTACATTCATAACCAAGCAACTTGTTATAGATTAACAAAATGTAAGGAAGCAAGGTATTTTTCTTGGCCAGTTTCTCTTACTGGCAGCAGCAATTTGCAGTTACAAAGAAAGGATTAATTATTTTATTATCTAACTTTAAAAGTTATCTTATAAAAGAATCACAAGTCTGAACTTTTGTGTAAAAATGAGTCAGTCATACCTATTTTAAATGCTCAGAATACATATCTACTCATCAGCAATTCTTATTAAATCATACCGGGAAGCTGAGGGAAATATGGGTATAAGAAATTAATCATCGCCAGTCCAGCCTCAGTGAGAGTCACATTAGCCAGTGCTGCCATTCTTCTTGTTCCCTGACCATAACAGGTTCCTAGCTTAACTAATAAGAGTATGTCTCTCTGAACTTCAAATTCTTCCCTAAGATTTTCTACATCAGTGCCAGTAGCAAAAAACATCTTCACCTAGCTTCACTAACAATTTTACTTTTCCAAATGTTTCCTAAGGATGGTAGTCATTGCTGACAATCTACATCTCTAAGTTCTTTCCTAGGGTGGTGATTGAATCATTAAACTGTTCCAGCAGCAATGCCTGAAAGAAATCAAGCACTATTGTTTTGAGTGCAAGAGATGCTTCCCAGTGAGGGGCAAGAAGCCTCCTTTGAGTTTTCGTATAATTCTTAGATTAAGATGGATGTGAGGGTAGCAAGCAGAGCAGAACTCCACAACAGCATGAAGTCCTCAAGGCACAGTGTGCTTGGGAATACCTCAACCGAGGTGCACCCATCATGGCTGTGCTAAACAGTAGACCACATTCCATGCATTCTAAATCCATTTGTCATTCCTCCTGAATGGCCCTTGGCAATTTTATTTTATGATTTATTATCAGTAATCATTTGATTATATACCTATTTTATATACCAGAATACCCAAATACATGAAAGATTGTTTTTCTTGTGAGAGGTGGTCATGAGTTTATAAGTTCATAAAGCTCTTAAGACCTAAGTTTGGAGATCATCAAAAGACCATGACTAAAACTTAGCCAGTATCAAGTCGTGGGCTCATGGTAAAGCATTTTGGGAAATGGGCTATGTTTTGATCAGCTGTGAATTCTGAAAATTGCAAGTCAGTACTATAAGACATAAAGAGGGCAGGTAACAGTCCATTTCATGTTATGAAAATAATCCACTGTAATGGTCAACCAATACTCAATATATGTGAGTTTCATTGTGGGCAGAGAATTATATTTCCATTTTCTTCCTGGTTGACTTTATGTTCTAAATATAATTATCTCCTTTTATCTCCCATGAGCCTCACTGTTCCCAATCTCAACCTGACCCTGTTGTCTCTTAGTAGCATCTTACAGTTTGACCCACCTCTTGCTAGCTTGCAATCTGTTTTCCACACAGGGGCAGGGTGACCCTGATAGCTAATAGCTATACAGTAAGCCATTATTGAATTAGCAATGGAAATGGTAATATAAGTGAGTTTATGTTGTAATTCCTTGAGCTTTAGCACATGTTTAAGATAAATAAATGCTACTACTCTGTAAGCTTAGATAATGTCAATATGGTGGCCACATACCTATATTTTTTTATTGCACCTTTAAAAATGTTTTGCAATTCATGGTTAGTATAATTACTTAAATATATTGCTTGTAGGATAGTCAGATTTAGTAGATAAAATACAGGATTCCCAGTTAAATTCAAATGGCAAACCAACAGCTGTTAATATTTCAGTGAAAATATATCCAGAATATTAATTGGGCCATATAGTATTTTCAGTATTGCCTAGGTCATATGGATAGTCAGACTTTGTACTGTAAAATATTAGAGGATGCTACTCAGTACTATGATGAGTTCCTAGAATATGGTGAAAAATAATTCAAGGACTTGAGACGTAACAGAGAACCTCTTAAGGTACTGGAGCAGAGTGTACGCTCTGGAAAGCATTAGTGAATGCTGTCACGCACTGATAAAAAGAAATAAAGAAAAAAGAAAGAAAAGAGAATAGCCCACTGTAGAAGAGTCGCAGGGAGAAATGCATGCATTGTAGTGCCACACACATTCCATCGGACAATCATAATTGTTTTTATTACACAGCTGACTAGAGGAAAGGATGTCATGAAGAAAGGTTGTCATATAAATATGATATGACATATTTTTAGTTACTATTAGTTAAGAATCAGCAATAACATTTAAATCTGAAACTCCAAGTCACAAATATCTCAAGTCACAACTTTCCCCATTTTTGTCGATCTCAGCATCGTCAGAAATTTCACACCAAAGTAAATTAATCTTATATTTCAAGAATAATTATATTGATTGACATTTTGTCCATGAAACACACCAAGCAGATTCCCGAAAACATAAGGTATTTAGCTTTCTCAGTTTGTAGAATTATTTATACTCTAAATTCAAATTGTTGAGTTCCATGACTTGATTTTATAATGCTTTAAGTTTCCTCTGTATCTGGACCTAGACCATGTTAATGAATAAACAATAGGTACAGATTAATGAAGAAGGAATATATTTTTTTAATTTCCTACAAGCTTAATTAAAGATAAGAATTCTCTCATATAATTTATGAGATGCATGTTTATTAATATTCTGATAATAAACTTTATTCTGTTGATTGAAGTGGAGTTTCTTACTTAGATGTGCTTTTCAATTCTCAGTCTGACTTTCTTCACCATACAGTGTTCTGCACTCAAATGTCTTAGTTCCAGATTCCATAGCTGTCATCGTACTAGATCACAAATATTCATAAAACATGAATACATATGGCATTCTGATGAGGTTGAGAGAACTTTAGACCCTTCATTAACACACAAAATCTAGAGTTTTCATTGGTCTATTCCATTGCCAATGTTAATTTTGTTATCATTTTTGACTTCTGTTATATCTATTAAAGCACTTGTTTTTCTTTTTGTTTATATGGTTATTTATATTCATAGTCTTTGAGCAAAGTCCTTGAATGTTGATATAAAAAGAATTAAAGACCATCTTATCTTATATCATCACATTTTGTTTGTAAATTAGGGAAAGATTTTGTGCCTTGGTTCCAGGGAACACTGGCCTATAGCTTTGTTTTCCTTACATTGTCTTTTCCTCATTATGCTCTTTAAGTAATAGAATTTACTCCATAAATTGTATGTCAAAATCTTCTTGTGTTTCATGGAAGAGTACATTCCTATTCTTTTTTCTTAAATATCAAATAGACAGAAAAGCTAAATTCTGTCCTAAATTCTTTTTTCAGAAGTTTTTGATTATGAATTTGACTTGTAAAGATATGTGTATTATCATTTATAAATATGTTTGGAAAAGTATATGTATGCCACCAAAGTTTTCAAATTTATATTTATTTTATAAGCATTCTTAAGATAGTTCTTTATTGTCCTTTTAGATTTATAGACTATGAAATGATACCTTGTTATATTGTTGATTTAGCTTATTTACACTCATTTTTATCTATCAAAATCTATAGTCAAAAAATTAGAAATTTTACTAATATTTTCAAAGAACTCATTTTACTGATGATTTTTCTTGTCTTGTTCTGCACATATCTCTTTTGTATTGTCTCCCTTCTACCAATTTTGACTTAAAGTCACTGTTAATGCTGGCAATTTATCTGTGTTAAGTTTTACCTGAACTATGTTTTCTGTCTCTTTAACAAGAAGATAATATTAATTAATTTATGTATTGATTTCTTTGTTTATTTAAAAGCATGAATCTGGGGCAATTGGAAGTACTTAGAAATCACTAATTTTACTCTTCAGTATTTATTCCAGCAGTAGTTATACACAAAGTATAGCATCAGTCTGTAGGCAGAGAATGCAAGGAACTCATCCTGCTCTCTGTGATAATAAAGTGTTGCTTAAGACAGTACAGTGTTGCAGTTGAATCGAAGAATGGTTAGAAAAAGCAGGAAGAGGCTACTCAATAATGAAATAAATATGCGAAGAGTTAAAAGTACAAGGATACTGTGAACTTTCGGAAGTGTGTGTTTTCTCCTATGGACCTTTAGATTTAGTAATGATGGTTGAGGTATCTATTGTAGCAGGTCTTAAATGCCATCTTTAAAGAATATGAGCTTTCATCTTTAGTATCTGTGCAGTTTTGTGACTCTGGAGAATAGTAAAACATTTGCGTCATTGAAAATGATAAAATGTATTTGTTAATTAGAAAGATAATAGGGACTGATACCATGAAGGATTAATTAGAGGAAGAGCATATGATGATGGACTGTTTGAAGTGATTGAAGATCATCACTGTCTAATGGAGGCAGAGCAGGCAGATGAAATGCAGTATTTTAAAATATCAGATAGAAGAAATATGCATCGATGACTATGAAACAGAGACAAGGTCAGAGAGAGGTGGGCAGAGATAGAGGGAAAGGGAGAAATGGTTAATAAGCTCAGGAAATAAAAAGTGCTACTATGTCTTGTTTTGGCACAGATTGCATTTGAAAGAACTTGAAGCCACAAGTAGAAATAATGAGTTCATTTAATAATGCATGTTGGAATTAACAGAAAGAACCAGAGGAATGTTATTGTGGTTTGGTATTGATGTATTTAAAGTATCCCTTCCTTCCAGAGGTGTGTCAGGTCTTGAATATATAGACACCATGGAAGGATTAATTTTCATCATTCTATATTGTCCAGAATATTGCTGGAATATGAAACCAAAGCTGACATAGGACAGACATTCTTTATAAAAAAAGAAGACCGGTCATGAGTATGTCAGTTAACTTTCCCATCATGCACTAGGCCTGCTCCTCTCTCCATCATCAAGCAGACCATGCTAAGGACAGTGTTCTCCACATCCACAGAGCACTCATCTCCTGCAAGAGAAATTATCAGTTACCCCAGTATATTTCTGAGTTTACATGTCTTCTATATCTTTAGAAAATATTTTTAGTTTTATTAGCTTCTTGGTGTTATCCAGATATAACACAGATGTAAACACCTAACTTTGCTCTTTTCTACTTACTAGCCTTTTGTCTTGCAGGCTTTCTTGGATTGTCCAAGTTCTTGTAGTGGTCCAGTCTCTTGAAATGTTATCTAATATCAGGTACCATATCTCTTTACCAGCGTATACTCACTGTACACAAGGACATTTTTTCATTAAGACATTCCACACAGCTATTTCATATGTACTGATTGATAGCTATGGAATGTATTTCTGAAGTGAAATATGACTTTTCAATAAATGTGTAATGAACAGGTAGGATAATCCACGTATCTACAGCCTTAGATATTTATTATTTCTTTGTGTTGGGAACATTTCCAGTCCTCTCCAATAATTATTTTTAATATTCATCAAATTGTAGTAAACCACAATATTAGGTTGTATTGAATTTCTTAAACCCATTTTATATCTCAGTCTCTATGAACTACACAAATGAATCTCTAGTGTGTACACATACAGTAGTTCCTACAACTCACAGAATTGTTTTCTATGAATGTGGCCAAGTGGTCATTACTTCCATTACTTTTCTCATTATTCTGTCATGATACCTCATGAAAGCAACTTAGGGAAGGACATTTTAAATGTGGCTTTTAGTTTTAGAGTGTTCAGTTCATGGCTACTTGTCCTCTGTTTCTGGGCACATAGGGTGAGAAGCAGAATAGTCTGAAAGGTGGAGCTAGAGAAATCAAAGAAGCAAGGACGGGGGTGGCCCCCCATGGACACAATTTCTGAAAGCTAATTCTTGCAGCAAGTCCCCACCTCTGCTCCAAATGCTTCTTATTTTATTTAATTTTAGATTTATTTATCTATTTTATGTATGCGAGTACACTGTCGCTGTCTTCAGACACACCAGAAGAGGGCATCGGATCCTATTACAGATGGTTGTGATCCACCATGTAGTTGCTGGGAATTGAACACAGGACCTCTGAAAGAGCAGTCAGTACTCTTAACCAATGAGCCAACTTTCCAGCCCCTCAAATGCTTCTTGTAATCTTGTTATTTTGTTATCACCCTAGGTGATTTGTCCAGAACACTTATGATCTAATTATGTCTGGAAACATCCTGATATGCATAACTTGAGTTATGTATTACCAATCCCATAGGACTATTGGTTCCATCCAATTTATCATCAGTACCCACCATCACATCTCTCACTGTAAAGAAACTCAGTGTGGAGAGGCTCTGCCAGAGCCTGACAAATACAGAGGCAGATGCTTGCAGCCAACCATTGGACTGAGTGTGGGGGTCCCTGATAGAGGAGTTGGAGAAGGGACTGAAGGAGCTGAGGGGGTATGCAACCCCATGGAGGGAGCAACAGTGTCAATTGGCCAGAGCCCCCAGAGCTCCCAGGAACTGGACCACCAACCAAAGAATATACATGGAGGGACCCATGGTGCTGGCCACATATGTGGCAGAGGATGGTCTTGTTGGACATCAGTGGGAGGAGTGGGCCTTGGGCCTGAGGGTGTTGGATGCCCCAGTGTAGGGGAATGCCAGGGAGGGAAGATAGGTGTGGGTGGTTGGGTGGGGGAATACCCTCATAGAGGCAGGGGAGGAAAGATGGGATAGGGGTTTTCCCAAGGGAAGACCTGGAAAGAGGAAAACATTTGAAATGTAAATAAAATATCCAAAATGAAAGAAAGGAAGGAAGGAAGGAAGGAAGGAAGGAAGGAAGGAAGGAAGGAAGGAAGAAAGAAAGAAACGCAGTGTAAAGCAATCTTTTCTTGAGAAACTACAGATTTTTGACAGATATTTTTGCCTATTACTGAAAAGCAAAACAAAACAAAACAAAACAAAACAACAAAAAACAAAAAACAAAGAAACAAAAAAACAAAACAAAACAAAACAAAACAAAAAACCAACAAAAAACAAAAAACAAAGAAACAAAAAAAAAACAGAAACAAAACAAACAAACAAAAAACCCTTCCTTTTGTACTTTCATGCTTTTCTGTTCACTCTTACAGAACTCCATACTGACTAAGTTTCCATAGGAAACATTTACCACATGTCCTCCAGTATTGCAATGTCCTACGTGGCTGCTACTTTGTAAATAATTACATATATTTGGAATCATCTGTTACATAAATTCTATTATAATTTCTAGCACTATATTTTGGTCCATATATTTTAAAGCATTATAATTTCTTGTTTCCTAATTTATGTTTTAAAAACAAGATAATTATCTTCCAGTAGTTTTTCCATTGTTGATTGTTTTAAAAAGAAAGAGAAAAGAAAAAACATTTAAAAGAGCTCCAATTCCAGTGAATTTTACTCTGTACAGTTCCTTTTATTTTTTATAGCAAGAGCTAATGCATGTGAAATCAGAGACAATAAAAACTAATGTCAGGTATGCATTAAAAGGCATGGCTACTTTATCTTAATAAAATATTCATAAAATTCTATCTAGTTTGTATTGTAACTATGTTGCTTCAACACTAGAACATTAAAGATTGAAAGCATGTAAATATCATTTGCATATATTACAAGGTTTGCAGTGCTTCTAACCTGAAGTACAGAATGCTTAGCAAATCCCTGCAGTGCATTCCATTTTCCAGTAGTGAATTAGGCCAACTATGTTGCAAGCACATTAGCCAAATGCCTTACCTATAAATAGCTCTCCTCACAAAGTATATTTCATTCTCTGCTATTTTCTTGATTACATTACTTTATAAATGATGCTTTTGCTAATGTTTTGCAACGAAAGGCAACATGAACATTTAGGATCAATACACTATAAGTTGAGGGACATTTTGGCTGAAATGTCTGATACCTATTAAATATTTTCAGAATTACAAAACTTCTATGTGTACATATTTTGGTGCATTTATTTCACAAATAACGTGGAGAAACTGAAAGCTCAAAATGGCTCTTCCATGTTTTCCCTGAGAACAAACAACTTGCCTTTGTTCTTAAATTTTGTTTGCCTTTAATGATTGAGGATTATTTCAGTAACATTAGAATGGTATACCTATTTGTGCTTAAAAACAAAACGAACCCCCAAACTCCAGAGAAACCTCATTAAAGTTTTATATTTAAAGTAAAACCAATCGGTTGCTAGTCCTGAATGCTACCCTTTGTGATACCCAGTGCTTGACAGATGAAAGAAAGCATTCACATTTACATGTGGACAGATGTCTGTCTTGGAATCAATACAATAAAAGGCATATTGGGCTATTTTCTCAGTGTTGAATGAGAACAAATAAATTGCATATTTCCCAAAGTTTATTTATTTTTATTTTGTGTATGTGAGTGGTTTTTCATGCACGTCTGTGTTTGTAGCACATGTATGCAGTGTCCATGGGGGCTAAGAGAGGACATTGGATCACCTCAAACTGTAGTGATACATGCTAATGAGATCTTGTAGATAGTGGGAACTGAACCGGTGTCTTCGGGAAGAGCAGCAAATCCTGTTAAGAACAGAACCATTTCTCCAATTCTTGGAATATTTTCTTAATTGAATTTCTTTGTAGTAACCCAGCTTGTATAATAGATGTTTGAGTTAATAGAACATAAAATGAAGTAAGAACTTGAGAAAAAAACTGCTTTTTAATTCAGATGAATGCCTTCATTCCAAATTTATTTATTTATTGGTTTATATGCTTTTTATTCAGAAATGGAAAGAATGCCTGAACATTTGATTATGTTCAATCATTGGGTTCTTATCCCCCTTTAGTGAAAATTTTGTTTCTATTACCTACTACGTATTATTAAATCTTTTAAGGTGGAGTATTGGTATCACAATAAGATAGTGACACAATGAAATGATGCTTTAAAGAAATTTGTGTTTCCCAATTAGATATCCTGGGGTGAAATGAAGTTCTTACTTGAAAAACAGCCAGTCAGAGGAGAAGAAGAGGTGTTACTGAAAGTCTGTAGTATTAAAAGAATCAAATCAAATCACGAGTTAATTCTTGTCTAAAACAGAAAGTCCTAGGTCTAGTGCAGATTCTGGTGAATTACAAAAGCATTAGGGAAGAAATCATGCTATCCTGTATACATTCTTTGTCAGGAAATAAAACCAGGTAGAATATGTCATAGTTCTTTCTATGGCCAAAAGGCCTAGAAAATCCAAACTAGATAGAGATGAAATTAAAAAAGCCCAAGTTGCCCACAACATAAACACAGATATCCTCAATAAAAATCAACAACCAAGCCAACACTATATTGCAAATAGAGGCATTCAAATGAGTAAGGGCTGTTTAGACTATGTCTGTAAGCCAGTTCTACAATATAAAAATAAATTATGCAAGCAATCATATGAAAAGGCTACAAATGAAAATGCACATAATTCTGTCAATAAATTCATAAAAAATTAAGTCGTGGCAAAATCTGTGGGAGCAAGTTAGAAATAGAATTTATTCCAACTTGACAAAGCCTATCTATAAACCATTTTAGAAACATCATGCTTAACAGAATCTCTTGTCTCATTACTCCTTTTAAAAAGCATACTTAAAAGTCCAAGATAATGCAATAAGACAAGGAAATGAACATATTAAGACAGAGTAAAAACATTGTCTTCATGGATGATGTTGAAGAAGTACATAAAAGTCAAAATATAAGCCCTGTTATCTTAAACATGATGACAAAGACAGTTTAATAGTCTTAATGAACAACTGTCAGAGTGAGATTTGCATTGAAATTTGCCCATCTAGCAACAGCATAGAACAAGGTTAAAATTGGGATTGATTAAATCATTACAAGAATATTTGCAAAAGTTAAAAAGTTGATTTCAACTTTTTAATCATAATTATCAAAATTATCTAGTGGGAACACTAAGATATTAAACTTTATCTAGTTCACACTGGGAAAATTGAATAGCTATTTTTTTTATAGCTAGTGACAAATCTGATTAACATACCACAGAGCAATAAGCTCCAATTTTTGAAAACATTTTAGTGTTTTGCTCTTTCTGCACAGAAGCTATTTGTATTTGTACTGATGAGTACAACATAAGTTAACCTGTCATCTCATAAAATCACATCCAATATGATCAAATATTAAATCCAGAAATAATACACTCTCTTAGGTATCATAATGGGTTCTATATATGAAGAAGCACTCCTCAAAATTTATGAAGAGGTGCAAACTTTTGAAGAAATATATATTTATATTTATTATAATCTGATAGACTTTAGTTTTTATTAATATGTAGCAATGTTTATATTTTGCGGCATTTTTCATTTTAATTTCTTGTTTGTTGGATAAAAGAATGGCTATTCATGTGTGCTCCTTGCTTTTATTTTCTTGGCATACAGTATATTCTATCCGGTAATCATTAGTCTCTGTGATTTCTTGCCAGTGTATTCTGGCTGTGAAAAGCAACAACAGCTGAGTCTTGGTTTTGATGGGGAACTGATGGCCAGTCTCTGTCCTTTAATGGTTGAGTCAAGACCATTAACATTTATATTTGTTGTTGAGAAATATTTCCTGACTCCTGTGATTTTATGCAATTGTTTCCCTAGTTAGGTCACACATTTTCTCTTTCTTCTCCAACTTATTTGTCTCAAAAGTTTGATAATTACTGAGTTGGATGATTAACTTTTCTAGATTTATTAATCTATCCCTAACACGGTATTTATCCTTTGCTGTGTCTTGTTTTGAAAATTATGTACTTTCAGGACTTCAGATACATCTTTCTAGTCTATCATAACTTTTGTGGATTCATATCTGATGTTCCAGTATTGAATTTGCCTTTGTAAATTGGATTTTTCTCTTGCTGTTTGTATTGTTATATCTTCAGCCTAGAGCTCTAGCCTGTTATGTGTCTTTTTTTAGATTTGGGAGCTTTTATTATATAATTTCATTACATCGCTTTTATTTCAGTTTCATTCTCTACTATGTAGAGTCTTAGAAAACGACTCAGAATTAAAAGAAGACCTCATGCTTTGGTTATACAATTAGTAAACTCTTGTTTTCTTTATTAGCATCTGAATGTAATAGTTCCTTGACCTTGTCTTGTCTTTCTTTCAGGATATTCTTTCTTCTACTTGATCATGGCTGCTGACAATGTTTTCCAGTGTGTTGTTAATTGATAGGCTTACTTTTGAGATGTTCTTATGTTGTTTCTCTGTTAAATTTGAAGTTTGTCGGAATGGCTGTCTTGAAGGTTTTACTGTTTATCTTTCTTCCACATTTTGGCTAATTTTTTTTTTTTTGTCTAACTTTTAAATAAGTGGTCTTCACATGAACTCATGCTCTGTCTACTAATTGGATGGAAGAAGTAGACAGCAGTTACAGGAACAATGATTTGACACCTACCCTGGCTTTGTACTAACATGTAAAATATGTATTGCTGAGTATAAGCAAGGAAGCAAGCAGGCATTGTGGAACTTTTTTTTCTCTGCTGTAGTTGTTGTAAGTTCCTGCCTCAACCTCCCTCCAATGATGGACTATAATTTGGAAGTGAAAACCAAACAGACCTTCTTCCTTTATGTTGTTTTGTTAAGAATATTTTATTGTAGCAACAGAAATGAAACTAGGACATCCCCAAATTAAAACCACATCCTTGTGAGTGAAATCCACTACCAGAGAAGAAATCACCAAGAAAACTCAGAAAACAAAGTTTAGAAGTGAGTTGAAATGAAATTGTCACACATGAAAACCGTAACAGTTGTTCCCCAGCCTCTCTTAAGCAGAGCTGCAAGCTTCTATTTTACTTAGACTCTGTAGATCACAAGTAGGATGCTTCCTGTGGTCTTTCTACAAACCACCGCTGGGAGCAAAGCACTTGCTTTGTGCTATAAATAGGAAAGGAAGCTTTACATTAAGAGCGCAGTTCCCTCCTGTCTGTATGAAACAGTGGGGACTCTTTTCTTTGCACTTAGCACAGGGTAGTTTGTCTTCTGTACTTACCCTGCCAATAGCATTCCAAATAAATATCTGGTTGAAGCTCTCCTGCTATTCATTTTCTCCTCTGAAAGAACCCTAAAGTGATGGACATGTTTACGATGGAGAAATATTTCTCTTTAGTGAGTATATAAGAGAAAGTAAGTAGTAAGTCTCATGAGCTTGAAAAATGAGGGCCCATACAATGCTCAGTACCAAAACTATAACTGAAGCAGCTGGAGAAATAAGTGGATTGGAAGGCAGCAACTGATGAGAACAGCATTCTGTGCCATAGCAATATTACTCTTGATGGTTAATATCATCTGTTTCAGCTACGAAAGTTAGGAATAACTTCTCCTTTAACCCGCCACTTGCTTATACACTCTCTTTCTCTCTCTCTTCATAGGACAATATGTGTTTTATGTGGCTAGTAAAGCAAAAATCATGGCACTTTCCCACTTAGAGAACCATACACTTAGATGTACTTAGGGGGCATATCTAAATAAATCATGAGGTCCTTCAGGCTCCCTCAGGTGCAGAGCCAATGAAAAGTGCAGCTTACAAAGTAGATTTCTAGTTGCCTATGGGCACTAGTAAGATGTTTTGTGATACAGTAATTTGCATTATTTTTCATTTTATTTGCTTTCTACATATATTCTGTTTGCTCCAAAGACAAGCCATTTCTGTACAAACACTTTTGCTAAAAACTATGAATGTTCTTAGGTCTAAATTATTTATTCAGCTTAAGGATTACCAGTTCTTGTTAAATCTAAGACACTGGTGAACCATAATTACTATATAAATCTTAATATGCAACTTAAAAATATATGATGTTGGCTTTATTTGATTATATTAGTCAGGATTCTCTAGAGAAGCAGAACAGAGGAAATCCATACATGTTTAGAAGGGAACATAACTAAATTAGCTTAGAAACGGTAGCCTGCTTATTCTACCAGCGACTCACCTGCATTGCAGGGAGACTGGTGGCTAGACAGGTAGCTACTCTTTCCTCACAGCTGGATGCCTAAGTAGCCTCAACCTGGGGCTGAATGCCTGGAGAGCCACTACTCTTCACTTCACATTGGAAATCTCAAGAATCCAGGTTCTAATTGGCAGCAAAGAATGGTGTAACAATAGCCACCGAGGAGCAGACACATTCAGCCGCAAGCAATCCGCAGGTTGCTTTCTCTCCAACCTCGATAAATCTGGCTGCTCTCAGAAGGCACTGCCCACTCTGGGAGGGAGACTGTCCCATTCAGTTACTGCCTCCCAGAAATATCCTTACATACATACCTAGAAACACAGCTGTTAGTTGATTCCAGATTCAAGTTTATTTTGTCACAGTGACCGTCAAAAATACCTTACATATGCTTGAAGTTTCTTGTGACTGAAATTTTGCTGGTTTAGTAATTCATCTATTAGCACATTAAGCCTACAGGATATTTTTGAAGATACTATGGATACAGAAGGCTATGATACCTTACTTGTATTATTGTATTGCTGTATTATTAAGTTAATGTGGGGAAAAGAGTAGATGTATGCTGGTTAGTGATAAGTGATGTTTTGAGATGCCATGTGAAGAGCAAATCCAATAAATCCATGTTGCAATTAGATTGGTCACCCTCAGGGTAGAAGAGAAAATTATCATATTCTTAAGCCTTTGGTTCTTATAACTTTGTGTTCTTTACTGAAGCATTTACAGTAAACTGCCCAGGTGGTAACTGAATTTAGGACTCTTAATTTTGCAGAAATCTGTTTATATTGGTTTATGTTGACATCTCCAAGCCTTTTCAAAGTTCTGTGCATAATTAAATAAAACCCAGAAAAAGGGAATGTGATAGGATCTATCAAAAGATACTAGTTTACTTCATTTGTTAAGGTTTGAATATAAAACGTTCCCCAGGAACCCACATGTTCAACCATAGGTTCTCAGACCATGGCATTATATAGGGGTATATAATTTACATAATCCTAAGTAGAAGTCGGTCTTGGAGCAACCTCTGAAGGTTAGATCTGGTCCCTCTCCCTCCCTTCCACTATTATATGTATAGTTTTTCTACCCCACATGTCTGTACTTCCATTGTAATCTGCTCAAGCCCAGGAGACCAAGAAACTATGGCAGGCAAGTATCCTGAGAAACCACAAGCCAGACAAAATCCTTCCTTTCTTAAGTTTTTTTTTTTTTTTTTCTTTTTCTGTTGGCTATTTGGTCATAGTGGAAATGAAAGTATCTAATACATTCTTGTACCATGACTTTTACAGATAAATCAACCATCACCCAACTTAAACAAATTCAGGGCAGACACTGGAACACTGAAAACCCGCCATACTTTTGTGAAGTATACCAAACTGTTGCTTGATATCGGACCCTTTCTGAACCTAGTCATTTAGGCACTTGAATGTATGAGCAGGGTGAGAGGAACTGTCTCTTCTCTGGGAGAGATGAATGGCTGATTTGTGACTTCTTAAAGGAGAAGTGGAGTATTCACTTCTCAGCAACATAAGATCTGTGGCCAGAATTCAAATGCCAATATTGCTGAAATTATGATGAATAACCTATGGAGAGATGGAGATCTGTGACCACTTAGACCAGTGGTTCTCAATATTCCTTATGCTGTGACTCTTTAATACAGTTTGTCATGTTGTGATGACTACCACCCATTAAATTATTTCTGTTGATACTTCATAACTTTAATTTTGCTACTGTTATGAATCATAATATAAATATCTGATATGCAAAATATCTAATATGTGACCACTATGAAAAGATCATTGAATTCCCAAAGGGGTTGCAACCTACAGGTTGAGTGTCACCGACTTAGACTGAAAAATGAAGAGATTTTGCCTGTGCCTCTGTGAGAAGAGTAAGAATTTATTGATAGGTAAATAGTAACAACTAAGCCACATCACATGTAGCTTCTTATTTCAAGCCACTATGATGATGTTGGGAATTGGATCTTCCACACTGTAGAGCCTATTGCTTTGAATTGTCTTTCTAGTTCTAAATTATAACCAGGGAGATGCTTCCCCAAGTTCAGTAAATTCTGTACAATTTATGAAGGATCCTGATCAAAGCTGCTTCATGCTTTCTGCATGATTTTGGACAAAATACCCAATGATGAGTACATCATAGGGAGAATTGATTAAATTTGGAATATTCTCTGCTAATATCATTCTGTAACGTGGAAGATGCCACAAAATTTACTATAAGGCTTCAGAGATCCTATATCAAAGGTTGTGAGCTAAAAGGTTTCTGGGATAAAGATGATAGGCCCTCTTCTGAAACAAATCAAGTCTGTATGTTGTGGCAAACGGGCAGTTTCCCTACTGTTTAAAGAAAATAAAATTCTGTAGATTCAGGATCTTCTGTTGTGGTCAATATTCCTCTACTCAACTCTGAAGTTAATTGTGTGACTCTCAGACCACTTCTGAATTTCCTCTAAAACCTGAGGCCGCATCAAAGGAAGCTGATTTGCTGTCTTTTAAGGTAAAGGGAGGGTGAGGATGGGTTCAAGTATTTTTTAACTCCTGTGGGACAAACATCATGAAGTATGCTGCATTCAAACAAAACAAAGCAGGCCAGGGGAGAGTAAAGAACACTAGAGAAACATTTCCTTAGAAAACGAATCTTTCCTGAAGCATGAGTAGCAACTGGTAGATTATTAGGAAATGTAAAATAAGAAAGGAGATCATTCTGTTATGTAGGTAGGAACCATTCAGACTCTAGTTGGTATAGAAGTTTTACCTGTAAGTTCCCTAAATATTCATGCAAAGTTATGCAGCCTTTCTGATTGTAAAAATCATCATGTAGATGTTGCTGAACACGCACTTAGCATAGAAACTACCTGGGCCCACAAAGTGTTCATCAAACACTATAGGTCTTTCTGATCCTGGAAAATATCTTGCCGATGTTAGACAAGCAATGTATGTAGATACTTTACCTCAGCACACGGAGCATTCATCAGATGTCACAGGGGCTTCCTTGATTGTGAAAAATGTTTTCAAGAGAAACTGTAGTGAGATAAACTGACAATGAGCTTTCTTATACTTATCACAAAATATGTAATATTTGAGGAAGAGAAAGAAAAGTCACAGCTTTTCCGAAGGCTTTCAAGGCAGTAGAGTTATTGCTTTGAACAATGAAATACCTCAACATATTGAGTATAACCAGATAAAAGTGTTCAGTTGATTGTCACCAACTAAATTTAGTTTTTATGTATACGGTTATGACTATGTGACATGCTATGACTTCCATGGAAGAAAATATATCATCAGCTGTCTTTGGTTTGCCATCACAGTCATTGGTCATACCCTTGTCTTGCATACTTTCACAGAGCACAAAAACATTTGCAGTTGTAGTCTACTCTTGCTCAAGTGGCACCTTACTCTTTTAAGAATAATTATTTTCATTGTAGTGACATACTGATAAGCTGGAATAACGTAAGAATGACAGTATCATTGGAGAAGATATTCTGATCTGACTCCAGCAATAACTCACTAATTCTATAAAAATTTTCAGTCCAGTTACCCAATATGGGTAAAGAGTTCTCCATGTGCCTTGTGCTTATTTGCATAATTTTCTGAGCAAATTACAAGCTGCTCTGTTTGAAACTATCTTCATGCCAACAGTTGAAGAAAAACAGAATTGGACAATTTTGAGTTGTCTACTTTCCATGTACATGCAGGTTTACTAAGAACTTTGAAATGTAGAGGTAATTTTTACTTCTAGTAAAATCACAGATATCATTGTCTTTAATGCCCCAATTAATCTTAAGAAGATTGTAGGATGAAACTCAAAGATTGATCAAAACAAAGATTTCATGAACTAGTCCCAGCCTGTCTCTATGGTCTTGTTTCCTTTCCAGTGTCCACTACATCATGTATCTATCCACAGAAGATGTGTCTCTATCCTCCTAAGCACACACTGACTTTTATACCCCAGAGCCATTTGATCACATTCACCCTTCTGTTGGGTGTACATTTTCTTTCAAACCTAGCTTGACCAATTTTAACCAGTTTTTGGAGAATGAAAATTGTTTTGATCAAAGGTACAAGAAAGGAAAAATGTAATCGTGTTGTGGCCCCTACTACAAAAAAAGAAAATTCATTACCTAATCACTCTGTCTGGGATATCATCCAGGTATTTTACTCAAGTGGACCAGAAAATCTGCTGAATTTAGCTGGTGTCTTCCACAGCACTCAGTGCTACAGGCAATGGAATAAGCTGTCTCCAGAGCACTTCTTTTGATGCTAAAAAATTCCCAATTCTGCCTGAACTCCAAGCATCTGTTAGTAATCACTAATGATAAGAGATAGTGTTTCTGCCTGGGGAGTTCTGGGCACCCCACTTTTTGCCTCCTTGGGAGATCTACTCAGTACATGTCCTTTGAGAAAAATGGGAGGACTGGTACTGGAAACCTGGGGAGACCATACAGCTTTTACAAGGTTGCCAGAAAACTCTGCTTCAAAATATTTTACTCTCACCTTTGGTTGCAACTACAGTAGAGTTCTCAAGGGACAGAGCAATGTTAGATTTTAATTAACTGCCTAATCATCTGGTGTTTAGAGGGAGAGTGTCTTTGCCATCAAAGGTCCTAGAGAACGACCCAGTTTTATTTCACTGAGAATGCACCATTTTGAAATTTTCATTCCCAAATGAATGAGTAAAACTGGTTAGGTTTAATTAGAAAGAAAATGTGCATCAAACAGAAGAGTGAATGTAATCAAGTGGTCCAGGTATGCACAGGTCAGTGTGTGCTTAAGGGAACAGAGACACATCTTCTGTGGATAAATACATAATATAGTTGGAGCCTGAAAGGAAACAATACCATAGAGACAGGCTGAGACTAGCTCATAAAAATCTTTGTTTTCATCAATTGTTGAGCTTCATCCTCGTTCATGCTTTGATGTTTCATTTTTTTTAAATAAGCATTTTTGTTAATCTAAATTCGTTCTGATAAATTCAATTAAATAGTGATACGGTCTTTTGCAAAATATTTGCTAAATTATTCACATGTCAAAATGGGCTTGAAAGTGAAACATTAATTACATTAATAACTTTTAATAATGGAAAATATTATAGGGAAATGTTATGGGAGCAGATTAAAGCAAGGCTTTGGGTCACTTGAGAATTGAATTTAATATTGTGACTTTTGGCCCTAAACATAGTTAACAAGACAAATTTGCTTCCTGCAATTAATCTTGTATTGCTCAAAGTGTATTAAACTGCCTGACATTCCTATGTATCTACCGAACTAATTTGGTCTTTTAATGATGTAGGATACCCTACCACATTACACAGGATCATTTCAAGTTAATTCTCCTGCTTTTTATTTCCTAGTTTTGTCCTCTTATTCATTTAATGCTTCCAAAGAAAATAACTTATTTTTAAATTTAGTTATCACTACTGCACCGATACAGCCTTTGACTCATTTTTTTGACATTTTCCTGAATATTGTTGGGAGATAATTTTCATTCTAAGAACACACCAGATATATGGTTAGTCATCGGTAAACTTCAAGGAAATTTCAGCATTATTTTTCTCAGAGAAAGCACTTGAATACCGCAGAATAGTCAATATTTGCCAATGTGTGATTTGCTGTGGTAATGTAGCTTGGCTGATTTATATAGGCTTAGAGACCATTTAGACTCCTCTCAGGTTCAATTTTGTAAACTGTCCAAGAAGATTCTAGATGGTGAAGAGGAACATATAAAATAATACAAGTCAATGCCCTGCAAAAACAACACATCTATATTATTTGATATGATACACTTCCTGCTTTTTGCAAATAAGATACATCTTGATTTCACCTCAGGCTTCACTCTACACCATTTAAGTAAATGGTTGGTTCATTTAGAATGTCTCATGTCGCATTCTAAAAGTAGTTCCTGACCCTTTTCATTTCTGTATAGCCACTTTGAATTTACCCAGGCTCTATCATAAAAATGTTTTGGATCTGAAAGAATTTGAGGGAGAGGAAAAACATTATTAAAATGTATTGTATGAAACACTATTTTCAATACATGAAAATAAAATCCTAATTTCACTAATCTTCGCCATCTAGACTACTACAATTCTAATTGGATCAGCTTCTGCTTCTCGGTTGTTCTCTTATCTTTCAGATGCTCCTTGTTTAGCACCTGAACTGCCCTGGGTCTGAACATGTTTCACTGCTCAACTAGACCATTCTCGGCCTGCATGCAAGTCTCTACTGCTTGCTTTCTGTGGGCCTTCCAAAGGTTAATTTTTAACATCATCTGTTTCCCTATGATCCTTGCGAAGAGGGATCAGTGATTTCTCATGTCAGAGTGAGACCAAAGTCATTACAGTGTCCGGTAGAACCAGTAGAACCAGTAGAACCAGTAGAACCAGTAGCATCCGACTCTTCTTACCTCCTGTGACACACTCATTACTCTCTAGGCTCTAGCAATATGAGATTCCCCAGGTCTGTTCAAAACTCCTGCCATTCCTCTCTAAGAGCTCTGCATTTAGAAATGGCGTCTTCAAATCTGAACATCTGTTTCCTAAATTATATTCAGTTCCATTCTTCACTGTTACGTCCTTAGCCATACCATACCTAGTCTTCTCTACACAAACTCTCACCTTAACTGCTATGGTCTCTGTGTATTTGTCATTACCCCTTTTATCTATTACAGGATAAACAGCATGAGGAGGAATGTTTGCCTTCTCTGCTGCACTCCCCACACAGGCACACAGAGCCTGGCATAGCAGAAGAAAACATTAGTTGTTAGATCAAAGAATGAACCAAATAATAGCATGGATCTTAATAATAGCGTGGATCTTCTTGCTACTTTTGTTCTTATTGAAAGCTGTAAATTGGACTTTCTTCTTTTCAAAAAATATTTACTTTAAATTATTGAAGATCTATAGGAGAAACTTCCTTAAACATAGTATCAGGAGTTCTGGTTTTGTCCTTTGCAAATGGTGTAACTATTTTTAATTTCATAGCCACTAACTTTTATAATTCCTCAGGCTTCCCCTTACAGTACATCCAACATATCTCTATAGTCTAATTAGGTTGACATCAGGGCCACTTTTGTAATTAGAGAGTTAGGGGGATTTAAGTCAATACAGAGAACAACAGAGAAGGGTAAAATAACAGTGAGCATTCCTTTAAAAGTCATAAGGAATCATACTATTATCTACCTTAAAAAACCCACAATACATGTAAGTCGCTGCATAAATATACATATACACATACATGTATACGTATACACATACACATGCACACACACACACACACACACACACACACACACACACACACATATGTAATGTTTAAAGTAAATTTTCTCATCGGGGCTGACAATGCTCTCTCCAAGAGCCAAAATATCTAACAGAAACCTCAGCAATAAGCAATATCTCTTTTTGATTTGTTTTCTATGATTATCAAATAGATTCTCAGAAGATTTCCAAAACAGTACAGACTATTAATAATTGCCCCTACTCACCCCCCTGAGGCATAAAGCAAGTCTCTGTTGCTGAAGACACCATACATGTTCTTCAGGTCGGGATCCAGAGACCCCTGAGCTGGAACTGACCTCGATACTTCCTCCATAAGAATGAGCTTTCATGGTACCTGAAGGAGCTATACAAGCTTCCAAAGGAGGGAAGCCAGCAAAAGGCTTAACTGTGATGCTAATAAACCGCAACAAAGCTCAGCCTGTCGTTATAAACATAAGGGTGAGATAGTGGCATGCTTACCTTGGCAGTAACCAATAGCTCTCCAATTATACCTAAAATCTGTTCAACAAAAGGAAAGTCACACCTGGTCCTATAAACCTAGCCTCCTACCCAGGGCTGCTAGTGAAGCTATGGATCTTTCCTGGAGAAGAACCTATAACCACCACTTTACTGAAACAGCATAACTCCTATCTATACTTTAAATATCGGTCTTTAAACCCACAGATAGCCCTCACTCTTCATTATGAAAATGTATCTTTGCAAAAAATAAAGAGCTCATTACAGAAAACTACAACAACCCAAAATGCAGAGTTGTGGAGCCTAGTTCCACAACAGATACATCTATAAAACATACTTAAGGCTCAGGGGACGTTGGAAAAGAAGGGTGAAAGATTGTAAAATCCAGAGGCTCAGAGAATTTTCTATGAGATTGTCTCCTAGGAATGTCTGAAGCTCTACCCCTAAAGCCCTACCAAAATTACTTCATGAACATGAGCTAAACAAGAACAATAATAGACATTCTAAAGGGTACAAGAGGAAACTCAATATGCTGACAACTCGTACATAGAACTGCAGGGAACCGAAGAATGCAGAGGATAGAATTAGTTTTTCCAATGGAAGAAGATTATCTGATACCAAATGGTCACCCCGAAAACCTACATACAAGTAACATTATACAACTTCTCAGGTTATACATATACATATAATATACATATACATATACATATACATATACATATGCATATATACATGCAACAGCAATAGGTGAGGCGAGATTATAAAAAAACAGAATATGGGAGGGTTGGAGGAAAGAAATGGAAGGGGAAATGAGGTAATTGTATAATAATCTCAAAGATCTAAGAGAGAGTTAAAGAATTCCTGCTTTATCCATCTAGTCTATGAACTTACATGTATGTACACATAAATTCCTTTTTAGAGAAAATATCATTTTTCTGATTTCAAAAGAATGTTAATGCAATATAAAATGTGGAAAATCCAATTTAAAAAGAAAGAAAAAGTAGTTATAGTTGAACCCTAGGTTCTTATTACCACCAATATTAATGTGTTCTGCCATCTTGATTGTATAGGCATGGTGGGCTTTGGCACATAGTGATAAATTGTGATTTGGTCTTTAACTAATTGATTTGTGTTCTTGTAAATAGCTGTTGATGTCAGCATCTCCATATAGTTCCTGGAATAGTACCATTTGTTAAGTACCCACTTAAACCATTCACTCATGTTACATTGAATTATCAGGAATTTAAGATTTTTTTCAATTATATATAGGTGTGTGTGTGTGTGTGTGTGTGTATGTGTGTGTTTGTGTGTCCCTGTGTGTGTATATGTGGGTACAAATGCTCATAGAGGCCAAAAACATTAGATCCTCTAGAGCCAGAAGTGTACATTGTGAGCTACCAGTTGTGAGTGCTAGGAACAAAACTCAGGTCCTCTGTTGAGCCACCTCTCCAGCCCCCAGGAGTAATGGTAGAGCCTAGTTATTGGTTTTTGAAGTTTTTTATATTATTGTTTGTTCACTGTAAGTACGACTAGGCTTTGTAAAGGTTTTAGTTATTATTGCTTTAAATTTTTCAGTTTGTATATCACAGATGCATATTTCCAGATGTCGCTTCCAGTTATACATTTAGTTCTCAGTTGTAGACAGTTCTTAATTTTAAGATATATTTTTATCTTTATTATATGTGTATGTGTTTGTGTGTGTGTATGTGTGTGTGTGTGTGTTTGTGTGTGTGTATGTGTGTGTGTGTGTTTCTGTGAGTAGATAGCACAATCCTGCAGTATCTTCTGGGATCAGAAGATCTCCAGGACTCAGATTTACAGGTGGCTGCGGCTGCCAACCTCTGAGATAGCAGGCAGTACAATTCCCTGATGAGCCATCTCTCTAGGCCTTAGATCTTCATTTAATGTCAATCCAATTTTAGGATTATGTTCTGTGATATCAAGGGATTATTTCAAACTTTTTGCTAATTCACTACATTCTCAAGTCAAGAAGTAATAGTCTCTCAGTTTAGTTTTTTTTTTTTTTAAGATATACTTTCTCTTTGTCACATTTGAATCTAGTATACACCCAGGAGTGATTTTTATGTATGATATTGTGAAAGTTGTCAAAATTAAAGTGGAATGGTTATATCAACATTCACAGAAAGAAATGAGGAAAATATTCCATCCAAAGCAACTCCAAAACATTTTCAACAAAATAAATGTTCTCTACAATGAAAACTTCAACATACTGAAAATGGAAATTACTGAAGGTACTAGATATTGGAAAAACAATCCACAATCGTGATTTACCAGTACTTCTAGAAGAAATGAAACATAGCAGTATTAATGAAATTTACCCAGTCTGTCTATCAGAAAGTTTATCACTTTCTGATCCATGCTTTAAATGAAGACACACAGTAGTTCATCCTTGATTTAAGAGGCTGGCATGGTCTGCAGGAAAGTTTTGTTTCTGCTCTTCTTGCTGCCCCTGACATGCTCAGCCTCACACATAGAAGATTCTCCCTGGCAAGACTTGGCTAATGCTCCTCTGTACATGAAGGCTTTTGCCTGTTTAGGCTTGAACCAGGGCTTTAAAATAGTCTCTCTTTCTCCTCAAATCATGAAATCAAGGTCACAAATACCTCAACTAAGTCAATTTAAGAATAGTTTATTTAGTTAATTTTAAAATATGCAGAACAAGTAGAAATGGTATTAATAAATAAAATAATATAGATTTATTTTGTTTTCTACTTACAGTATTGAGCTTAAATAGTCTGACTGCTTTTCTTTCTTCACATTCATATTAGATAATTGCCTCAGTGCTATTAAGTAAAATGTGTTTTAACTGGGCCAGTTAGGCTTACAAATGGATACTGCTTAATTATAGCATCAAATTATATAAAGGCATTTTGAACTGAGATTGTGTCAATAGAATTTTTATTAACATAAAGAAAAAATTTGCCTGATGTATCAGAAGTATATATTTTGAACAAACTGAATATGAATTTTAAGAACAAAGGAAATAACATATTTGTCATTTTTCAATAGTAAAGGTTGTTGAAGATGGTCTGCACTTGTTTGCAAGCCACAGGGTTTTCAACTGAGCTGAGCTCCATAGCTGTCATTTTTGTCAAACAAAATAGGCTGACTCACTGTCTAGTCTAACCTCTCTAGGAAGGCTGTTGCTTGCTTTGTCTGCTATCTCTTCTGATTTATTCAGCTCCTTCAGTTTTTTAATAGTTTTTATTTGTCCAGCACATATATAACACCAGTACAAGCAAGTTTCTTTTACCCATGGAGCTTGCTGATGGGTCACACAGGGCTATTCTGCAAAATTATTTAAACACCTACAGTACTGTTCTTGCTACAGTTTTATGGCAGTGCAGCTGGTTATGGGAGAAGATGTAGGAAATGGTTTGGATCACGGGTGATTGAGCTGAAATCTGTAAGAGTTTCAGGGATTCCTGGAGGGAGGTGGTCCACCACGTATATAGTTAGAGGAGTTACAAGAAATCAAAGTTACTGGGTCAGGAAATGAGGGACAGCAGGCTAACAGGTGAGGCTGGAGGCTCTGAACAGCTCAGGGACTTTCCACTGACCCAGAGCCATGTTACTGAAGTTGCTTACCCTAAATGTGATGAGATAGTATCTCTCTCCCTCTTTTTCTCTCCCTCTCTCCCTTACTTTTCCTCTCCCTTTACCAAGACAGTAGGACAAGAAGATAACAGTGTGAAACTTTTAAGAACTTTGAAGTATGAAGGTGATCTACTCTGCATTTTGAAACTTTGGTAACAAAGGATAGAATTAGGAGAATTTGAAAAATAAATATGCAACAACAAAAGGGCCCGCATATTAGCTGAAGAGAGATGAATGTTCCATGCAGCACCTTAAGGGAAGTGGTTTAAGGAATATTTAAATAGCTAGATCAATAGATGTGGGTAACTGGATATAAGAATGGAGGACGTCAGGACACTACTGAGGATTCTTCATTCTCTTCTTTGACTGCTCGCTTTACCGAGTAAGACTCATTTTGACACCTGTCTGGTAATTTCATATAGATCCTAGATATGGTAACAGAACATGACTTTTCTTATTTCTTTTTCTAGAATCAAAGTTGATAGTTTAAATGTGGCATTTCTTCTAGAAGTTTTCAGAGAAGGAAGTGTGCAACCTTCTATTCTTCCCAAACCATGATATTCGAAAAAAAAAAATGTAAGCTTTCTGTCACTTAATCTAGACTATCATTCCTCAGCGGTGCTTCAGCCTGGCCCGGCCTGGGTTCTAGGGTGCGAGCTCTTTTCCTTCAGCCCTTTGTTTTGGAATAAGTTTCTAGCATAGGATCTTTCTTTGTTTCTTTCTTTCTTTGTTTCTTTGTTTCTTTGTTTCTTTCTTTGTTTCTTTGTTTCTTTCTTTGTTTCTTTCTTTCTTTCTTTCTTTCTTTCTTTCTTTCTTTCTTTCTTTCTTTCTTTCTTTCGTTTTTGTCAAGCCTTGAGTTATTGCTTTTTATATAAAGCAAATGTTTATTAAATGCATTCATATAGTACTAGCACATGGGCAATAGATTTAAAATGATGTTTTCCTTATCTCTATTAATGTTCTGATTTTTAGAGACATGATTCAGTTCTTGTATCTTTTCAGGACCCTCACTAGGTATCCTAGCATAGGTCTGTACAACAAATAAGTGAATGTTCTTGTTCTGTGTGTGTGCACGCACGCATCCCTCCAATAAAGGTATTGAGATAATCATCCCCTTTCTATCTCTCATTTTTCACGTTAAAAATCCTTTTCCTCTACATTCTGAAGCCCAAAGTACATTTCAGTTACATGAAAGGTTTAAATGTTTTCAAAAAGGAGACATGAAGTCATAAAGTCATAGAAAAAGTATGGGAGAATTATATTTAATATTGGATGATAAAAAGCCATGAAAGAAAAAATCAATAAATTTTATTCCGTAAAATCGCAAGATATAATTTTGCTGAAATGATTTTTATCTTAGGTTTTATCCTTAAAACCAAGCCCCAGCTCTGTCTGCTAGCAGCCACTCTATTTGTGATATCTACTGTAAAAGCAATTCTCCTTAAATACTCTAAGCCGCTGTCAGCCAACTTGAAACACCATGAAAGATTATTACATTTTTTTTAGTTATTTGGAAGGAGAAATACACTGGAACATCTTCCTGTTATGCTGCATGGTCAAGTTTAAAATGTCGGAGACTCAACCTTATTGTCTTACTTGTATAAGTGTAACGTGCTATAATCTGTTTGTATAAATTACTTACAACTGAGGCATGAGAACTTCACTCCAAGTTAAAATCATTAAGGAACACTTATTTTTGCCAACATCTTTGGATTTCCTGTTTCAGTGTTCTTCCAATCTAGAATTAAAATTACATTTATATTACCACACCATATAAAGACTAAATGTTAGGTTCACAAAGTGAGTCTTTAAAACTGGTGGCATTAGGCTGGAGAGATGCTTCAGTGGTTCAGAGAACTCTATGCTCTTTCAGAGGACCAAGTTTCACTCCCAGAATCCATGTCAGCTGGCTCACAACCACCTGTATCTCCACCCCCAGGAGATCCAATGCCTTCTCTAACCTCCACAGGCACACACACATACCTTACAAGCATCTAGATGCACATGCACCGAAGTCCACTCCAAGAGGAGCAAGTTCTTAACTACTAAGGCATTTCTCAATCCCTGAAAATATCTTTTAAAATGACTATGAACAGTAACTGTTAGCATATACTTTATCATGTAGGGCAAGACTATGGGAGCATTTAGATAGATGGACAGAATAAAGAGACTCGAGGTTACAAAAAGAGTTTCTAAAAGAACTGACCATTTGTTTATAGAGGAGATTAGCCTGGGGTAGGAAAACAATGGCCAGAGAACCTAAGAGCTCAGAGCATATCTATCTTGAACTGAAGTATCAGCCATATTACAATAGTAAGCAAGGATGGGTGTGAGAGAGGGTACATTGGACCTCTCTCATTTGAAGCCCATAACAATTTGCTCTTGTCCAGATTTTCCTCCTTGTTTCTCTTTGCTTAAATGCAAATTACAGTTTTCCTTCCTTTAAAAAAAAAATCAACCTTTTAAGCTATGGTTATCTTTGTGGACTTTCTTTATGTATATCTTCTTCTAGGCTAATACCTATTCTTCACACTTTCATGATGTGATTTGATTAGACCCTCCTATTTTTCATTCTTGTCCACCTCCTCCTCCCACTGAACTCCTTCTAGTTTCCTGTCATTGTTTGCTGCTGAATCATTTGATCACGGTTTCCTGTATGAGCACCAGATTGCAGAATCATTAACCCTCATGGACCCAAGAGCAATTTCTCATTGGCTAGTCCAGTGAGGAACATTACTGCCCCTTCCCCAACAAGCATTAACTAATATATGTCCTCAGGGAGGGGTGGGGCCTAATGGGCTCCTCTCATATCCCCGATAAAATGTTGGTAGACCAGATCATTCACAGTTCTTGTGTAAACAGCCACTACTGCTGTGGAATTATTGGAACAGTAGCTTAAGGCAGCTTCCCACAGTACTGCTTTCTGTCCTCCAGCTCCTCTGTTCTTCCTGACCCCTCCTGTGAAATGACACCTGAGCCTTGGAAGGGAGATATAGATGATTTGTTTAAAGAGGGAGGGAGCTATCACAAAGCAGGCACCTATTCTCACCATTCCAGTCAGATATGAGTCTCAGCATTAAGTATTGCTCATTGCAAAAAGAAGTTTCTCTGACCAAGGTTGGCAGTGCCACTAATCTATGGGCAAAAATATTTTAGAAGGCAATTGTGCATCATACCCATAGAGCAAAACAATAACAGGCCCACTGATAAAGTCTATGACCACCATCTGCTCTCCACTTCATGGGCTTTGGACCAGGCTTATAGTACCAGACACGAATTCTTCCTGTGTAGCAAACCTGAAATCTTGTCACAAGGTGTTTGGTTACTCCTGTGGTAGTCCTGGCTCATTGCAGCACTGGGCATTTCTTGCCTGCCAGCTTGGTCTTGTAGCTCACAGGGTTCACAGCTGGGGAAGTCTGTTAATGACTTTGCTCCCTCAGCAGCCTGCATCTCACCTTCTACCACAGTGAAGGGTAGACAGCAGGGACGAAACTCCCAGCCTATGCCACCTTGACTCTTCTTTGTACTGCAACCAAAATGTGCTGTGTCTTCAGTAATGTAGTCTTAGAATCTGTATTTTTTAAAATTTTGTACAGCTTCCTTAGGAGAGTTAATGAAAAAATATTTTTAAAATCTTGAATATGAAGACCTTTAGTATGCTTCTGGATCTTTAAGCAATTATTCAGTCTGAAGTGGCTGGTTTGCCTTCAGAAAATAATCAGAATCCCTGACTGCTTTTGTTTCTAGCCTCATAATTCACATGAAGAGTATGTTGTTTGATCCAACTCTGTTAGCAAATAAAACAGCAAAGAAAAGGAAAACCAATTCTGGTGCGGAACAATTAGGGAGCCTAGTTGGTGCTTTTAGATTGACTTGACATGCAGAGAGTATCTTTCATGATGAACAGTGTCCTGGGCTGTTAGCACCAACTAACACCACTTCAAAATTCATGAGTCAAAATTAATAATAAACACCCCTACACACACACACACACACACACACACACACACACACACACACACACACACACACACACATACAGGTAAATATCTTGCAGGTGTAATCTAAAATTAAATTGGATAAGAGCATTTTTATCAGTCAAAAGAATGGTGAAACATATGTCCTTATCTTGACCTGGGAGAAGTGAAGTCTGACCCATTAGTTTATTCTAGTTTGCTTTTGTTGGATAAGATTTTTAAGTACCTAGTTATCGGTAGATTTGTTTCTGTTTCTCCATGCTATCTAGTCCAATAAAAAATCCTTCTCTGTACCTTCCTTTAAGTAATCTAACCAAAATCCACTTTGAACCCTTTGCTGTTTAAATACTCCATAGTGCCCCAGGGCATTTTCCTTTGCTGCAACCACTGGTAAACCTAGGTTGTCCAACTACAGGTATCTGTACAGGGGTCCTTGGCTAGAAGATAATGATAAAAGAGGAAGTGGAAAAGTTATATTGTATCTGTAAACTGTTTTAATAACTTGTGAATGAAATTCACAAACTTGTTAAGAGGTTTCTAACTTTTAAATTTTTTATATATTTTTTTATTACTTTTATTTTTTTACAGTTCAGTCCTTGCCCCCTCCCAGTTCACCCTCCTACAGTTCCTCATCCCATTCCTCCTCCCCCTGTCTCCAAGAGGATGTGCTCCCATGCCCACCAGGCATCCCTACTCCCTGAGGCCTCAAGTCTCTCAAGGGTTAAGCTTATCTTCTCCCACTGAGGCCAGACCAGGCAGTCATCTGTTGCATATGTGTCTCGGGCCTTGGACCAGCTCATGTGTGCTGCATGTTGGTTGGCTCCCTGTCCAAGAGATCTCAGGTATCTGGGTTAGTTGAGACGGCTGGTCTTCCTATGGGTTCACCCTCCTCTTAAACTTTGTCCAGCCTTTCCCTAATTCAACCACAGGGGTCCCTGACTTCAGTACAATGGTTGGGTGTAAGTATTTGCATGTGTCTCAGTCAGTTGCTTGTTGGGCCTCTCAGAGGACAGCCATGCAAGTTCCTGTCTATAAGCACACCATAGCATCAGTAATAGTGTCAGGCCTTGGAGCCTTCCCATGAGATGGATCCCAAGTTGGGCTGGCCACTGGACCTCCTTTCCCTCAGTCTCTTCTCCATTTCTGTCCCTGCAGTTCTGTTAGACAGAATATTCTGGGTCAGAATTTTTGACTGTGGGATTTTTTTACTATGTTCCCTCTCCCCACTGTTGGGTATTTCACCTAAGATCCCTCTCTTTGAGTCCTAACAGTCTCTCACCTCCCAGGTCTTTGGTATTTTCTAGAGGGTCCTCCACCTCCCACCTCCCACCCTCCAAGGTTGCATATTTCCATTCACTCTAATGGCCCTCAGAGATTCTCTCCTGTTCCTCCCCCCACCCCTGATCATGTTCCTCCTTTCCCCCTACTTCCCCTCTCCCACCCAGACCCTTCCCTCCCTCTGCCTCCTGTGATTGTTTTTTCTCCCCTCCAAATGGGATTGAAGCATCCTCATTTGGGCCCTTCTGCTTGTTAACCTTCTTGAGTCTGTGGATTGTATCCTAGGTATTCTGTACAATTCTAACTAATATTCACTTATTAGTGAGGACATGCTATGCATGTCCTTTTGGGTTTGAGTTACCTCACTCGGGATGATATTTTCTAGTTCTATCCATTTACCTGCAAATCTCATGATATCATCATTCTTAATAGTTGAATAGTTTTTCGTTGTGTAAATGAAACACATTTTCTGTATCCATTCTTCTGTTGTGGGACATCTGGGATGTTTCTAAGCCTCTGGTTGTCGTAGATGGGGTCTCTCAGAACATGGTGGAGTATGTGCCCCTGTAGTATGGTGGAGCATCTTTTAGGTATATGTCCAAGAGTGGTTTAGCTGGGTCTTCAGGTAGATATATTACCAATATTTTGAGAAACCTCCAAATTGATTTCCAGAGTGGTTGTACCAGTTTGCAATCTCACCAGCATTGGAGGAGTGTTCTTCTTTTTCCACATCTTCACAAACATGTCACCTGAGTTTTTGATCTTAGCCATTCTGAATGGTAGAATCTCAGGGTCATTTTGATTTGCATTTCCCTGATCACTAAGGACTTTGAACTTTTCTTTAGGTGTTTCTCAGCCACTCAAGATTCCTCTGTTGTGACTTCTCTGTTTAGTTCTATATCCCATTTTTTGATTGAGTTGTTTGATTTTTTTTTTTTTTTTTTTTTGGAGGTTAGTTTCTTGAGTGCTTCATATATTTTGGATATTAACCCTTTATTGGATATGGGGTTAGTCAAGATTTTTTCCAATGTGTAGATAACCAATTTGTCCTATTGACTATGTCCTTTGCCTTCAGAAGCTTTTCAGCTTCATGGGGTCCCATTCATCATTTCTTGATCTTACAGTCTGAGCCACTGGAGTTCTGTTCAGGAAATTTTCCCCCATGCCATTGAGTTCTAGGCTCTTCCCTACTTTCTCTTCTATTAGATTCAGTGTATCTGGTTTTATGTTGAGGTCCTTGGTCTACTTGGACTTCAGCTTTGTGCAAGGTGAAAAATATGGATATATTTTCATTTCTACATACAGACTGCCAATTAGACTAGCACCATTTATTGAAGATGCTTTCTTTTTTCCATTGTATATTTTTAGCTTCTTTGTCAAAGATCAGGTGTCCATAAATATGTGGGTTATTTCTGGGTCTTCAATTTTATATTATTGATCGACCTGTCTGTCTCTGTACCAATAGCATGAAGTTTTTATCATTATTGCTCTGTAGTACAGCTTGAGGTCAGGGATGATAGTTCTCCCAGAGGTTCTTTTATTGTTAAGAATTGTTTTCGCTATTCTGTTTGTTTGTTTGTTTGTTTGTTTTCCATATGAAATTAAAAATTGCTCTTTCCATGTCTGTGAAGAATTGTGTTGGAATTTTGATGGGGCTTTCATTGAATCTATAGATTGTTTTGGTAGGAATGCCATTTTTTACTATATTAATCCTACCAATTGATGAGTGTGGGAGATCTCTCCATTTTTCTGAGGTCTTCTTTGATTTCTTTCTTGAGAGACTTGAAGCTCTTCTCATACAGATCTTTCACTTGTTTGGTTAGAGTTACCAATAGATATTTTATATTATCTGTGTCTATTGTGAAGGGTGTTGTTTCCCTATTTTCTTACTCAACCTAGAGTTACTTTGTTTTCTACTAAGTATTAGCTGAATACCTTGCATTTGTCAAGAACATTTTACTCTAGATGGTAAAGGCATAAAGATGCCTGGCTTTCTGTGAACACTAGAAATAATTCTATTTATAACTGCTAGTTTATTGTTGTCTTAGAAGTTAACTTATTCCTTATGAATGCTGCCCTATCCATATGCAAACTGAAATTCAGCCAAAGACTTGACCACATCTCTGCATCTCATTGCCTACACCAGTCCTTTTTTGTTAGAAGTCTGTCTTACTGATTGAAAGTGCTTCCACCTTTGTGTCTTCTTCAGTTACAGAGAGTCTAGTTTTCTGTTTCACTTCTAGAATTCAGCTTGGAAAGTATGAGAGAGCAGACATTTGGAGTGGCAGTAGGATGCAGCCTCTTGTTTTTTTGAGAGGATCAGGGTCTTATACTTCCTGCTTTTAGTATTTGACACAATTTGTCTCATGCTCTAGTTGCTTATGCTGAATGGAAATTTCAGTTTCTTTCTCCTGCCCAGCTATAAGCAGAAGTTATTGCATTTCTGACTTTGATTATCAAATTGTCTATGATTTAGGCAGAAAATTGTCTTATAGGTCTGTAAGTCAGAACCAGATTTCCTTGATTATCATAACATCCTAAATCTCTTTAAGCCTTTCATCAATGTGCTGGTTCATCTTGACACACAAACTAGAATTATCTGAAAGGAGTTAGCCTCAAATGAGAAAATGCCTCCATAAGATGGGGCTCTTGGGCATTTTCTTTTTCTTTCTTTTTTTTTCTTTTTTTACAGTTTTTTTTTTTTTAATTTTTATTTTTTGATACTTTGTTTATATTTCAAATGTTTCCCCTTTCCAGGTCTCCCCTTTGGAAAGCCCCTATCCCATCCTCCCACCCCTGCCTCTATGAGGGTATTCCCTCACCCACCCACACGCTCCAGTCTTCCCTCCCTGGCATTCCCCTATACTGGGGTATCTAACACTCTCAGACCCAAGGGCCTCTCCTCCCCCTGATGACCAACAAGGCCTTCCTCTGCCACATATGTGGTCCAAACCATGGATCCCTCCATGTGTATTCTTTGGTTGGTGGTCCAGTCTCCAGGAGTACTGGGGACAGGCCAGTTGACACTGTTGCTCCCTCCGTGGGGCTGCAAATTCCCTCAGCACCTACAGTACCTTCTCCAACTCCTCCATCTGGGACCTCACACTCAGTCCAATGGTTATTGTGAAGTAAAACTTGGGCGTTCTGAACTTCTGGGCTAATATCCACTTACCAGTGAGTACATACCATGTTTGTTCTTTTGTGACTGAGTTACCTCACTCAGGATGATATTTTCAAATTCCATCCATTTGCCTGCGGATTTCATGAAGTCATTGTTTTTAATAGCTGAGTAGTATTCCGTTGTGTACATGTACCACATTTTCTGTATCCATTCCTCTGATGAGGGACATCTGGGTTGTTTCCAGGTTCTGGCTATTATAAATATGGCTGCTATGAACATAGTGGAGCATGTGTCTTTATTACATGCTGGAGCATCTTCTGGGTATATACCCAGGAGTGGTATAGCTGGGTCCTCAGGTAGTATTATGTCCATTTTTCTGAGGGTCCACCAAACTGATTTCCAGAGTGGTTGTACCAGCTTGCAATCCCACCAACAATGGAGGAGTGTTTCTCTTTCTCCACATCCTCACCAGCATCTGCTGTCACCTGAGTTTTTGATCTTAGCCATTCTGACTGATGTGAGGTGGAATCTCAGAGCTGTTTTGATTTGCATTTTAGGGCATTTTCTTATTTAGTGATTGATGGGGAGGGTTCAGTCCATTGTGGGTGATATCAGCTGGGATGGAAGTCCAGGGTTCTATAGAAAAACAGGCTGAATGAGCCAAGGAAACCAAGCCAGTAAGCAACACCCCCTCCATGGCCTCTGTATCAGCTTTGCCTCCAGGCTCCTGCCCTTTTTGTGTTTCTTTCCTGAAATTCTTCGATGGTGAACAGCAATATGGAACTGTAAGACAAATAAATCCTTTCCTCTCTACCTTGATTTTTGGTCACAGTGTTCCATTGCAGCAATAGAAACCCTAACTAAGCCAATCACAATATGACTTTTTGTGTAATCTCTAAAATTTCTTGTGCACGCACATAAATCTGAGGCTCATCTTCAACTTTCTTCTCCCTGGACCCCAATGGGCTATTTCAAAGTCTTTGTTTTCTGTAATGAAGACAACTATGGAAATAATTTTAAAGCTTATGTCAAATATTACTTTCATCTTATATTGAAAAATTCATGGTTCTTGGTTATTTACATTTGGAGCAAGGTTAGAGATGCAGTGATCAAACAGAAATGGCAATAAATCCATAAAAGCAATACTGAATTTTATCAAAGGAATGACAGTATGATGAAATATGTTTGGACTGAGTTTGCTGAAATATTTTGTGATTGATAAGATTAAATTATTGTATGATGAAAACCACTGTTCCTAGAGCTTGGAGATCATCTATAACTTGATACTATTCCATGTAAGGTCAAACGCTGAGACTGATGATACTGTATATAAACCAAGAGCCTTTGAAAAGTATACTTTACATAATAGAGCTCTGTGAGAACATGAGTCTCAAATATAGTCAGAAATGAAATATAGGGGAAGAAACTTGTTTGGGCATTTTATGGTGTTTATGGGGAAAACCAGATGAGATTTTCAGCATCCAGGTATGTTCTCGTGTATATCTTTATTCTTGTTCCTTTGCCAAAGCAGCTAGATAAACCAGATGGCCTCCATGTTAGGCTTGAAAGCCATCTTATAGTAAAAACAAACTAGGTTCATCCATGTTTATGAATAAATCATTGTTTTTCAAATATTGGGCTATGTTTTACCTGTAACTTTACTATAAATGGTTAAATACTACCTGTTCCAGGAAATGGCAAGCATTATGACCACCTATCATGAGTGTATTATTATGATAGTTATGAACACACCATGTTGTAATCATCTTGCAAATATGCCTTTTTTCCAGAAGGTTGTTATGACCAACTCATTATGTTTATGTTTTGCTTCTGTAACACCTTCCATTTGCCTGCCAAGTTGCACATTTGGAAACTACCTCTTCCTGATCCAAAAAGAAAACAACCACCCCCTCCCCAAACCCTTATCTTCCCCATGTCCAATACTGATATCTTGAGATATACCTTAGAGAGAGATAGCCCATGTACATAAATAAAAAAGCTTGCTTTAACGAATTTGGCCATGATTTGGGTCAGTGGTCTTTCTCCTCACATATGTGGGATTAACAGGGCATTCCAAGTCCTAGATGAGAAAGACAAATGGGAGAAAATGGGATTAAACTTAAAGACTGTAAGTAGTCAAGTTGAATTCCAAAAGATGTTTTATAACTACATAGGATTCCTTCAGATATCTTTGCCTGAGTAACTAGAAGCATAGAAATGCTATCCACAGAGAGGGAGAAGAATATCTACTCAGAAAACAAAATCTTGACAAAACATGAAGAGTCGGATGCCTAAAGTACATATAGAAGTATCTATAGTGATGTAATTTATTCCTTTAAAAAAAATATTCCCTGCCATGATGGTGAATGATGAATAAAATCAACAGATATAATGTCTGACATAACAGTTGATGCCTGATACTTACATTATGGTTTTTCGTTTTTCTTTATCTTGATTTTGACACCAACAAACAAACAAACAAACTAACACAATCACATAAAATAACTTGGTAATATATAAATATTAGTTGATAACTTCTCCTGCTCTTAATCAAGATGAGATTTTTAGTGAGCTGCTAAGCTATAGGTATACTATCTTGTAAAAGTATTCCTAAGAATACTTTAATTGGTAGAACTTTTTTTGGAAAAATAGTCTCTGGTCACATAGACCAATCATAAATTTCTATACAATGTGTTCCTGATCTACAGGTTATGAACACTACCTGACCATTTCACTGCTGAACATCCAGATTTGGAATCCTTTTACCCTATTAGAGATTATACACACACACACACACACACACACACACACACACACACACACACATATATATATATATATATATATATATATATATAATATCTTTTTAGCATTAGGCCCTTGTATCATAAACTGAACACTATCTATCTATCTATCTATCTATCTATCTATCTATCTATCTATCTATCTATCTATCTACTTACCTATTAATCTTTAGCCCCCCCATGAATGTTAATCAACAATAATCTCATTCATAGGATCCAGAGCCAGCGGGGAATGTAGCTTCTAAGGACTTCACTTTAACTGAAAGTAATCATCTTGGAAGACTATGGCCACACCTGTCAACCAACTGAGGCTTTTAAGATAATTCCAGGAATGCAAAACACTATGAAAATTATCCTTCTAAGTGTATGTCTGAAACAATGAATTGTGGCTTATGCCTTTAAAAGCTTCCCTCCCTTTTAGCTGGGCCACAGTCCCACTAAGGGAGCTATGGTCACCAGCAATGTAAATGAAATTTGAGTGATTAAATTCTTGATAGAGTCTGGGTGGTCTTTTGGTCATCTTGAACTCCACAAGATCACTGTATATCATCATATAAATGGAATGTATTATGTTATAGCACTGACATTTTCTTCATTAATGTAAAGATTGTGTTTAAATATAGTTTTGCATAGTTATTATAAGATGTATTTTTCATTTATGTAGTTTCATTTTTTTAAAATTAAAAATGTTAATCACTGCCGATGTTGAGCATTTCTTTAGGTGCTTCTCAGCCCTGTGAATTTCCTCAGTTGAGAATTCTCTGTTTAGCTCTGTTCCCCATTTTTTGATGGGGTTATTTGTACTCACTGATAAGTGGATATTAGCCCAAAAGTTCAGAATGCCCAAGTTTAACTTTACAGTAACCACTGGACTGAGAGTGAGGTCCCAGATGGAGGAGTTGGAGAAAGGTCTGAAAGAGCTGAGCGAGTTTGCAGCCCCATTGAGGGAGCAACAGCGCCAATGGGCCTGACCCCCCCCCCCCGGTCATCCTGGAGTTTGGACCACCAACCAAAAAATATACATGGAGGGACCCATGGTTTGGACCACATATGTGGCAGAGGAGGGCCTCGTTGGCCATCACGGAAAGGAGAGGCCCTTGGGCCTGAGGGTGTTAGAGGCCCCAGTAAAGGGGAATGTCAAGGTGGGAATACGGGAATCAGTGGGTGGGTGGGTGAGAGGTGGAATACCCTCATAGAGGTGGGGGAGGGGGAGGGGATGGGGGTTTCCAAAGAGGAGACCTAGAAAAGGGGAAACATTGGAAATGTAAATAAAGTATCAAATAAATAAATAAATTTTTAAAAATATTAAAAATGTTAATCACTATCCCAAAATATTAGTTCTATTGATTTTGTGTAATGTATTAAAATTTCAATGTTTTTCTGTTCACAACTATGTCTTTTGATTCAGTTACTTTGGAGAAAACCATCTTAAGAACTGATTTTATTTTTCTTCTCTAAATAAGCTGAAATTGGCAGAATCAACCTAAGTGCCATCTTTTGTAAAATAAATTAATGTATTGATTTGCCACCTTCGCATTTACCCTTCAGTAATAATGCTTCTCCCATCCCCAATACTACTAGTTTTCAGTATTATGTCCTGCTATGGTAGAACTTTGCCCTATTTAATCCATCCAAAACACAATGTAGAAGACTTGAAAGCTGAGTCTATATAGAAACTCTGTTTTTGAAAAAAAAAAAATCACAAATTCTTTAGCATCTGTAACCTTCCCTTCTCTCACCTATAAGTGAGAAAGTTAATATAAGTAGCTTCCATTTCTTTGTATCCTGAAATGCTTTGGCTCTGTGATTCTTAGTTGAGTTCATAATTTAAGTATTTATAGTCTTTTGTCTTATCATCAATCTACGATAATGAACCAAATAAAAAATTGCTTAATTTATTACTGCAAGAAAAAGAATTACAAATTAATCCCTGAAAGGAAGTCTGTTGGAAGTAGAATACATAGTTGCCATTTATCTTTAAAGGCTTTGGAGAGTGAAGCCTATTGACTTGGGCACCTTCACACAGGTGTGCACACAGCAGGAGATGGCTGGAAGCCATTGGGACAGGGAGAGGGTTTTATCCTGGTACATTCTATATCACTTTCTACCTACCTTCTGCCTCTTTCCTCATGACCATCACTGTCCTTATATAAAGTTGTCGTAGCCTACTCCTTGTCATTATAAAAAATATTATAATGAGAAACATTGATTCTGGCTCTGAGTTTTGGAGGATACAGTTGATGGTTCATCTGATCCATAGCTTTTATATATGGGGTGAGTCAGATCATAATTGGGAGCACATAACTTATCACTTGATCAAGTATCTAAAGAGTGAGAGAAGAAGTGATGATCTCACAGTTCCCTTCTAGATCACACTTCTAGTGATGTAGAGACTCCCTACCAAGTTTCTGCAGCCTTGCAATAGTGCCTTTCTGGGGACTAACTCTTCAGAAAAAGGTGTTGAAAGATATTTAAGACTCAGACTATAACAGTAGTTTCCAGAGCATTTTTCAGTACAGACATGAAATATCAATCACCACTGTTTATGTACACCAACCAACTCTCAACCACCATGCAGCTTCTTTCCAGACATGGGGTTGCCCATCTTAGAAATAAATATCTTGTCTTTCAGACATCTAGGAGTTTAAGAAGGAAGAGACAAGTAAAAGTAATTGGTTCCTGTGGTAATCTTAGCATTCAAGAAGCTAGAGCCTTAGGATTGCTTTAAATTTCTAGGTCAGCCTGGGAAACATAATGAGTTCCAAGCTAGACTACCAAGCAACATGCTTTATCCCAAAATAAACAAACAAACTAACTAACTAACTAACTAAATAAATAAATAAATAAATAAATAAATAAATAATTAACTAATGCCAATAAGACCAAGAACAACAGACCAGAACAAAAGCTAGAGGAGAAAATATATTTTCATTTTATCTTATAAAGTCAGAGATCAAATTTAAGGCCAATGCACAAAATGGAGTTTTCTTCTGAAATTTCACACACTTTTTATTTCACTTTTAAATAAACCTGATCATTGGAGCAAATTTGAAAAGAGTAATGTTGGTCAGACAACTCAAACTCTTAAGAACACTATATTTCGTGATATACTATAAATAATGTACCATTATACATTATAGTATATACATTAGACATTATAAATTATGTACAGCCATTCTTGTAGTTTAGACTCTTCTTCGTGAGTTTGGAATAACCTAGCATTCCAATTGTGCTTTATTCCAGGCTTTTGCCCACGGGGCTATGAGGAGTGTCAGAATGGCAGATGCTACAGTCCAGAGCAGAGCTGTAATTTTGCAGATGACTGTGGGGATAACAGTGATGAAAACGAGTGTGGTGGCTCCTGCACTTTTGAGAAAGGTTGGTGTGGCTGGAAGAACTCTCCAGCTGAAAACTCCGATTGGGTTTTAGGCGTTGGCTCTCATAAAAGCCAACGACCTCCTGAAGACCACACACTTGGAAATGAACGTGGTAAGTTACTAAGTGGTTGTTGTGGTTGTTGTTGTTGTCCTGTTTATGTTCATAACGTCCGCCTCATTGTCATCAGCAGTAGCTAAAGAGAATCTGGCAGTGAGATTGCTGTTCAACCAAACCTCTAGCTTGTATGCTCATATCCTAGGAAACTATATGAAAGCATCTGGACAAAGTAGCTGAAAGTGTGGACATTCCTACTATCTCAGTTTTGGAAGTCAAAAATCCAGCATGAAACAGGTGGGAGCACTAAATCTTCTTATGGTTTGAGGAAGAAGTTGGTCTTCCTTGTGTCTACTTTAGGTTCTGGTAGTCTCACGACTTCCTCACTTATAGACTATTCACTCTGCATCTTATCATCAACTCCTGAATATGTATGGCATATTGTTTCCCATAGTTCTTTTTTATTAGATCCTATAGAGGAATTTTAATTCAGCAACATGACTTCTGGCTGGAATATAGACAATCTCTTATCATCCTTTCATCCCAAGAAACAGAGGCAAGCAGATCTCTGAGTTCAAGGTCAATCTCGTACAGAGCAAGTTCCAGGTAAAGAAAAGATTAGGTCAAGGCAAAGTGGTGCATGCCTTTAATCCTAGCACTCAAAAGAGAGAGAGAGAGGCATACAGAACTCTGAGTTCCAAGTCAGTTCTGTTCAGTCAGTTGAGTTTAGCGCAATGGAGTGACGCTGAGTTCATTCTTGAGTCATGCAGTTCAGTGCAGGTCAGCAGAGGCCGCTGAAGCCAGAGATTAAGAAGGAAAAGGGGATTAGAAAAAAAATTGTTAAAGTTTGTTTGAGTCAAAGCAGGGCAATTCATTGAGAAGCCTAGTGAAGCCAGATTGACACAATCAGCTTGGAGAGGAGTTTGAACCAGAACAACTGAGGTAAATCAACCAGCCAGGGTTAAGAAAGAGCTAGAAAGGATGAGCTTATTCAGAAGTAAGTCTCTATCCTAAACAACAATTATATGCACAAATAAGAAATACATTTAAAAGATTCCAGGCATATTGACTAGGCTCCACTTTAATAGCACGACATTTACTTATCTTCAATGGAGCCTTTATTTTCAAACAATGGCCATAATAAGGGCAATCACAGTCTAGCATTTAATCCCAGTTTCAAGACCTGTAATTAAATAACTGTAATTGCTTCCCTCAGATAACTTTTCTATGTGGAACATCCTCATCTGCCATCAATTACCCTGAATTTGGACACTCTTTTGATCATTAGCAAATCACTTGATATTTCAAAAGCTCAGCTTCGCAGTTTTTCAAGTGGAGATAGTAAAGTTTGCTCAGTATATGTAACAGAGGTTGTGAGATTGAATGCAATGAAGCCTATGGGTAAAGAGATTGAAACTTACTGAGAAACAATGAAAATATAACTGCAAGACTACAGTTGTAAGAGTGTTTATCATGGACTTTTTTTTTATAGTATTTATAGTCTGGTGTCACATGTAACACTCAAGAAGCAAAAGATATTATTAAGATAACAAAAGTCCTGAGCAGTACAAAATAGCAGAATGGTATCTCAATATTGAGATTTCATAGGCACATAAAACAGAATTGATGAGTTAGGCCACAGATTCTAAGACCTAAACACTCATCTGACATATAATATGCTTTATGTACTTTCATAATAAGAATACAATAAGACTAAATAGTCTCGATGTCATGTTATGCATTAAAATTCCCAGTATATTTTTACATGTTTAACAAGACACTAAGCATTCCTTTATTTTCATTTCATGGAAATCTTGGTGCACTTTTATATTACTAGGTAGTTTATGGAGTCCATTAAATGATTCCTATGGCTACCTTGTTGATGTGATGGCATAAATACCTGTCAGATCATTTAGCCTGCATACTCAGAAGCTCTTTGCTAAAATCACACAGACTTGGGAATTGTTCTGCCAAGTGAGTGAAAGACAAGGCTATTAGATTTATTATCCATTTCAGATGAAAATGCCTTTGGCAGCTAGATCACATGAAATGTAATAAAAAATCTCAACTAGGATGAGAAAGCTAGAATAATCCCTTCATTGTTCTTTTGCTCCTATTTAAATCCCCTCCTTATTCCTAGGTCACTTCATGTATCTGGAGGCTACCCCAGTGGGCCTTCAAGGTGACAAAGCCCACTTCAAGAGTGCCGTGTGGCAAGAATCCAGCGCTGCCTGCACTATGAGCTTCTGGTATTTCATATCTGAGAAAGCCACAGGGTCCATTCAGATTCTCATTAAGGTAAGATCTTGGCTAAGGATGCTGCAGAGCTTTCTGAGGCTCTGGCAGGAAGGATGGTGTTCTGACTTAGCTAGAGGAAACCTCATTTCTCACAAAGAAAAGCTCCTGTGGGCCACACACTCTATGAAGCTTTACTAGCTCAACATGGAAACATGGAATACAGTGACATGCCACAGTTCCAGTTCCTCCTTTTATAAGAGATAACTAAGTTTCTCTCATTTTGCTCTTTCTTTTCCTATCTACTTCAATGAGAAGAAAGAGGTTATTTGTACATTTGAAAGGAGAGCAACTATTCATTTTCTCTCATTCAAGTAATTAGTAAGTACTAATAATAGACATTCTGGCTCCATAAATCTATCACAAAGGACCAAGACTCTCATGAGTCTGATCAAGGTATGATTACATTGAACTGCTTATTAAGTGTGACATATGAATGCATTTCCTTCCTGATTACTAATTGGATGTTTCCATCAGAGTTTTAATTTAGCATAATAAAGAGACAGAGTTTGGGGACAAAACAATGAAGGAAATATTAATATTAACAAGACCTAGTTCAAACACCTTTCCTTTTTAACAAGCTAAAGCAGCAGTTAAAAGGAAGTGTGTGTGTGTGTGTGTGTGTATGTGTGTGTGTGTGTGTGTGTGTGTGTGTGAAGAATGTCTGTTTTAAGAATCTAGTTAGCATTCCAAGCCACCTTGCTTTAATACCTGCTCTCGCAGCCACTCCTATTTCTTCACACATGAGCTTTGCTCAAGAGTACCGGCGCTGAAGGAAAGACCTGACCCGAATGTCAAAGACCTCATCTAACTGAATCATTTACAATTGTGTGGTTCAGGTTTCACTGGAACCCTGAGCTGAGCTGGTGGTTTTGGATCATGCTATAATGAGGTATGAGATGCAGCCTAGGAAGACCCACGCAGCAATAACCATAGTGATATTCTTGTACTCGGATGCAGAAACCTATACGAAATGTCAAGCTCTCCCTGGAGTATTATCCGAGTACACTTTTGAATATGATATTTTATTATTTGGTGTCTGTGTGAGGGATTTGTCCTCTGTGGGATTTGCTTTTATTAGTTACTTAACTGATACTTACTTTCAATTATCTCATATTATAGTAGCAAGCTTCATATTCCAGTAAAGTGAAGTGTAAGCTGTTGAGAGGTATCATCCTTCTTATAAAGTCATCTAGACCTACTATGTCTCCTCCAACTGGTTTCCATGGGAATGTAATAGCATTTCTAAAAATGCTTGTGTCTCGAAACAACAACAACAACAAAACAAAAAAGTACACATATAATCTTACTGATCTGGACTATAAGGAGAAAACACTGTGAGATTCTGTTTTATGGGCATGACATGGTTGTGGCACTCATGAGTTTACAAGACTTAACTGCACAGAGATTGTATAGGACTGAACCATTAAATATTCAGTCAACAATGGGGAAGGGCTCATAACACTTCATGCCACCAAAGAGAGCTAATGATGTTTGAGGGATGAGGGGGGACAGGACATGATTGTCTTTATTGATGTAGCCTCTGATAGCTTATTCCTGTTCATATCCATCCCTGTGCAAGTACTCCTGCTTAAATCTAGTAAGTCACAAACTAAAACAAAAAAAGCATAAAAAATATGGAAATGGGATGGGGTCTTGGTGGGAGGAGGAGTGGGTTGATAGGGGCGAGGATAGGGTAAGATCAGGCACGGGGTGAATGTAATGAACATATTATATACATGTGATCAGTTGTTGAAGAATTAGTTGATGAATAAAATTTGAATCAGAAATCATTTTAGATTTAATAAAATTACCATCCAACATAGGGAGGAAGAATTTGGGTGTTGGAGGGGAGCTCCATGCCTGAGCACATGCCAGTCATGCAGAAGACTCTAGATTTGACACTTGCCTCTTAAACAAAACAAATAGTGCCTACTGATTTTAGGGAATCACAAGGACTATGAAGAAGAAGAGAAATCTTTCATGGTGTATATTAAATTTATATTCAAAATTTTATGGAAATCAATTCACTTTGGTGAATAATAAGATGTGTGGTTTAGATCCTGTTTACAAAGCACTGCTTAGAGTTCCCTGTGTGTAGAACCATGTTGGATCTAAACTTCTCAGGAGTCTGAAAGCATGCTAGCCTGATGCCACACTCAATAAGGGTGGGATTCTGCATGTTCTTTCTTTCTTTTCTCCTTACAAAAAAATAATTCCCAGTTCATGAATGTGCCCCCTCTGGTTCAGTCCTCTCTTATGAACTTCAAGCACGACCCCCTGTGCTTTTACTCCACACCAAGTCAGTACCACTGTAAGATTCAGCATTTTGAGGGGGAAAAAAAACTTCCTTACCACTTTTGCTTTTTACAATTCTTTTGCTGAGTGTTCATCTGGTCCTGATCACAGGGTGGCAATTGGTGATTTATTCTCTCTTTATAAATAGATTGTCAATTCTTAAAAGCAAAATATTGAAATTCATGGTTTTGCTAGCCACTTAAGATCATCAGGGAGTGATTGCTGAAGCAATTATAAAGGGGTGTCTTACTAGGTTCTTGTTAAGGCTCATCCCCTTAGAAGAAATTGTCATGAAACTTCTTATATCTGGTAGTCAGCTCTGGTTTGAAGAACTCATGATCTAGAAACTGAAGCATAGAATTCAGTCAGACATAAAAGCATCTAACCATTGCACAATAAGTTAGTGGTGGCCCAATTTATATATTTTACTTATTTTAGGCTGCTCCTTGCAATTCTTACTACAACATTTAGAAACACACAGTAGGCGTCCACTTGTACTAATGGGCTAAAGAAAGGAATTTCAGAGAAATAACACAGCAATTGTCTTCTTGTGCTATTATTTTGTTCATGGAGCAGGGATTTAAGTTTGGACCTGTCTACATTAAAAAATACTTGTGTTCAATTCCTCCCCCATCACCAATGTTCTATGAAGACAGTAGGAAAAGGAAGATTTATTTAACCAAGTTCCATGTTGGTTGCACGGACCTTGATTTGAAAAATAAAATAAATAATGGTGCTTAAAACAGAATTGCATGATTCATGCAACCCAACAAAGCTACTGTCTTACATAACTTTTAATGAATACCTGTACCATTATACAGATTATATATTAAAAATTTCTGCTCATATTTCTTGCTACCAGTTACATATAATTTTTATGGCATAAATATGGCAAGAAGTGACTAACAAGAATTCAAAAGACTAGTCTGCTGAGAATCGAATACCAATTATTATCTTTCTTTATTTGTCTTGTGTATAGATAGTAAAACTAACCAAACAAACCTCTAAAATAATGTAAATAAAACTTTCCAAGAGTTCTAGTGACGTTTAAAATAAAGTTGTATAATGTGAAATAGCTAACCAGATGGAAATATCATTACCTTTTTGTCCTTCTCTACAGGACTCAAAACAAATACTTTGTGACAGGGACTCAGCAGATGGAAAATTATGGAATTGTATTTTTCCACAGCATTTATCTTTATCAAGTGGGGTCCATGTGAATTAAACACAAAGTCTAAAATCTTAATAAAGGGGAAGAACAAGGGCTTGAATTCAAGTAATTTTAAATTAAGATTAAAGCTTGCATGGTCAATTTGCATCCTATCTTACCATAGAGGCTGTTCAGAAGAGAAGTGCCCTGCATGTCTACAATCACTAAATTATGGCCTTTTTCCTGGCTAGAGTAACCAATTCATCCTCAAAATGGTGTATTTCTATACCATTTCTTATTTTTATGTGCCTGTTAAGCCATTCTCATTTCTCATTAATTTTAAATGCATTACTTTTTTGACAAATGAAAATGTTAAGCCAAACATTCAGAAATGTTTGTTTGGGTTTTTGTTTGTTTGTTTAAGATAGGGTCTCCTGCATCAGAGGTCCCCCTTAAACTCACTATGTAGCCAAGGACAATTTTGATTTTCTGGTCCCCTGCCTCCACTGCCTGAGTGCTGGTTTTGCAGGTGTCTGCCATTATGCTCAGTTATGCGGTGACGGGAAGGGAAGGAAAAGTCTTACGCACCTTAGGTAAGCACACCACCAACAGTGCTATGTATTCATCTCAATAAGTAAGAATGCTGAAGCGTACTTGGTTTTAAAATATTGTTCTATTTTCATAATTTCATTTATTATTCCAGCCATTGTTTTTTTTTTTTCTGATGAGATTAAGAAGACATCAATGCTCTTCAAACTTAGAAGGGGAAATTCTTAAGTTTGCTTTGCTCTTCATAGACAGTGTATACAGTGGAGTTTGCCCAGCCTCAGCTAAAACAAACAACCTTCCGAATCTTTTCAACTAATCATTTGAATAGAATGCACCTGCTCTTTGAAGAACATTATCGCCTTCTGGATGTGCTCCATCTGTAATGAACTGCTGATATTTTAATCAAGATTACTGAGTGCTTTAGGGAATTTCAATATATATAATTGAAAGCATTCAGGACTATCCATTATGCAGTCATGTTAGACCACATAATATATTCAAGCCAGAAGTGGAGAAAATAATGTATTTCAGGAGAGCTCTCCTGATAGAGCAACCCTGCAATGCTGAAAGATTATAATTAAATTACTTTGTTGCTTTGTCTTGATTAGTGGAACAGAGAAATTTTAGAGTTGGTGAGTCCTTCAAAACACTCTAGTGTAGGCTATTGCTTTCAAAGGTGAAGGACCAGGAGTGAGATGTATATGTCTTAAGTCCATTTACATGGTATTTTTAGAAAAATAAGATTGTATTTAATTTTCTGATTTCTAGTTTGAGCCATTTGATTTCTTGGAAATTCTGTTTGATGATTTGTACATTAAAAAGTAGAAATAGAGTTATCCTGTCCTTTCTATGGATTCTTCATCTGTAGGTTTCACAATGAAACATTAGAAAAAAATAGTGCATTTCTCTTCAGGTTTTTCCTCAGATCATATAAAACAACTTCATCTATACTATACATGCACACACCTTTAATCCTTTTAAAGGTTTATTTATTTTACTTAATGTGTAAGAGCCTTTTGTCTACATGTATGAACGTGCACCACATGTACGTCTAGTCACCATAAAGGTCAGAAGAAGGTATTAGACTCCCTGGAAGTGGAGTTATGGATGACTGTGAGCCAGCAGCATGTGGATGCTGAAAACCAAACCTGGGTCCCCTGCAAGACCAACAAGTTCTCATAATAGCTGAACCCCCTCCCTAGGCCATTCACAGATTTTTTATTTTTGGCCATCTCCTAGACAATGTAGCATAACAAGTCTTTATGTATCATTTGCATTGAATTGGGTAAGATTAGAACTTTAGAGGTGATTTAAATACACCTGGAGAGTGTTCCTATTTTGTAGGCAAAGAATATTTCATTTTGTTATTGGGATTTAGACATATATGCATTGTGGTTCCCCAGGATTTCTGGAATCCGTTTCTCAAGGACACTGAGGAATGACTATAGGGATTTTGTTCACTGGGCTATAAAACATGTCAAAAGATCAAACAAAAGACAAGTATCCTTTGATTAGTAAATAACTCATCATTACAGGTCTCTCATTAGTCTTCATCTAGTCACCAATCTTGTACAAAGATTCAAATGATTTAAATTTAAACATTTACTCTGCCTCCAATTACATCATCTCCTATAATTTAACTCCACTCTAATCTGAGAAGATCTACAAGGAATGCTTGATACTCATACTTCCATTGGAGACGTTTTCAGACTGTGTGTGTTCTCAGATCGTCAGCCCACTGGATTGCTGATGCGGATTTATTATCCCATGTTTTAGAAAAAGGGAATATAGGATGTAGAGATAAAGGATATTTAGAACAGGAAAAATGATTTTGCAGTGATTGTCACATAGATTTTGGAGCATTAAGTAGTCAAATTTTCTTATCCTCTGTTATTTTGTTGAGATTATAATATCATTACATCATTTCACCATCTCTTTTCTCCAACCAAACCCTCTCATATACCCTTCTGCCTTAGTTAGGGTTTCTATTGCTGCCATGATACACTATGGTGGAAAAGCAAGTGGGGGAGGAAAGTGTTTATTCAGCTTCCACTTCTATATTGCTGCTCATCATTGAAAAAAGTCAGGGCAGAAACTCAAATGGCAGAAACCTGGAGGGAGAAGCTGATGCAAAGGCCATGGAGGGATGCTGCTTACTGCCTTGCTCATCATGGCTTACTCAGCCTGCTATCTTACAGAACCCAGGACCACCTTCCCAGGGATGGCACCAGCTACAATTGGCTAGGCCCTCCCTTATTAATCACTAATTAAGAAACTGTCCTATAGGCTTGCCTACATCCCTATCTTATGGAGGCATTTTCTTAACTGAGGTTCCCGCCTCTCAAGTGTACTTTAGTTTGTGTCATGTTAACATAAAACTATCTGCTACATCTTCCTTTCTCTCATTTATGGACTCTTTTCTCATTAAGTGTTGTTACATACCTATGTGTGTGTGCATACAAATTCCTAAATAAATAAATACAACATGCTCAGTCTGGCCAGTGAGACTGATATGTATGTTTTCAAGGCTGTCCACTTGTTGTTGAATAACCAATTGATATGCTTTTTCCCGGGTAAGACTACTTCTCCTTTCAGCATTCATTAGCTGCCTGCAGTTTTTTGTACAGTTGTCTGAACACTAGTTTAAACTAAATTTTAGTGGCTGGACTGCATTTGCTATTCAGAATCATTTCTGAAAATAAAATGGTTTAATCCACTAACACCTAGCTTAGGCTATCATATACTATAAATTTAGTAAAACCAGGAGAGAATGTTTGCACTTCAATATATATCTATGCAGGGAATAAACATCCGTAATGCTTACATTAGTTGCCATGAGATAGGAATTCCTTTTCATGGGGCTGAAGAGATGACTCAATAATAAAGTGTTTATAAAGTGTTTACAGCTCAAGAATGTTGAGTTAAGACCCCCCAGTACCAAGCCTCTCCATTAAAAAATAAATAAATAAATAAATAAATAAATAAATAAATAAATAAATAAAACAAAACAAAAACAGAAAAAACAAAATCAACAAAACAAGACAAAACCTAGGTGAGCCTGTTATCATAGTGTTCGTTGGGTAGAAATAAGAAGACCTCTGGGGATTTCTGGCTAAACAGTTTAGCTTTAGGGTTGGTGAAAACATGTCTCAAAAAAAAAAATCAATTAAGAAAAATGCAGTCACCATCTACCTTTAGAATTTGAAATATCCTGATACCTGGGAGGCAGAGATGTGACTGTCCATCAGTGTTTTCATACCAATTAAAGATTTCTATATCTGATATTAATAAACCCAGGCCTGTTTCAGACACAAAAGAACTGACCACTATGTGTTTATTTCATTAGTTTCTTTGCTTTTTTTAATGAATTTTTTTTAGTTGACAGATAATTATATACAACCCTGTGGGATACAGTGAGATATTTTATCCCCTGTGAAATTTGAGTGATGGTCAACTCAAGATATTTAGGTGTTCCATCATTTATATATGAGAGGTGTGTTTATTTTCTCACTTTGCTTATCATTTAGTAACATAATCAGTCATATATATATATATCACTTCTTCATTTCTAATCATTTTCTTCTTTTCTCATCATTAAAAATTATTTTATACCTATATCAATGTTGATAAAGAGAGAATGAACTAATTTGTTTTCTAAAATTTAATTGAGGCTTACACAATAAGACATAATGAAAGATGATACAACTATTTCAGTTGGACAAACAGTATGGATGGAAGTTTCAGGTAATCACAGCACTGCCTTGTGAAAAATCATCGGCTATTATTATCAGTGAGACAGTCACATAATATTAATGTTGTCAGCTATGTGTTGCCTGTGTTCACTGATTGAAAGGACTTAATTTTTAGCTTAAGTTAATGAAAAGAAAATGCTTATATTCTATATTTTATTTTGCAAATCTCTTGAAAATTAATATTCTCCATATAAGAATCCTGGGAAGGTTTTTAACTTTATAGGGGCATTTGCCTTATAAATTGAATATTGACATTTTTTAGTGATGGTTCAAATATCAAAAGGGAAAAAAGGGTCAAGAGAAGGGCCAGTAGAAAAACAATTGAATCTAAATAAGTGTGGTGGTTTAAATATGGTTGGCCCAGGGACTGGTACTATTAGGAGGTGTGATTTTGTTGGAGGAAGTATGTCATTGTGGGACTGGGCTTTGAGAGAACTTCCTCCTAGCTGCCTGGAAGCCAATCTTCTCCTGTTTGCCTTTAGAATAAGATGTAGAACTCTCAGCTCCTTCTCCAGTTCCATGCCTGCCTACTCACTGCCATGATTCCCCCCATGATGATAATGGACTGAACCTCTGAACCTGTCAGCCAGCCCCAATTAAATGTTGTCCTTTAAAAGAATTGCCTTGGCCATGGTGTCTGTTCATAGCAATGGAAACTCTGATACAATAAAGACAATTTCTTGTGTTTTATTTTGCAATATGGTAATTATACTGTACTTTTGTCATCACAAAGAAGTGTTGACAGTGATGGACATGCTAGCTACCTGCATTTTCTTATTATGCAATGTATTCATGTATCAAGATATCATACCAGATGCTGCATTGTAGAAGCAATGGATACATCTGGTAAAAACAAAAATACAAAATATAAGAAAATAAAAAGAAACTAATAAACCATTAGCTTTGTATCTGCCACAGAAACTGAGTGAAAGGAAGAAAGAGTATTCCAGATCATCCGGTTTATAATATGATGAACCAGCAGTTTGCCATGACTACTGTACATTTGTCCATTTTTTATTCACAGATGACACCATTGAACAGAGATGTTCTCTGTGAATGCTAAGACCTATGTAATTCATATTTTGCTTTTTTACTGATAATAGTTGTAATTTTAAATCATTATTTGTTCATTATCCCTTTGTATTTTTTTAGGACACCAATATATTATGCTTTTTCTACACAATAATAATTCCATGAAAATTATCTATTTTCATCAATTATATTTCAGTGTTATTCAGTTCATTTTCTATAGAGTTTGCAACACATGTTTTAGCTGAGATAGAGTAGAATGCCTTATCATCATAATTGCTTCACACCGTGCCTCGGATGTGGCTACATGATTGATGATATGACCAATTATAGATGATAGCATTGAGGTAGAAAGGCTCTGTGATTCTCTTGCTCCAATGTTATCAGAGTAAGCACTTAACATGGGAGAAAACTTGTATTCACTTCTTTGTAAAGGAAGAACAAAACTATTCTGTTTATACTCTTAGAATATTAATTAAAATGAATGATCAGAATCCAGATTTCAGTGATGAAGGAATAGTCACAAGTCAATGCAAATTCCTTCGAGTACTATATTGATCTATCCACTTGTGAAGAAGTCAGGAATATCTCCTAACTACTCATTTTGTCCACGGAATATCATTGTCAAGGTCTTCTGTCATTTGCCAGATATTTAATTAGAGTTTCAATTCTTCTGGGGTTAGGTGGAATTCTAAATTTAGAGTGGGCGCTGTGCTTCAAAAGGTACCCAGTCTTTCTGTGAGAAGCTATAAGAATGCTGCTGGTATAAACTGGTTGTTCATTTATAGTTCTTGTCTTTTATCTGAAGCAAAATGTGGCTTGTGACTTCCAGTACTCTAGTCAATAATATGGAACCTAGATGGATTCTAATGATAGGTCCAGATTGTCAATATATGTGCTTGTACAATGGAGTCTTTGCCTCCTGATATCACTACACTATCTGACCTCTCTGTATAAAGGAGGTGCTCTTAATTGATTAGGGACTTGCAAGATACAAATATGGTATCTGCCTTTTGTCTGTTGTCTAATCTCTAGAGTAAATGATAGTATATAACTAAATTCCACATATAGAATGAAATATTTAATATATTATGACTGCAGAAATTGTTACAATGTTTATAGAATTAGGTGGATTGCTAGAAATAAATATTTAAATTCGATTTTGAAGATGAGTTAAATTTTGTTAAAGGAAAGAAGACATGCTTTAAATGAAAGGTTTAGAAATATCTAAAATGCATTCATTAAATTCAGAATTTCCCCATTGTCAGAAATTGTTAAGAATATAAAATGTTGTATAATGATTACTGATAATGACAAAGTAAGCATTTGTCATTCACTTAAGTATATCATTTGTGTTGAGTAATTATTAATGCTTTGTTTTTACATTATATGATAAGACATCAAATTATACATACATTAGTAAACTGTATACTACCAAACAATAAAGTCATCAAGTTAAAAAAAAATGTAAAGCTACTTTTTCAACTACAAGGGAAAAACAGTTAAAATACTAAATCCAATGATCATTTTGACAAAATTAACTTTGAATTTTTGTTTGATAGGAGAGATAAATTTCAGCTTCTCTGCTACTTTCTTGAGCATTCTCTCTTCCAAAATTTGGACAGTGACAGTTTAAATAATTTTGGAGTATAACATAACAAAATTTTAACATTTTAATTAATTTCCAAAGTATGCAAAGTAAATCATGCCAGATCAAACATAACCAGCATTGGTGAGATGGGCAATGACAGCCAGTACACTACTGCTTTGTGGTATAATTTTAAGCTAGAAGAGTCAATTAAGAGATGGTTCTCCAGTCAAATCTTTTAGGCAATCAATATCTTGTACTGCATACATTTTACATACTATTCAAGAACTCCATACTATTCAGGAACTCCATGTCAACATTCATTGTGGGATATCCACAACAAAATAAAACAAAACAAATAAGATTGATTGGATGCTGAAGAACGCAGTTTTGCGGTGGTGACATTAATGTTTGAAAAACTTCAAATGAAAGTGATACACAGGATATTGATTCCCTAAGAGCAGTGCTTTCTCCACATTCTGCTTGTCATTTGTCTGTAGTTCTTTCTCTTGTGAGAGACAGAGCTTTTCATGTTTTCAGAGAACACACATGTTCAAAACCATGGCCTCATCTAACTTAGTACTTCCCTTTCAATGTTTCTCATCAAGCAAGTGTTGCTACGTGTTAAGAAATCGATGTATCAATTGTGCTCTTGTACACACCATTTTCTCATCCATGGCTGTTTAAGTCTCTGTGTTTTCTCATAACTTTCTTTGCTATTCTTCTCTCCACCAATACACATCCACACATAACCTAGCATTGGCAAATCCTGGTAGCCCTAGTTTTGTTTCTGTTGCAATTACAAAATACCCTGATAAAAATCAATGTGTACAAGAAAGAACATATTTTCACTTAGGATGCAAGGTTATAGTTCATCCCAGCAGGGATGTCAATGTGGTGGGAACATAAAACATCTAGTCACATCACACCCATAGTTAAGAGTGTGGGTAAAGGAATATTTATATGCTTGTGCTTAACCTCTTTCTTTATGCTTACACAGTTCAGGACATTCAATACAGTTAAGACAATTCCCCAAGTCTTGTGGAGGAATTGGGGGAAAGATTGAGGGCCTGAAGGGGACAGGGACTCCAAGGGAAAACCAACAGTGTCTACTAACCTGGACCCTTGGGGCCCCCCAGAGACTGAACCACCAACCAAAGAGCAGGCATGGGCTGAACCTAAGCACCCTCCACATATGTAGCAGATATGCAGCTTGGTCTTCATGCAGGTCCCCCAACAACTGGAGCTGGGGCTGTCCCTGATTCTGTTGTCTGCATGCCTGAGTAGCCTGTTTCCCTAACTGGGCTGTCTTGTCTCAGTGGGAGGTTTGCTTAGTCCTGCAGTGACTTGGTGTGCCATGGTGGCGTGATATCCAGGGATACCATCCCTTTTTCAGAGGAGAATGGGAGAGAGGAATGGTGGAAGGGACTGTGTGAGAGGAAACTTGGAGGAAGGGGAGGGCTGATATTGAGATGTAAAGTAAATGAATGAGTGGATAAATAAATAAATAAATAAATAAATAAATAAATAAATAAATAAAACAATACCCTATAGGCATCCCCATAAGTCCTTTATCTAGATAACCCCTGTTGGAAACTTTACTCAGGTAACTTTAACTTGTGTTAAGTTGACAATTACAACTAACCACTATACTGGGCATCTTTCTAAACCCAGCTTAAATATTCTGTCACTTGACTTGCTTCTACTATCTTGAAGGTAGGATACATGAGCAATCTATTTGTGTGTCTCTAATCATGAGTTACTTATTAATGGCATTTAGTTATTAGGAAAACAGTGAAATATATTTTTAATACTTAAAGAGGTTAAATATAAATATGAATACAAGTAAGTGAATATATCATAAAATAATTTATAAAGTGGAGGAAGATTGTGTGTTGGAACTCTTACGGGTTTGCCTATCCTTTCTAGAAAGAATCTACATTCTATGTAGGATAACTACTCTGTACTGTTAATTTAAAACTCTGTATCACTTTATAATACATGCTTTCTCTTCAGGAATTAAAAAAAAGAAACTATTAAAGCTGGATCTCTCTGAATTTTTCTTTTTAAGAACTGAATCAATATGACAGTTAACATCAACTGTCAACTAATAGTCTCTAGAATAACCGAGGTACAAACTGTGTGCAGGTCTGGGAGGGCATTTCCAAACAAAGTTAATTGAAGCATTAGGACCTACACTGAATTTTGGTGGGACCCTTCCATGGAATGGGTGCCCAGATTAAATATAGGGGAGAAAGTAAGCTGAGTACCAGCATTCATTTCTTTGTATATCTTGACTCTGGCTCCGATGTGACCGTTGCTTCCTCCTGCTACCTGCAATGATAACCTGTATTCTTGAACTGTGAAGCAAAAATAAGCCAGTCCTTAATGGGATTTTTGGATGGTAGTTTAAGCAGCAGGAGAATAGTCAATATAACCACATATTGATGAATCTGTTTAAAAGATCAGATCAACTGTATGACGGTTTTTATCATTAGACATTCAGTAAATATACTTTTGAAGCCTTTGCACAGATTCCCAATGCTGAGTGGGCGTATTTGCCATTCTGTGTGTACATCCAAGGTATGGTCATGGTGCTATTTCAACTTTGGTGCTAATTTGTAGTAGTCAGGAGACATAGGGGTTACTTCAGATTTATGAACTGAGTTATGCTTCTGTTTATCAGCAACAGAAAGTACAGAAAGGCTCAAGGTTAAAAAGAAAAGGAATGATATTTTTGTGTGAATTCGGGGATTTCTTTTCATCAGAAATCATAGGCTACAAGGAATATAGAGGAGATTTTTACAGAGCTCTTTAGACTCTTTACTTGACTATGGGTTCATTCAACTAATAAAATCTTACCCAAGTTAAAGTTGAATTTGGTTCTGAGATGATAAGAGGAAACTCAGAAAACTTGTTACTCTTTTCTGGGCTGTTTGCTTTTCTTTTGTCTTTTAGAAAATCCTCAAGTTAAAGGTATAACATTGAAATGAACATATGGTTGGTCTCTTTTAACTGTAGATCATTTTCTCTTGTAACTGATATTAATATAGATGTGCAAACACTGATGTCATAAAATATGACATCAATGGCCTTCAATAATCAAAGTTCTACGCAATGGAGTTCTGTTTCATTTTTGTTACCAACTCAGCAGTTAAAGTAAGAATATAAGTAGTCAAAACTAAAGGAAATATATTCTACTTTCATTTTATGTATCCATTTGCAAACAAAATGTAATAGAAGCATATATGTAAAACTTTGGCAATTTACAATGTTTACTTAGATGTGGAAAGATCGTAGAGATTCTTTTTTTCAGATATACAGCAGTAATTTCAGAATTCATTTTTACTTTATTATGACTCTATCCATGCCATACTAATAAAGTTCATTTGGAAAAACCCACAGGATACTTTTAAACCAATAGCTCAGAACTAGAAAAATGTTTCACACTTTGTAAAATGATTAAGGCCAGAGTTTTGACCAAGATAATTTATCTTTGGTTAATATATTGTACATTCTGTTTCTTAAAATTAGATTTCTGAAATATGTTGCTTTTTTAAAATTACCAATTTTTTCAAACATACAAATATGTGCTCATTCACCCCAAGTAGCTGAGATGATATGAAATATCTGAGAAAATTTTATTAAAGCAAATATAGCTGTCAAGAAGTAAAATCAGTAAATTGTAAATGCTTCATTCAAAATGATGGACAAACTTCACCACAAGCGGTTTGCTTTTCCTAACACTCAGCTACCTTTCTTCTTATTCATGTGTTTTTGCTCACGTGGAAGGATGCACATGCGTGTGGAGGTGCAAGTCATGTTTGCCCATACACATGAGGAGGTCAGAGGTCAAAATTAGATTATACCTATCATTCTCCAACTTAAATTTTGGAGATAAATTCCTTGTCCTAGAACTCTGTAATTTTAAATTTTTTCAAACCTTATTTTTTAATAATGGTTCTTAAACGTTTTAACCTCCCTTTTAGCCCAGTGCCCACCAGAGGTAGTGAAAAAGAAAGGATCCTGGGGGGCGGGGAGGGGGAAGGACCTGTTTAGAAAGGTTCTTTGGAGCAATTTCAATCTATGCCTCATGGGTCAGCAGTGGCAGCTCAATCCATGCACAAATACTTCATAAATACATACACCAGCAGTCCGATTCAGTAGTGTCGGGTTAGCAACAGCAGTGACAGGACCTAGCAGAGACAGCTAGCCCTCAGCCTCTGCTCGTCAGCAGGAGGGACTGCAGGAACGCTAGGAGAAGTTCCAGGCTGTGCCTCTTTCAGAGAAGCTGAGATTAGCGATGACTCAAGACCCAGAATAGTTGCACAGCTAGCTGTGCCAGCAAGCTAAACTCTGTCTCTGTCACTCCATGGAGTCCTATTCATACCGTCCAAGCATCACGTGTCCTCCAAGTGCCTTGTCTCAGCCCAGGCATCCAATCAGCTGGAGTCTGCTGTAGTGGCAAAATCCTGAAGCACACCATCAGAAGGTTTTTGGTATGTTTCTTTCTATGGAGTCACTACAAATGCAACTCAAGTATGCGATGTAAGACAGACCAATACATGCGTGTCATTAGCAAAGAATCCTTCATCACGTGTCCTTTCATGTGCTTGCTTTAGCAGAACATCCTCGCTCCTGTGTCTGCTTTACTAAAACGTTCCTTCAAGAGTCTGCCCTAGTCTTTCACCTGTGTCTGCTTCAGGAAAACACTCCTTCACGTGTTTGCCCCAGCAAAACACCATCCAACACAACTGACTCTCCAAAGAACCCTTAAAGTTTCCACTTCAGAACTCACTGATTAGGTTAGGGTGGATGACCAGTGAATACCAGATAGAATCCTCAACTGTCCTGGAACTCACTGGTTAAGTTAGTGTGGATAACCAGTGAACACCAATGTGATGGCTTGTATATGCTTGGCCTAGGTGATGGCACCATTAGGAGGTGTGGCCTTGCTAAAGTAGGTGTGTCACTGTGGGCGTGGGCTTTAATACCCTCATCCTAGGTGCCTGGAAGCCAGTCTTCTAGCAGCCTTTAGAAGTTGATGTAGAGCTCTCAGCTCCTCCTGCACCATGCCTGCCTGGATGCTGCCATGCTCCTGCCTTGTTGATACTGGGCTAGACTTCTGAACCTGTAAGCCAGCCCTAATTAAATGTTGTCCTTATAGGAGCTGTGTTGATTATCGTGTCTGTTCACAGCAGTAAAACCCTAACTAAAACAGAAGTGGGTAGCAGGGATTGGGGTATTGCTGTGATAGGTCTGACCATGCTTTTGTCAGGAGGAATGTAAATTTTGGGATTTGGAAACCAGTGGAATGCTGTAAGTGGGGCTTAATGGTCTATGTTAGTAGGAATATGGAAGACTTTTCTGCTGATTATGATTTGAACTGTGCAGACCTGGCTCAATAGGTTTCAGTGGAGAAGAATTTCAGTATGTGGCCTAGAGACTGTTTTTGTGATATTTTGGTAAAGAATGTGGATGCTTTTTGCCCTTGTCTGAAGAATCTACCTGAGGCTAAGATAGAGATTTATATTAATTATATTGACAAAGGAAATCTCAAAAAAGCCCAGCAGAAACTTTGTTCTCTGGATAAGTCTCATGAAGAGCATTTTGAACAAGCATAGCAAGCTGTGAAAAGAAAAATAGAAAACACATTGTTTGAGTACTAAAGGGGCACAGGAAGTGAAGTGGAGCTGAATCCTGTGTTGAAGGATATTAAACTGAAATAAGGGAGTGGTGACCTCAGGGCAAGAGATACCCAGCTAAGATTAGGTCCAGCCATGGTAATAGAAGCATTTAATCCCAGAAGGCAAAACCAAGCAGATTTCTCAGTTCAAGGCCTTCCTAGAACAGAGCACATTCTAGGTAAAGAAAAACTTATGTCCAGGCTTGGTGGACCACACCTTTAATCCCAGTGTTTCAGAGACAAGCACACAGATCTCTGGATTCAAAGTCAATCTACAGAGCATGTTCCAGACAACCAAGCTTAGGAAGTAAAGGAAATGAAAAACACAAAGCTAGCTAAAATGTAATATAACAAGAAGACCATATTCCAGCCCCAGCAAGTAGCAGAATTCAGCAGCTTTGGCATGTAGTTCTGGTTTTAGAGTCAAGAATAGAAGGGACTACTAGGACACTTGATGCAGGTTAATTGGAGCTAAGAAATTAGTGGTGATTAAGAAGAAACCAGCATCACTGAGGTGAAATCTGGGAACTGTTTTCTAAGAACACAAAGAAGTTGTGTTCCAGAGGTAGCCAAGGTTGTACCTTGTGCTGTGGCTGGACTTGGTAATGTGTAAGAGTCACTCAGGTGCTACTGGTTTTGAAAGCATAAAGGAGTCCTGAAGAGCAGCTGAGGCTTGGCACTGAGAGGCCATGGAAGGCCATTGGTGAAGGTGCGGCTTCAGTTGCAATTGACAGCCGAAGACTGAAGGAGTCATACAAAGAAGTTGAGGCTTGGCAACTTGAAGAGATCCTATGAGAGTCTACTGGTAAAGCCTAGTTGCAGAGGAAGACCCTAGTGTATTGGAGATGCCTGTACCATAAGATGTGTCACTATGAACAGCAGCAGCCTTGGAATGTAGTCAACAAGAGCCTACAGTGCTATAATGGGCAGAGCTGGAGATATGACCCAAGCCATTTACAGGAGCCCAGAAGACCATGTGTGGTTCCCAGACATCGGGACAAGAAGCTGTAACACTAACGTTGCCTTTGAGACCCCAAGATGTTAGAGATGCCAGAGCCATGGGATATCTGCTGAGGGAAGCTGCTAACAGGGAGTGGAATCAACCCAGGAGAAAGAAGTTTGTTGCAGTCAACAAATATAAAAACAGAGTGGAGATCTGAAGACCACTTTGACCTCAGACATGGAGATTCTGAGTTTGGAGTTTGCCCTGCTGGTTTCCTGTCTTGATGTGGGGATTGCAGTTAATTGGATAAATCTCAGAAGAGCCTTTGAATTTTGGACTTTTAACATTGTTGAGATTGCTATAACTATGGGGACTTTGGAAATTGGACTAAATGTGCTTTTTTATTATGCTATGGCTCGGCATTGCTCCCATAGACTCATGTATTGGAACAAGCCTATGGGGGCCAAGGAGTGGAATGTGATGGCTTGTATATGCTTGACCCAGGGAGTGGCACTATGAGGAGGTGTGGCCTTGTTGGAGTGGGTGTGTCACTGTGGGCATGAGCTTTAATATCCTCATCCTAGCTGCCTGGAAGCCAGTCTTCTCCTAGCAGCCCTTAGAAGAAGATGTAGACGTCTCAGCTCCTCCTGCAGCATGCCTGCCTGGATGCTGCCATGATTCTGCCTTGGTGATACTGGAATGAACCTCTGAACCTGTTAGCCAGCCTCAATTAAATGTTGTCCTTATAAAAGTTGCCTTGGTCATGGTGTCTGTTCACAGCAGTAAAACCCTAACTAAGACAACCAGGCATCTACCTGCGTCTACCTTTCTGATGTTGGGATTATTAACTTAAACCACCACTCATGATTCATTTCCACAGGTCAGGAATTGAACTCACATTCCACTGATTGCATGGCAAGCACTTTACCCACAGAATTGTTTCTCAGCCCTCTTTATTTTCAAACAACAGCATCTCAGAAAATGTATGCCAACAATGACAATGAAGCATGAGTGTTTTGGTATGAAGCATGATAAAAAAAACTGCTGTACTAAGCCATCTGTGCATTCTGTTATGAGTACCTTTTAGAAAACATGAGACCTTCTACAGGCAAAAAAGACAAAGTTAAATATTGATTACTTAGTCTCATATTCCCTATGAATCTAGTACCACATAAAGGCTTCTCTTAAATTTTTTTTCTATATGAAGGAAAGAATTCATTCAAGAAAGACAATTGAAACAGTGCTCTTAATATTAAGTAGGGAAAGATTCATCTTCCTTATGAAATATGTGGCCAAGTTCCTTGCTTCCAAAGACCTGAAGTCTTTAGGTGATCGAAGGACAGAAGGCTCCTGGATATGAAAAAAAGTTTACTGGACCCTGTACTGGAGAGAGACATAGATTTGAGCCACAGCTATACTGCTTCCCATTCATCATCTTGGCTGAAATTATTGGCATTCGCACAGTACCTTCTCTGCATATGGAAAAGGATGCTCATTATGGAGCTACGAATAGTTTCCTTTTGATGTTTTGGAATTTCATACCCTATACAGTTCTCATACTCTTACCCCTCATATGAATAGTTTTCAGTGTCACCAAATGCGATAATAATGTAGAAAGACATATTTTTGAAACTATAAATCATTTAATATTCAATAACTTTATCTCTCACAGAAGGTAAATGAACAAAACTATGTAACTAACCCAGAATATTTATTTGGTACATTTGTTCAAATAAATGAGACTGTTTCAATACATGAGTCATTCAAAACATATAACTTACTGCTTTCTAAGTCATAATTTTATTGTTTTTCCATCAAAATAATCTTCCTATTGCTGCCATAGCTCACCCCATATGTTTGTTCTTACATCCTGTCTGTTTAGATGGGTTTGTGGATCATAGCGTCTGCAATCACTGATAACTGAGCCACAGTGTGGTTTGTTAGGTACTGAGCTGAGAGGACAAGGTGTTATTATTTATTTTATATAACTGGCTAAAGGTATCATGAAGAGATGATGCTAGAAAGGCAAGATGCTATCAGAAGTCAGCTATTTGTGATGAATGAATATCCGGGTAAAACAAAATGAGTGTTTTCAAAGCAAAGGAAGTGTGAGCAATTGGCATTTGGCATCAGAAAAAGTCATTACCCTCTCCTTATGCAAGACAAATAGCCAAACCATCACCATATCTCATAGGCAGAATGGCATTAATAGAAGATACTATTGCATCCAAGACATTTAGGAATTCTGTTGTGAAAAAATAATGTGTGTCTTCACTTTGTTATTAGTCATCCAGTCTTTATAGAAGCAGCAAATCTAAGGGAATAATCAAATGCTTGATATGACAGTAGATGATTTTTTCCTAGTTTTCTTTGTATGACCTTGGTTTTCCTCTTCCACTCATACATATTGTTTTCATGGTATACAAGGGAAGATTTACCACATGTTTGAAGTCTGTGGCCTTCATTACTACCTCTAATGATTTTTATCGTAATAACTGGCTTTAAGTAAATCTTATTATATCACAAGATTTAAGCTCCACAAGCTATATTTAACCATCATATACTACTGCATCTTTAAACAAGTCCTATGTATTACTAAAATATAAACAAATGGGCCAAAGACATAGTAGCCAACAATGAAAGGGAATATAAAAATGCCCACTAAGCTTATAAAATGATTCTCCAACATTTCAGTGATCACAATAATGGAAACCAAAACTACAGTAAGGTATTATGTAGACATTACTTGGTGTTGAACAAAAGTTACACAGGCAGTACTGGGTATGGTCATGCGTGTGTGAACATCCCATGCATTATTTAATAAATAAGACTGGATTCACTAGAAGGTCAGTGTACGTGATTCCTTCAAAAGCGGAAACAGGAGTGATAGCTGAAATGCAGAGTAAAAGCGAGAAATTCATTTGAGCTTGTCAAGAATATTCATACCTATATATTTCATGTTTTACTTCCTTTCTATAGTAATAATTAAAAATAATTCAATCATAAAATGAGGAAAATATTTCCGATGATGAAGACTATAGATATTAGAAACAAGCACAACATGAAAGGATTTTCAGTATAATTAACCATAAGACAAATCATGTAAATTCATAGTGAAAAATCACTAAAACCACTGATGATGGTTAAAATAAGAAAAAAAACCCAGCATCGTCTTTAAGATGCAGATGAGAGTTACCTGATGCTCTTCCTTTCCTCTTTGGTCTCCCCTCCATTTTCCTTCCCTCGCCTCAGAGCCCCTCCCCTTTTCCCCTCCCCTTCCCCTACTCCACTTCCCTCCTTTATTTATCCTTGCCTCCTCCATCCCTTACCTCATTTCCTACTTTGCCCCTTCTCTTTGCTTCCTGCATGAAGAACTCCTCAGAATCATGTCAAAACCAAATCTTCCTGGGAATAGCAAGAAAATTATTAACTTACCATTCTCCGAATTACATGCAGATTATAGGATACTTATAAGAGCACTGATCTAAACATCTAGCTATACCAAAACTGTAACTTTTATATGGAACCGAAATCCAAAGGAAGAATCTACTAGGTGTTGGTGTTTCTTAATTATATGGTCCTTGATAAGATATGTGTCCACATGGAATTTTCCAAATTGTCTGAATTTTTCTCTTTTCTTTTTTGTGGAATATTTGGCATGTATTTGGTAGATGGTGCAAGATTGATAAGTTATCAAATTTAACAGTTTTCATTAGGAAGTACTGAGCCACAATTCTGAGTAATAATAAGTATAAGGATTTAAAAATGTTTCAGTGTTTGCCCAGGTTATCAGAAGAATCAACCTATATGTAAAAATCTGGATTGCAGAAGCTTTTCATTGAGACATCATCATTTTTAAAGCCAGCTAAGTAAAAATACAAAGACCACAAATTAAAATAATCTGATCTTAATTCTTAATTCTATAAGATGACTACTCAACAATGATCAGCATTTACAAGTATTCCCTATTGTCAGTGTTAGCTGCCCAGTACCCAACATATGACAGATAACTAGAAAATATATATTTAATGAAATAATGAATAGTAGCTAAGTCTCAGCACTTCTTCCTATCAAGCAATCACGTCTATTTCTAAATATAAGTGTACGATCTCAGTTAATCCTAAAGGCAGTATTCTTTTTTTTTTCTTTCTTTTTTTTTTTTCTTTTTGATACTTTATTTACATTTCCGATGTTTCCCCTTTTCTGGGTCTCCTCTTTGGAAACCCCGTATCCCCTCCCCCTCCCCGCCTCTGTGAGGGAATTCCTCCT
>CM052714.1:57695482-57728726 GCA_028551405.1 Uromys caudimaculatus
GGGGCATCTTCTGGGTATATACCCAGGAGAGGTATAGCTGGGTCCTCAGGTAGTATTATGTCCATTTTTCTGAGGGTCCGCCACACTGATTTCCAGAGTGGTTGTACCAGCTTGCAATCCCACCAGCAATGGAGGAGTGTTCCTCTTTCTCCACATCCTCGCCAGCATCTGCTGTCACCTGAGTTTTTGATTTTGGCCAATCTGGTGTGAGGTGGAATCTCAGACTTGTTTTGATTTGCATTTCCCTGATGACTAGGGAAGTTGAGCATTTCTTTAGGTGTTTCTCAGCCCTGCATGTAGAAGAATGCAAATTGATCCACTCCTATCTCCTTGTACAAAGCTCAAATCCAAGTGGATTAAGGACCTCCACATAAAACCAGTTACACTGAATCTAGTAGAAGAGAAAGTGGGAAAGGCAGTATTCTGATGCTTCTGTTGAGATAATTAAGTCATGGCACATTCATTTGCTTTTTCAGCCTGCTGTGTTTGAGCTACCGGACCTATACTTATTACTTCAGCTGTTTCTTACTTTGTAGGACTCAGCTTTGCAGATTCTACACAGTCTTCATAAAACATTTAAGGAGCAGATGACCAAGTGACACTCTTGGTCACCTACAATAATTTAAATGCAATAGTGAATTATAGTTTGGTAGCAAAAGTTTTACTATTTCTTTATGTTCCTATGCTGAGGCTCTTTTTAAAAGAAAGTATAAACTATGGAAGAATTAAGCATGCAGTCATTTTTTGAGACCTTTAATTTGAATTGATGATTAAGTAAATTGAAAAATACATATCAACAGAGATTTTTGTGTGTCTGTTTGGTAGGTTGTTTGGCTTGGTATTTTGAGACAGGGATTCTCTTTGTGACGCCAACTGTCCTGAAACTCACACTGTAGACCAGGCTTGCCTTGAATTTAGAGATCCACATACCTCTGCCTCCTGAGTGCTGGAACTAAAAGTGTAATACAATTCATAATACAATTTTCTCTCTTAAAAATGAGCAAATGGTAGGACCACAAAGAAATCTGCAGAAACTGATTACTCAATAAAGAGATTGATAGAAAAGCTACATGAAATTGCTAGAAATGGCAAAAGAAAAATATGCCATCTGAGTGCAATCCCGCGGGGAGCTAAAAAGTCTCTGAAAGAACTTTAAAATTCAAATTTATATAATAATCAATTGAAAAGTTTAAATATATGTTATTTGTGTAATAAAATCACACCAAATAAAGAATTAGCCATAAAACAAATGTAGCTTTAGGATAAAACCTGTAGTCCCATGGGGACACATGAAAACACAACAAACATCCTTTTGAACTTTGATTCTTGATGCCTGAAGATCTGATGGCTGAGTTGGAAGAGTTGCCATACAATCTTGAAAAACAACTTATGACAAAAGCTAATGATTAGAGGAAGACAGGGTAGAAGATAGAAGGGATGGAAGAAATTAATGATATCATGACGCATCTAACGGGTCCGCTTAGGGACTGCGCTATTCCAGTGGGAGGGCCCATTGGGTATTTCACTGGTTTTCATTAGCTTTTTGAGATATGGTTCTCATGAGCAATGACTGTATGACGGCATTTGTAGGTCAGTCTGAGGTAGAAGCTTCAGCAGCCCTCATAATATCTAATGGTATAGAAAACAAAAGACAAATGGCTAGGGACATTATAGATTATAGAACTTCTATAATGTTCTCTTCAAAAATGTCTCAGAATGTTATGACATTTATCTTGCTTTATAAACTTACCATTTTTCAAGTCAGAGATTTCTGCTACTGAGATTTATGGTACATGAGGCTACAGAGCTTTGGTGATCCTGCCTTGTAATGATGACCTTTTCCAATTCTCGAACATGACTTTCTGGTAAGAAACTTAGCAGTAAGTAGGGAGCAAAAGGCTTAAGAATCAAATTTACAATTATTTAAATACAACAGTTGAAATTAAATATGAAAATTTCCTTCTTAGTGTCCATTGGATACACGTTCACTATTTTACTGTAGTATATCTCACCATCTGTTGTTCTCCAATATATCATAAGATCAAAACTCATCCATTCTGTTCCTGTTCTTTCCCTCTCTCTATCCCTTTTCTTCCCTCTTTCCTCTCCCTCTTCTTCCATCCATTGTTTTGCCTTTTAATTCCTGGTGCTACAATGAAACTAGGGTTTCATGTCTATTAGATACTTTCTCTAACCGCTGTGTGGTGGGTTGATTAAGAATGGCCCCAAAAGCTCATACATTTGAAGGAACAGAGTGAAACTTTTGTTGTAGTAGTTGTGGTCTTGTTGGGGAAAGTGTCATTGCTGGAACACTTGGAGGTTTCAAGGGTTCAAGCCTGGTCCAGTGACTCACTCTCTTCCTGCTGCCTGTGGATCTATATATAAAACTGTCAGTTTCTGTGTCTGCCTGGGTATCACCATACGTCCCACCATGAGGACAATGGACTAAAACTCTGAAACTGTAAGCAAGCCCCATAAGTGCTTTCTTTTTCAGTTGCAATGGTCATGAGATCTCTTCACAGAACAGAACACAGACAAAGATATCTTCCCACTGTCTATGTACACAAACACTCATATATACTCATTCACATTCATATACACAGTAGTTATTTCTGGCTAGCTGACGGTCTTTATTCATGAGATAGGATATTTAGATCTTTGCACATATCCTCACATTTTTAGTGGTCCCCTGCATTACTGAAAACTCATGTTTCCTCAATTTTTCAGATCTCAGATCTGTTTACAAGTTCCTCTACCCAAGAGTTAACAAACAAACAACAAACACAACACAACACACACAAACACATACACTCTTCTTAAATGTTTGATAGATTTACTGACTTTCTTTAAGGAATTAGTCACTGAGAACTATGGATTCTTACAAAACCAATAACATCCTATCAGCTAAGCCAAAGTTCCCACATCAGGTATCTTCAGCCTGGAAGACATTTTACCAAATTAAATGAGTCAAAAGACTAAATTTGAAAAATGTTCAAAAGGAGATGGTCAGGGATCTGACTCCTGAGTGGGTCTAGTGTAAACAGCAGCCTCCCTGTTAGACATAGGCGTATCTATCTATCTATCTATCTATCTATCTATCTATCTATCTATCTATCTATCTATCTATCTATACCAAACACCAAAAAGGCATTTGGCAAAGTAGCCTCAGATCATGTCCTTGGATTTTAATTTATCTAAATGACAGACATTATATAAACCTCATAAAATAAAGATGGAATTTCCTCTTTTGAGTTAATAAGCACAAGTCAGTAGTTTCAAGATATCATTCTTCAATTTTTTCTTATTGACTATTGGTAAAGATGATTTGTGCTTTTCCTTTTATGGAAGGCAGGGACTCTGTTGCTCAGGCTGGTCTTGAACTATAGCTTATGTGACTTCTCTTGAGTGAGACTTCCAAGTGGTAAGATTTTAGGCATGAACTACCATGACCAGATGATAATTTATATTGCCCTAAACAATGTATCATCATATATTAGGATAATTGAATTAATTAACACATTCAGACATTAAAAACAATGGCAGGCAATTTCTACATATGGAGCCTACAGGAAAGAAGGAGTGATTTCCAAGAGCACAGGCAGATAACCAGATCGTTTTAATTGTTCGCTTTCAATTCTGTGGAAGTGCTCTTCTATTAAAGAAATCTTAGAGAATATGTGATTTCTGCAAAATGACAACATGAGAAGTATATTTTATAAGGTCACCTTGACATGGTTAGGTATGGGAATCAAACCTGTAATCACTGCAATTAAGAAGCTAAAGCAGGAACATGGCTACCCCAAGGCTAACCTAGACTGCCTAATCAGACCTTATCTCAAACAGCAGTAGAACAAATTAAAAAGCAAAACAAAGCAACACCAGAATAGTCTCAAGGTGAATGGGAAGAATGAAGAAAATTTGAGAAAGGGAAAAACTCTGATAACACTATTGAGAGAAAAAGGTATCTCTAAGAAATAAATCTTTTGAAAGGTGATCGTAAGTTTTTGTCTGTGTTGCTCACATATGAATCCCTGTCTTAGTCGGTGTTCTATTGATGTGAAGAGACAGAGTAAATCTTATAAAGGAAAGCATTTGATTTGTTTCAGAGGTTTAATCCATTATCAGCATAGCTGCATCACACAGGCAGACATGGTACTGGAGAAGGAGCCAAGTGTTATACATTCAGATATGTAGGCTGCAAGAAGAAAGAAAAAGGGAAAATGTAATATGGTCCTGACTTGGATTTCTGAGGCCTCAAAGCTGTCTCTCCCACCTCCCCCAACCTACTTTTTCAAACAAGGCAACACCTCCTAATCCCTGTAAAGTAGCATCACTCCCTGAGGACCAAACATTCAAATATATGAAACTGTGGGAACCAGTCTTATTCAAACCACCACAGTCCCAAACATTAAGAATGGACACTGTGGGCTGGAGAGATGGCTCATAAGTAGGAGCACCTATGTCCAGCATCATCACCTCCTGTAGTTCTACCTTAACAGAATCTTTCTCTCTCTCCACCCTCTCTCCATCTCTTTCACACACACACACACACACACACACACACACACACACACACACACACACACACACACACACACACACACAGAGTTAAAAAAAACTTACAATTGAAAAATATTCATTTGATGTAAGATGGAGTTTAAAGGTGGCAGTTAACTCCCAAATAATTGAGACAGAGACCTATTAAGTTTATTCAACGAGCTTTAAGGACAATAACTGAGGAGATATTCCTAACCCTCTATGTTATCTAGCTACTTCCCAGCCATATGCCTTTAGTTGACTCTCTGCTGTAGCTTTCTGTTCTCATGGAGCATGCCCTTGGCGACTCCTCCTCATGCCTGACCTCATGGTAACCTTCTTCCTTCACCTGCCTCCTAGCCCTTCTTCTCCTGGACCTTCACCTATCTCATGTGAACTTTTTCTGCTTGGCTCTTCTCCCTCTGAACTCTAGCTAGGATCAGAAGTCCAGCCTTTCTATGTCCTCTGCTGTTCAGCCATTTATTAACCAAATAGAGATAACTGGGAAGCATTGTTTACATCATATTGATATGGGACATTCTTCAATATTCATGACAATGCCAGTGACCAGACTGTAATTAGATCTTGGTGTACAGAGATCATCATTTGCATACACAGTGCCCAAGACCTTTCTTCAACAATTTGCTAAATAATTGCACAGCTTTTAAAGAAGAAATAGATAAATGAAGGAAAGTTAACTATGTGTCTGAGAAAATAGGAGTTATTTATCAACTAATTTGACTTAACTTCCACAGGAAATGGAAATTATTTTTATAATCTGTTTTAAGATTTGGAAAGCCTGCTGAATCTTTTACATGTATAGTCTCAATAAAAGAAAGAAAGAATGAATGAATAAAATTAAAAAAGAAAGAAAGAAAGAAAGAAAGAAAGAAAGAAAGAAAGAAAGAAAGAAAGAAAGAAAGAAAAAACAAAGAACAATATTACTCCAGGTAAATCAAATGTTGTCTTAGGGCTTTATTGCTGTGAACAGATACCATGACCAAAGCAATCCTTATAAGTACAGCATTTAATTGGGGCTGCCTTACAAGTTTAGAGGTTCAGTCTAGTATCAACAAGGCTGGAACATGGCAGCATCCAGGCAGGCATGGTGAAGGAGGAGCTGAGCGTTCTACATCTTCATCTGCTGGCCTCTAAGAGAAGACTGACTTACAGGCAGCTAGGGTGAGGGCCTTAAGCCCACGGCCACAGTGACACACCTACTCCAACAAGGCCACACCTCCTAATAGTGTCACTCCCTGGGTCAAGCATATACAAACCATCGCATGCAGTTTACAGGAGGACAGTCTGCTCCCACTTCAGTCTTCTGAGTATAATCTATATTCCAGCCACACCAACCTATGCACACTCATAATTTCTCTAACAACATATATTCCTTTGCATCTTCTTGGTTTATGCATAATCTTTTAGAATGATCTAACTTCTTTTGTAAGGACTTATATTCAAAGAACTGACTTTATAATTCTGAGTTGAAAGATTAGTTAGGAAAGTCATTAATTTATATAGTTAGTAACAGGCAATATCCATTCATTCTGTATCGTTGTAGAAAAAGATGGGAAATCCTAAGAGACTGTTTTAAATTCTTCTTAGATACTTTAATGAAATTAGCCTGAGGGTTTATAGATACAAAGTCCCAAGATTATTATGTCTATAGATAGTTTCTCTAGGGCCCCAGAATGTTAAAAACCTATCCATGATCCAGTGTATAAGAGACATATTTTATTACTGTCAATCTGACTACCAGGAGCAAATTATGAATTGATCTTTTGGCTACTTTATCTTATATATTCTAGTCATGTTGGTTGGGTTAAAACTATAATTGTGGGAAGCACATTGAGTGCCATAGAGACAACACTGGGACAATAGAGAGCTGGACAGGCACTAGGCGATTTTATGCCTCCTGGAGGGTAAATCAACTAAACATGGGCCAAGGAAGTCCTACAAAGCTGAGAGGCAAAATGTCCACATATGCATTTTTTTGTGCAAATCTACCACAAGGAGTACAGGAAGAAGCATCTGGATGCTTCTCTTAACTTCTCAGAGTTCTGTAAAACACCATGTCTGCAAAAGAAAATGGGAAATTTGAAGACGTGCAAAGGCTTATTATGAAGGAGATGAAAACCTACATTCCCCTTAAAAGACGAGACCAAACAGAAGTTCAAGAATTCCAATGTACCCAAGAGGCTTCCTTCAGCCTTCTTCTTGTTCTGTTCTGAATACTGCTCAAAGATCAAAGGTGAACATCCTGGCTTATCCATTGGTGATGTTGCAAAGAAACTAGGAGAGATATGGAACCACTTTTCTGAGAATGACACGTAGCCCTATGAGAAGACAGATGCCAAGCTGAAGGACAAATATGAAAAGGGCATTACTACCTACAGAGCTATAGGAAAACCTGGTGCAGCAAAAAGGCTGAAAAGAGCAAGAAAAAAAAGGAAGCAGAAGATGAGGAGGATGAAGAGGGTGAGGGAGAGGAGGAAGAAGAAGATGTTGATGATTAATAAGGTGGTTCTAGCACTTAAAACCCCGAGTACACAACACACTCATTTAAAAGACAAAATAATGAAATGTAAGGCTGTTTAGGATTTGTTTTAAAACTGTACAGTGTCTCTTTTTGTACATTATCAAATGGTTCTTTAGATACCCATCCTAGTGGTATTTTCAACAGCCACTAACCTTGCATTATGCAGTCTGGGCTTGTAAATTGGCATGGAAATATATATAGTTGGACAGTAGTTTGGGTTTTTGTATGTTTGTTTTGTCTTTTAATCTTTAGCTGTCTCTGATGCAGCTTATAAGAGGATAATTGTCATTCTGATAACTGAATAACACTTTGTAATTGAAAAAAAATGTGCCCGTTTTGTTTGCATTCTGAATGCTTCTAAGTAAATACAAATTTTTTATTAGTATTGTCCTTTACCTATGTCTTGAGGGGAAGTTGGTCCTTTACTTTTGCTCATTTTGGGTCACATGGATTATACTGCAGCATTTATTTGTCTAGACAACCTGCATATTGTGACGAGGCAACATTTTTATCCATAGCTGAAACTCCAAAATCATGATATTATATAATCTACTTGGCAAAGCAAAGAGAGACCAATTCTGTCACACTATGAGAGTATTAGAATGAAACAATCTGAAAGTCTGTCCTTGAAGGACTAATGGGAAAGCATGTTCTAGTCCTTACATGAGGACTCTCCCTCAACTTCCATTACTTTGTAATGGCAGTTATATTTTGCAGTTTCCCTACTAAAGAAGACTTGATAGTATATCCCCAAAAGTGTTAACTTAAAATACAAGATTGCTGACATTAGTCCCAGCGAAGGCTATGATGAGAACACAGGCTATAATGCATTTGCCCATCTATCTAAATACAGATTGCTGAGGAAGGCCGACTGTTTAAAGGTATTTGTAATTAGCTGAGCCAGCTTTCCTTAAAATTATGCCACATTTAAAATGAAAGCAATGGTATATCTTCCTATATTGTGATTTGCCCCTTTATAAATCAGATCCTAGGAATGACAATAAACTTTATATATTATTACCAGTTGTCTTATCCATTTGCTTTTTCTTTATAAAACCCAATTCATTAATCATGCTTAAGCTGCTTAATTTAGGGAGAGATTTGCCAGTTTTCTGGAGTCTTTTGAGATTATCATTCCCTTAAATTGTCAGTGTTTTAAAATAGTGTTTGTGTAATTTAATGGGCTTTTGTGATGGAGTGCTTTTACACAATTTTGACTTGGGTTCTTTACATTTGCATTTGTTTATGTAATTTGAGGAAAAATACTGAGCATGAGTCCTGGATGATACTAATAAACTGATAACGTCAGGGTTAAAAAAAAACTATACATAATTATGTTTTTCCACTCTTAGAGTATTTGGCTACTCGTAGCTCAAGAGAAGATTTTGACAAATTATCATTTCTTTTTCATCCTCAAATGCAGACAGAGGCTTTTTCCTTTCCCTCTATTTCTTGTTTATTATTTGACGAGTATTGGGTTACTACTACATTTGAACTTGAAAGATATTTTGAAGGCTTGGCTTGAGTACAGAACTTTCAAAGATGAGAGCCAACATCAGTCTGTCCGTGCCAGGAAGAAGGATGGAAGGTCCATATGATGGGGCCATCTATAAAAATTGCTTTTGATGCAACAAAAATAATTAAAACATAACAAAGGCAGTGAATGACCTCAGTAATGAGCACAGGGCTCAAAAGGATTAATGAAGATACCAGTGCAGGGAAAAAAAAAATGCATTTCAATGAAGAGGAAATTTTGAGAGACAACAGCCATTTAGAAAATGTTCATAGCTTCTGTGTTTGCTCTGCCCCTTGCACATTTTTATTTCCCTATTTCATGTTGGCATTAAAAATAGTAAACTTTCCTCTGATGTCCTGAGATAGAGTACCACTATGTAATATCTCTACAACTTTATGATCAAAGAGATATCTCTCTTATATAACACAGTAGTCAGTGCATGAAAGATATACCAAACAATAACTAAGGCATTAGCACACTAAATACGTTTTATTACAGATGTCACACACAGATAACAAACTCAGCAACACAGAGACTAAAGCCAGATCAGCAATATTTGGAGAAGACACGATAGAGAAGTATGAAGGCTAGTTGGCAAAAATAGTAAAGATGTGTTAAGTACAGCAAAGTATCTCCTCACAGTAGCTTTATATGCTGTAGCAATTTTATTCGGGATTTAGAGATACAGATGTGCATCATACAGAACAAATGAAAATTGCACTTTTGTGCTTAAAGATGAGATATGGTACGCTCTGGATCCATGGCTCACTGTGGTGATGAGAGATAATTTCCTGTTATATAATCTTAAAGGTAGACTTCATTTTCTGCCTAGAATCCTTTCTTGAAGTTTGTCTTATATTTTCTTTTCTTTCCCTTCACTGTGAATCCCCACTAACTGGGCTGAACATTTCAAAAGAGAAAACAAAGTGAGGAATAATGAGAACATTTGCTTTCAGGCTTCACTTTCCTGCTCTGTGCTTGCCCCAAGAGAAGCAGTTAGAGTCTGTACCGTCTGTTCCATTTAAGGACAATGCAACCAGGAAGCAGTCTGCTCTCACATTTGATTGTAATTGCTGTCTTTGTCAACAAAGAAGTCCCAAGTGTGTGTCTTAGGGTCACAGTGTGTCCATCATAGACTCATTGATTTTTAGTTTATACTGGCTCCTTGGAATGTGTCTCATAGAAACAGAGGAGAGAGATCAACAGAGACATTGTGCTCGTTCCCATCAAGAAGTGCTTTGCATCTGACAATTGTTGTACGAGCTATATACTCTATATTGCATATAAAATTTTTGAAGGTGCTAATTGTTTATGTTATTTACTTACATTATACCTCAATAAAGTATAATCATTATTTCTTAATTTTACTCAAAATATACTCGCCTGGCGATAACATTACTATTCTGTGGGTATACATATATACATAAATATTACACACACACACATACACACACACACACACAAATGTAACATGTATAATCATTTTAACACAAAATACCATGACTTTGGAATTATAGGTGTTAAAGATTTGTGATGCAGAAAAAAAGCATATGTCTTAATAAAGATTATATTGCTGTGAAGAGACACCATAACAAAGGCAACTCTTTTATAAAGGAAAACATTTAATTGGGCCTGGGGCTTGCAGTTTGAGAGGTTTAGTCCATTATTATCATGGCAGAAACACGACATGCAGGCAGACATGCTACTAGAGAAGGAGCTGAGAATTCTACATCTTGATCCACAGGCATCAGCAGGAGATTGTGTACAGCAGTGGCTGTGGCTTGAACATATATAAACCCACAAAGCCCACCCCCACAATGACACACTTCCTCCAACAAGGCCACACCTACCCCAATAAGGCCACACCTCCTAATAGCACCACTCCCTATGAGCCAAGCATTCAAACACATGAGTTTATAAAGGTTGTACCTATTCAAACCACCACGCTATACAAATACATATACATAAAAATCCTGCAATGATACATATGTAGAAATGGTAATATTAAGTTCCATAGAGTAAGTCCCAAGTCATCAAATAATCTTACCTGTAAGAAATATAGAGTATGTGGTATTTTTAATGTCAAAAGGAGACAGGGAATGTATTCAGGACACAGTAGTGGATCATCATGTGTACAGAGACAGGACAGCCCATTCAGCTGCCACACATAGACAGAGGAGAAAGCAGTACAAGTAGCTCTGGAAGAAGGTTGTGTGTATTTCTACATGATGCCCAGGGCTTGCTCTTTGACATAGTGGAAAGGAGACAATCAAACTTAGCAGTTGCATGCCATGCCAAACACATCGTTCTGCTGCTTCTGGAGCCTGGGTGGCACCAGGCGATCTGATTTCCCTAACAAGGATAGCCATCCTCACAAGGAACACAGCTTAACCTCAGAGGCTGAATCAAACACAATGATAAGGAAACAGGCTAGTTGTTATGGGATGTAATTCATACAGAATAGCATGTGAAATATAGAGGAAATGATTAAAGGAAATAATGATATAACAGGTACAATCTACAATAAAGAAAAAGGGAAAATCATAAATTAGGTTGTCTATATAAGTTAATGAATTAATCTGAGAACTTGAAAGTCTAGTTTGTATTTCTGGAATTATGCCAAAACATGACTGTAGTATTGTAGTTTGTATTGTAAGATACTAACCAATGCTTCCTACACAGAACATGTAGATATAATCTGCATCTTTCCATGAAATACTGAAAAGTATTTCAGGAATATAATGTTCAGGCTACGAAGAACAAATTTCAATGTGATTTGGTTGTTTTGTTTTGTTTTTGTTAAGAGTCAATACAGTATTACCTGCTGTGGCATTCAGAAATTCATCCAAATTTTCTTGATGTTAAGTGTAAAAATTTGCTTTAAAACTACAGTTGATTTTGTTCTCTCTCTGACTCTTGGAGTAGCCTTTAGTCAAAAGCAGGAAAAATCCTGACCTGAATTTGCTTGGCACCCAACAAGCATACCGACCTAACATCAGGTACCAGAAAATGGTTGAGTATCTAGTTGACAGAGGATAGCTATAAAATCAAGCATCAGGAAAGTCAGAGGGTGAACTAAAAAAGAAAAATGACACAAGGGAGGAGATTAATTTGAAACAGAATCCCCCATATTAATCGTTTAACATGAATTGCCTTTTAGAATTGTCTTTTAAAATGTTAAACTTGGAACGTTCATCATATTATTTAAAGTGTGTGGGGATGGAGAGGCGAGGAACTTCTGTTCCCATCTGCCAGAGTGGGTTTTTGAGAGAATGGCACTCTTCCTCTAACAGCTTTTAAGTGATAATACAAAAACTATATTCGGGCCTTTGATTAGCCTTTAACGGCTACTGCTTTCCAGACCGGCCTAATAACGCGGTAGGTTGTTCCTTATCTCAGTTTTTCAGTTTGTTCTTGCTGTGTTGCTCATGATTTTCCTTCCTCTGTTTCCGTAATGAATGACTCAATTTTTAAAATTGGATATTTTCTTTATTTACATTTCAAATATTATCCCGTTTCCTAGTCCCCCCGAAACCCCCATCCATCCCTCCTACCCCTGCTTCTATGAGGGTGTTCCTCCACCCACTCACTCCTGCCTCCATGCCCCCCGCATACCCCTATAGCATGCCATCAAGCCTTCACAGGACCAAGGGTCTCTCCTCCCATTGATGCTCCACAAGGCCATCCTCTGCAACATATGCGTCTGGAGCCATGGGTCCCTCCATGTGTACTCTTTGGTTGGTGGTTTAGTCCCTAGGAGTCCAAGGGGGTCTGGTTGGTTGATATTGTTGTTCTTTCTATGGGGTTGCAAACCCTTTCAGCTCCTTCAGTCCTTTCTCTAACTCCTCCATTGGGGACCCTGTGCTCAGTCAAATGGTTGGCTGTATCTGCCTCTGTATTTGTCAGGCTCTGGCAGATCCTCTCAGGAGACAGCTATATCAGGCTCCTGTCAGGAAGCACTTCTTGGCATCCACAATAGAGTCTGCGTTTGGTGTCTGTATATGGGATGAATCCCCAGATGGGGCAGTTTCTGAATGGCCTTCCCTTCAGTCTCTGTTCCACACTTTGTCTCCATATTTCTTCCCATGAGTATTTTGTTCCCCCTTCTAAAAAGGACTGAAGAATCCATACTTTGGTCTTCCTTCTTCTTGAGCTTCATGTAGTCTGTGAATTGTATCTTGGGTATTTGAGCTTTCTGGGCTAATATCCACTTATCAGTGAGTACATACCATATGTGTTCTTTTGTGATTGCGTTACCTCACTCAGGATGATATTTTCAAGTTCCATCCATTTGCCTGCGAATTTCATGAAGTCATTGTTTTTAATAGCTGAGTAGTACTTCATTGTGTAAATGTACTACATTTTCTGTATCCATTCCTCTGTTGAAGGACATCTGGGTTGTTTCCAGCTTCTGGCTATTATAAATAAGGCTGCTATGAACATAGTGGAGCATGTGTCCTTATTACATGTTGGAACATCTTTTGGGTATATGCCCAGGAGTGCTATAGCTAGGTCCTCAGGTAGTACTATGTCCAGTTTTCTGAGGAACCACCAGACTGATTTCCAAAGTGGTTGTACCAGCTTGCAATCCCACCAACAATGGAGGAGTGTTCCTCCTTCTCCACATTCTCCACTTCTTCTGTCATTTCTATGTGGAAAAACAGGGTATCTGTTGACTCATGAAAAATAGCATTGACCAGATCATGGTGTGAGTGTGTGTGTGTGTGTGTGTGTGTGTGTGTGTGTATGTGTGAGAAAGAGAGTGAGAGAGAGAGAGAGAGAGAGAGAGAAACAGAGACACAGAGACATAGAGAGAGAGAGACAGAGAGAGATAGAGAGAGACAGAGAGATCATTTGATTATTTATGCATCTAAATAGGAAGCTGGAGAGGGATGGGGGTTGGGGGAAAGTGGAAGGTTGGTGCAGTGGATCCTGGACACTGCTTACCTTGCTGCACTCGTGGAATCTGTGTGTTTTCCTTGGATTATTAGAACTGGATAAGGAAGTAAGAGGTAAAATACCTCTAGCTCCATTACTTTATAGCACAGATGTGTTTATCATGGAGACCTGTGTAGTCTAGGAAATTGTTGAATAAGGTGATTCTAGGGTATCTATTTGCTCTTCTAGTCTCCACTAAGCCATAATCTATCAGCTTATTTGTCTCACTACTTTCCTATATGCCAAAAACGTGTTTCAATCATAACAAATTAAGATGCATTTGTTATTGTTTGTTTGTGTTTTATTCATTTATTTTCAACTACTTATTTAAATATTTGATTTATATTTTTAAAATCCATTTATTTTATAAATATATTTTTCTTATATTAAATCTTATTCTTTTTATGCAATATATCCTGATTATGGCTTTCCCTCCCCTTATTCCTCCCAGTTCTCTGCCCCCTACCAGTATGGATCCATAACCTTGTGTCTCTCCCTAGAAAACACACAGACATCTAAGAAATAGTAATAAAATAAAATACAGTGATATAAAACAAAAACAAGGAAATTGGAATAGGACAAAACAAATAAATAGAAGAAAAAGAGCAACAGGCAAAGCACAATAAACATATATAGAGGAAGAAACACACATTTGTATACAATATATATTTGCCCTAATATATATGCAAATATATGCACTACTATATATGCAAAGAACTTGCAAAAGTAAACAAACAAGCAAAATTCTGACCCACAATGTTAGGCGACAAAGAACCTGAAATATGCCATTAAGTTCAAATTGTATTGGCCGTCTATTGTTGGGCAAGTGGCACACCCTTAAGAGGGTTTGTTTTTTTCCCTAGTGAGACTCCTGTGGAGAAAGCTCATTTTTTCATTTGCAATTCATTATCAATTAAAGATAGCCTCTTTAATTTCTCATGATCTTAATAAATCTTATGTATAAGGATATGTAAGTAGACCATTTTTTTATATGTACCTGGCTTGGTATTGAAAACTATAAAGACCTAGCTTCCAATATCTACCTAGTTTGCAATGTAAGTTTGAAAATTGTCATGTTCCTGGTGAGGTAAATGAAGGTTGTGGTATTTAAAATATGTCATATTTGTAGAACCGTGTTTCACTTTACTTCTCTGACCTTAACATACAGTCAATATTGATGAATTAAGTTGGAAAGTCATGAAAAAGTTTAATTCATTTGTCTTTCTTATGCAACATCAGGGTAGGAAATAGTTACCTCCAAATGCAGGGATGTCTCTAATCCAACCCTTGTGATCAATCGCGACATTTTCCCTCTGAGCCCACATGCATTGCTAGAGCTGTCAAGTCCTTGATAAATGACAAGACAGTCTGGTAACTCAAGTCTATGGATAGAATCTTATTTTCATTTCAAAGTTTCCTCCGAAAACATCTAATTACCTTCTGATTTCCAGTTACTCCCATGCACACGTGTGTAAGTGCGAATGTATATGAAGTCTGTAGTCAACACATAGCTCCTGTGTCATGCTGGAATTTGCCTATTTTAATCACACATGCTTCATTGTAACCAGTTTTACACATACTTCTATTTTATTATATTCTAATATCTCCATGGTCACTCCATGGGAGAACATGTGAATTAATACATTCAACAATTATTATTTCTCCCATGTGTTCTGATCCCCGGAAAACATTGTGCCATTTGTTACTAATTAGTTCATTATTCTATCTGTGGGCATTGTTGTTGCCCAAGGCTTTAAAGGGCAAACACAGTTCTTTACTTACATTAAATCTTAATGAGTCTGGCTCTCATAATTTTTATATGCATAATAAATTGAAAGGCTAAACCAAATCTAAGCTTCATTTTCAATTCTTACTCTGGAATTTCAGCAGTTAAAACGTCCAGAAGACAAATGTAGAGTGAATGTTGTTACTGCCTTTTAAAAGAGAGGTCTATATTACACTGGCCCAGCAGGTCCTCAGTCAGGCCTTGACAGTGGCCAGTTAAGTGGTTCTCCACTTCTATAAAGGGATAACAGTATAGACTCTTTGTTCAAACAAATATAGCTTCCATTTATGTTTAACATTTATGCTATTTCTTGTGGGCTCTCTATCTTCAGTTTCTCATCTACTCAAACATCCACTTTTCTATTGATAATTATTAATAGATAATTTCAGGGTTGTTAATAGTATTACCTATGATTTATCTGAAACATTGTCTGATTGCATCTATTTCTAAGTTAGAATTATGTAATACGCTAAAGCAAAACAAGTATCATATATATATATATATATATATATATATATATATATATATATATATATCATAGTTTATTGAGCATCCATAATGGATATCTGCATTATGCATCTTTGATAGCACATTAGAGAGAAGGCACAGAATGTGTCATGGAGGAACACAATCTTATAAGATACTTATGAGTGCTACATAGACCCATATAGGCAAAAATAGTTAGACAAAACATCAAGTTGGCTATAATCATATCCTGAACTATATAGCAGGAGCTAGTAAATACTTGACCATTTACTCCCTCACTGTCTGAGAACTCTAAGAATCATCAGTTCCAGGTCAACCTCCCCACATTGATGAGAGAATAAAGAACAGTTTGGTCCACGGTTATCCTCTACTGTCCTCATTTCTTCTTTTGTGTGAGGAATGACACTTAGAAGATGACACACTGCAATTAGTATATATGTGTTCTGCATCCAAAGACTTTAGACATGTCTGCTGGGTGATCTGCGCTTGGTTGGTTTCATTAAGCTGGGTCTTGCTTTATAAAGATTATGCTTGTGTTTATCTGAATTCCTCTGGGTCTTATCTCCATCTCTAATTCTAAACAGCTACCTCAGCAAACATTTCCTCAATGGAAATCATTCTGAATCTGATTTCTATCACTCCAAAATATTAATCATTGCTAAAAGCCTGTCACTTTATTTCTCAAATTACTGTATTTTTTTGTTTCAGGGTGACTGTCAAATCCTCTTTGTTCTCATTGCTGTCTCTTCTCCATCTTTATCACCACCATTGGAAACTTTACTGAAGCTTAAATCCTTTACATGTATTATTTGATTTAGTTATCACAATTGTATTAGACATGAAAGTCTATACTCTCCCTTCTCCATAAAATTAAATTCTATAAATACCATAAAGATGTTAGGATTATAACTCATTCCAAATCAAAATCGACAAAACTGACACGAGACTATTTGCAGTCATTGGTCTGTTGAATATTAAGATCCCCATCTTTCCTTAAAATTATTACTAAACTCTTATAAAACTGCTACTGTGAATGTATGGGAACATTATCTTGAAGATATGCTGTGTGTAGTATCATGCAAATCTAAAATTTGAAAAAATATCTGAGATTAGAGAGATGGTTTAAGACTTAAGATCACTTGCTGCTTTATAAGGGAACTCATGTTCAATTAGCAGTACCCACAAAGGGTCACTCACAGCCATGACATTGAGATGACCACACAGATGGGCTTGGCCTTTGTACCTGGTCTTGTCCATACTTAATGTCCATAAATGTCCATAAATCACTTGTGATTTTCTCACTTCATCATGCCATGGGGATTTCCAAAACATTAAAACACTTAAACATTCAACTATCTTTGAAAGTGTGGTTTTCCTTCCTTGAATAACTCTTCCTCTCCTTGTGAAAAAGTGAACTGTGTCCCTTTTGAGTATAAAGAAGTATTCATTTTAAATTTATCTTCTTTTATAATATTGTTCCAACAAGTAGAAGGGTATTTGCCACAAATTTAATGTTTAATATATCAGGTTTTTTTTTTTTTTTTTTTGGTTTTTCGAGACAGGGTTTCTCTGTGTAGCCCTGGCTGTCCTGGAACTCACTCTGTAGACCAGGCTGGCCTCGATCTCAGAAATCCACCTGCCTCTGCCTCCCAAGTGCTGGGATTAAAGGTGTGCGCCACGTAGAAAATGAATATGTTCAACATGGCAAAGTTCTAGGATTTCATTAACCAATATTTATTAAATTTCATTTCTATTCAATATTAACTAATGTGTAAATTAATCCCTTTAATTGTTGTTCTACTCTATTTTCTACCTTCCTTATATTTTGATTCTGTACTCCTGTATTTATCCTAACCATTTCATTATTAAGTAAAAGTAAACTAATACACATTTGGTTTGTTTATTGTCAAGAAAGTACAAAACAGTGCTTATTGTCATGTGCCCAGTGAATTACTAAAGCATGCCAAATATATACTATTCTAATTACAAACAGCATTTTACATTTATTCTGTTACATAGCATTAGTTTACAACTATTTTACAATGAGACTTTATTTTTGTACTTGGTGAAAAAGTTTATACAGGACTTAGCAACAATGTATACAGTTGTTACTTCACAAAAAGAAATGTGAAGATCCAGCCTGATACCAACCCCTTGTTATTTGGGACTACTGCCTTATGTGCACACATTTGCTGTACTTTCCTCTCTCATTATTTCCCCTCCTCTCCTGGAAGCCGAGTGAGCTGATTTATGTGCCATAACTTCATCATAAAGGGCTGTCCTGTGAGCATTGACTGGTTATCAGCCTTCATAAGTGACAGTGTGCCAAGGGACCAACACTATCATTCATAACTGACTTCTTGCTTTTGACCTTGCTGCCTCTTCTGATTATTCTTTCTGTTGAATGCTTTCTAGAAATTTTTCATTCTCTTTCTTGCCATTGTTTTTCCATACTCAGTCACATGGTTTTTCTTTTTCTCCTTCAGAAACCAAATGTAGTGTGAAAGACAAGTAAATCGGTCATTGACCACTAAGTAGGAAACCATCTTGAACGTCATAGATTGAGATTTTAATAGGGTTAGTGAGCCTTTTCTACACAGAGAACAGCAAAGACCTTGAAGGGTCATTCTGAAGGGCACGGGCAGAACAGGAGCTCCACGGCATAGTCCCCATATCCACACATCCTTAATAAACGCATGTATACCTGATTTCTAGGAAATGTTCTAGGAAAGTTATTGCTAATACAACTCACTGTTTAAGAAAAAAAAACCTGTAGTGACTTTTTCAGTGTTTATTTAACATTAATTCAATGGAGCTATGTAGTTTGAAATTATTAAAATTAGTAAGTATAACAATATTAAATAAGGTTACATCTGAAACCCAATAGTTGTGTAGAGAATTTTTGAGTCAAACTTTAGCTGGTGTTGACAATGACAACTGAGTTCAGAAAGTTGAAATTAAAGATTCAAACTTTCATTAAACAAATGACTACTTAGTGTGTAAATTAAGCCAAGCTATATTTTAAGTACGAGAGATCCGGATGTGAGGAAGATGGCAAAAATAATTATATTTTTTTCTGCTTTATTTTACTGAAAATGGATTATTTTTCCATTTTATTTTACTGAAAATGGATTATTTTCATTATATATATATATATATATATATATATACATATATAACTGATTATATTTTCCCCTCCCTCTCTCCCAGTTTCTCCCCAACTCTCCTCCCTTCATATCCAACTCTCTTTCTGTTGCTCATTAGAAAAGAACAATCTTCTAAGATATACTAACCAAACATGACAAAATAAAATACAAGATGAAGCAAACCTATCCTATTGAGGTTGACACAGTAACTAAACAGGAGGGAAGGAGTCCCAAGCACAAGAATTAGAGACCCACTTGTTCTCGAGGTCAGGAGTTCCATAAAATACTAAGCTTATAGCTATAATATAGACACAGAGAACCTGGTGCAGAAACATGAATTTCCTGTGCTTGGTTCTTCAGTCTCTGGGAACTCATATGCACCTTGCTTAGTTGATTCAGAGGCCTTATTTTCCTTCTGTCCTCCACCCCCTCTGGCTCTTACTGTCTTTCTGCTTCCTCATCCAAGGGATTCCTTGATCCCTGAGGGGAAGAATTTGATGGAGACCTCCAATTTCAACTCACTCTCTGAATAATGTCTGGCTGTGGGTCTCTGCATCTGTTCTCATCTGCTGCAAGAAGAAGCCTCTCTGATGATGACGGGATAAAGCATTAATCTCTGAATATAGCAGAATGTCATTAGGAATCATTTTATTGATACTGGTTTTTAGACCAGTAATATTTGGTTTTACCCTAGGTCTCTGGGCTATCTACTCTCTGGTTCTTTGTATCCAAAGCAGTGTCAGGCAGGAGTTCCCTCTCATGTCATAGGAAAGGTACTTGTCCTTGAGGACTATAAACTGTCCTGGAGAAATCGACCGGTGTAATTTTAGAAAATCCAAATTGACGGGAGTTTTAAAGATTAACACTAATGGGTACAACATAAATGAACAGAACCCACTCTGAACGTTCCAGAAAAGTTTTTAAATAAGTAACATTAAAAAAATTAGAAAAACCACACCCAAAATGAACCCTGTCTGTTGCCACACAGAAGACATCCAGAGACCCTGGGGTACCACAAGATAAGCAAGTAATTGGTGGAGAGATGTAAGAGAAAGAGACACAGAACAGTAGAATGATGTTTACACAGTGAAGAGAGGCAGACTGGAGACTGGAGGCTAGTGAGGAACAGCCAGACGTGAGCAACCTGCGATTGCCACCTGAGGCCCTGGTGAGGTACAGGCCCATGCAGCCACTGAGAGCCAAGTCTGGGTCTATGGCCCTATAGTAGCAGGGGTAAAGGGGTGCGGGGAAGAGGTCTGTGTCAATCTCAGTGGCCCGAAGGTCATGTGGAAGTATTTGATCTGCCACCTAAGACCATGCTGATATACAAGGATTGTGCAGAGCTGCCCCCACATGGGCAGTGTGGGAGAGCTGGCCCTGAGGGTGTGAAAGCAGGTGAGCTAGCTCTGTCCCTTCCTGCCTGCAATGCTTGGGAAAGTAGGCCTTGCACTTTGCCTGGGCAGCACAGTAAATCTGGCCCTGGTGCGTGGGTGTATGTGAGCTGGCCAGAGGGTGTGAGAGCTTGCCAATTGCTTGCCAGCTGATGTACTCCAATGAGCTGGCCCTGATTCTCACCTCTGAAATCTTGGAGACCTGGCCCAGGGAGCATGGATACAGGAAAGCTTGCCCTGTTGACATATGTGGGAGAGCTGTCAGACCAACCAACTCAGCTACTATCCAGGCGCAGATCCAGGGCTTTGAGTTGGTCCACCCCAACATCAGCTCTGTCTAACAACTGCTGGAGCCTGTGAAGTAGCTGTTCCTTCAGAATCAAAGGTGCAAGATCTCTAGCACTCAGGGCAACAGCAGGATATCCAAGAGGCATCCCAGTGAGGATCCAATATTGATGGTGTAGCAGAAGCCAGATGGCTTGAACCAGACCAATGATTCATTCCAATGAAAATTTGCAAGAAAACATGTTGGGGCCACAGTGGGACATGAAGCTTTGAAGGCCTCATTTCCGTTACTATTTATTTATTTATTTTTATTTTTGGATATTTATTTTATATACATTTCGAATGTCTTCCCCTTTGGAAACCCCTATTCCATTCCCCCTCCCCCTGCCTCTTCTTTAAGGGATTTACTCATTTCCTCCCATTGTATTTTTCTGGATTTTTTATTTGTTTTATCTTTAAGGACTGCTATTGTCTTTATAAAATTGGTTTGAGGTTGTTTTCTTGTCCTTCAGCTATGTTGGAATATTCCAGGGTTGCTGTTGAGGATAGCTGGACTCCAGTGGTGCCATATTACCCTGACTATTGTGGGTTCTGTTCCTATACTAGGGTCTAAGCATCTGGGTCTGGGATTAATACAGGTCTAGGAGCCAATTTGCTGAGTTTGGTTATGTTGGATAGATGTCTTATTCCTGCTTTCTCTTTCCTCTTTGGTCTTCTGGTCTTTGTGATCTGCATTTCCAGTGGCCAGTGTGACCTCTGGTCCATCACAGAGTCTCTTTCAGAGTTAGGGCTGGTCTTCTTTATATGTGCTCTATGTGAGGCTTTGGGCATAGCCAGGGTGGTGCAGAAAGGGGTCTAAAGATATTTGTAATATTTGCATTATTGATTCTAGTCATAAAAATGGAATAAAAAGGTGAAGAAGAAATTGACACCTCTCTGGAAAAATACAAAGACTCAAATGAACGCATTGTGTGGGATCATTACAATTTTTCTTTTTTTCTTTTTTCTTTTTAGATACTTTATTTACATTTCCAATGTTTCCCCCTTTCTAGGTCTCCTCTTTGGAAACCCCCTATCCCCTCCCCCTCCCACCTCTATGAGGGAATTCTGCCTCCCACCCACCTGCCCACCCACTCCTGTATTCCCACCTTGATGTTCCCCTTTACATGACCTAGAAAAATTGTTACATGGTTCGGAGCACATTACAATTTTTCTAAGACATGTTAAGAATGCTCTTCTTATCCAGGCAGCAGTTGTGAACATGTTTAATCCCAGCATTTGGGAAGCAGAGGGCAGATGGATCTCTTATTTTTGAGGCCAGACTGGTCTACAGAGATCCAGGACAAATAAGGTTATACAAAAAGAATATTCTCCTTAATGCCAAAGGAAGATTCTTTGAGAGATTGTTCTAGATATGACATGATAAAAAATGTTTATGTATGCATTGGGATATGCATATTATACTTGCATAAATGGAATAAAATATAAATATTTTCTTATGCCACATGAAGTTATGATGCTATATTTAAAAATCCTTAAAAACATCAAATTTGGTTAAAATGAGCATGATCTCAGGAAATGATTTGGGCAGAAGAAAACATCAGAGTCCCTAGAACTGGACCTACAGGTGGTTCTGAGCTGTCTGATTTGCTGATAACCAAACCTAGGTCCTCTGCAAGAACAGTAAGTGCTTTTACCTACTGAGCCCCCCCTTCTGTCTTGTGTGTGTGTGTGTGTGTGTGTGTGTGTGTGTGTGTGTGTGTGTGTGTGTGTGTGTGTGTTTGAAAACCTGAAATTTCGTTCAAGTGCAGAAAACACAGACCAATAATTAAATAACTACAGAAATTGTTAATCACTCTGGAGAAGGGAAGCCCAGTTAGCACAGTAAAACCCAAGCAGTAGTAACACTGGCAGCACATTCTCATTGAAACACAGGGCACAGTGGCAATCCCACTAAGATGTGTGCCCACCTTGCTCATTTACATAGATGCCTTGATTACAAACACCAAGGAAATAATCCCCCCAAAGCTGTAATACATATTATTATAGATGTTTATTAGACCAGAACCATTTCTTTCAAAGATCTATATACAAATTCTACATTTCTCAAAAGCATGAAACAGAAGCAAACTTACCTCAAAATGTAACAGAGGAAAAATTTAAGTAGTATAAAAAATGCTCAGTAAGCAGGAGGAACAGTTAGAGACTGGCATATAAATTATATTTATATATATATGAATATATGTATATATTCACATGTATATATACATATATTTTGTATTTGATATGTGGACACATGACACACTTGATGCTTTTTATTACTGAATCAAGTATTTGCAGAAATTCTAAATATTAAAATATAAAATCAATTTACATATAATTTTAAAATGAGTAATTGTGAAAACAAACTAGTAATATTTAGAAAAATATCAGAGCAAAACTATGGTGCTCCAGTGGTCTATCTTGGTACTTTGTCGGAACCAGGCACTACTGAAATATTTGTCAGTTATTTTACATACATACATATATGAATCAATTTCATTATTTTGGAAATATTTTCATTTACTTCATCTTATGTGCGTACCTTTATGTGTATGCAAATACGCAACTTGTACTTTTTATTGGGGATAATATTTTCAGTGTCATCGTGATCTTTGTTTTTCTTTAATTTTTATTTTTATTTATAGTTTTAGATTTTTTTACTTAATTTTTATTTGTTTATTTATTTTACTTATTCTTGTCACATCCCTCCTGGTCACCTCTCTCACAATCCTTCCCCTATCCCTCCTCCCCTGCTCTTTGAAAGGGTACAGAGAAAAATGCTATTTTTTATAGCCCTTTCCTATTTCTTAAAAGATATTTTATTTTAACTGTAGAGGATTTTCATGCTAGTAGATCAACTATACAAGTTGAATCGTGTTTTGTTCTAGTCTTTCTCTGAGGAACAAGAATCAGTCTTGGCTTCTGTGAGGTGATTTGGTCCACCTATTTGTCAAGTGACTTTTATTTTCCCGGCGTTTAGATTTGACATGATTTCTGCAGTATCTGATCTTTCAGGTGTCATTTAGTTCCTTATATTTTTGCCATTATTGTGCTTGCTTAAAAATATTTAAAGCTTTCCAAGTTGATAAATTTTTAAAAGGTTAGGTCAAAACAATTTATGGATACACCAGATATACAAAATGAGTTTTACTGAATTAGAACATCTGGAGATTATTTCTTCTGAGTTTATAATATAAAGTAGAGTGAAGGTCAGGAGTACTAATAGTTTTTACTTTCCTGTCTTTACATATTAGATTTTATAGATCATATCTTCTAATCAGATTTACATAAATATGTTCATAATACATATTATATAACATGTAAATAGGAAAAATATTAAAATGTGTTTTGTGTTTTTTTATCTTATAAAGGTTTAGACTAATATAATTTCAGCAAATGTACAGGGATTTCCTATATATCCCAACCTTACTTATTATTAACACCTAAAATCCAACTGGCTACACTTGTCACAATTAATAATTCAAGATTTTATATGAAAGTGATCTGAAGATATACTTTCTCAGTTTTCAGCTCAATTTTTAAAATATAGCAGCACATATGTCCTCCAAACCTCCAACAGTTTCCTTGTTTAGGATGATCCTTGCAGTCTTGAGAAATGCTAGCCAGGACTTTGTATGTCAATCCACTGGCATTTATGCTAGCGCTTCTCAGCAACCCACAGCTGAAGGGTGAGAATTTAAGCTCCATTTCCTTTACAACAGAATATTTCTGTCAATTTTCCAAAACTCTTTAGCATGGTAGATTTGTCTGTTTTCTGCAATTCATTTACACAATGTATAGTTTGTTTATGTCTGTTGGGTTCATTTACATTGGTTGTTAACATGCATTATAAAGCAGTAGTACATTATTTATTTTGTTCATTTTTTTCTCACTTTGGGGACTGGAACTCCTCTGCTTTGCCTGTGTATTCCTTTGACATATTCCCCATCATTAAGGGTCTTTATTTGACCACTTTCTTTCTTTCTGGAAATATAAAACACACCAAATTCATGTACATACTTGGTCTGGGTCCATTCTCTGCTGTTCCAGTAGCATATAGGATCCTTTTGTTTGAGAATAAGATTTATTGTGCATATCTGAGCAGCAAGTATGCTCCTTGATAATCCAATATTCTTATTTGTTAGTGGGAGAATATATATATATATATATATATATATATATATATATATGGTTATGTGTATAGTAATCTATGCATATAATTCTGTGTACAAATATATATATATATATATATATATATATATATATATATAAGCATTTGTGTGTGTGATTTTCTCTTTAAACTGCTCTTAAAGTAAGCTCATAGTATCTCTAAATGGATGCTCAATGTCTAATGTTTACCAATTCATTTAGTATTATATAATGTATTTGTAGAAAAGTTTTCCTGCTACAGAAAGTACATATTATAATTTAAGTATACAGTTACCTTCCTACATTTCTAAACTATTGCTATTAGTGCAGTTTTGAATTGTCCAGCATCTTGGCAGTTGCATGTGAGATTATTTATGAGGCAGAAAAATGGTTCTTCAAATATTATAAATTTTCTGTGGACCAGGGACACAGGTCATGGAAAGAGCGTGCGTTTAAACTATTCAGGGCTCTGTGTTCAATGCCCCCACCAAAATATGGTATAAATAGCTGCAGTGAATGTGTGATTGACTATCTTCAGTGTTTTGTTCCATAAAGAAATGATAAGTGTGTCAAAAGGACAGAACCACAACTCTGTGAAAATTTTTCTTAGTTTTTCTTTTACTTAAGAACACCTTGAAGCAGGGGCTGTCCCTGAGCCTGTTACCTGCTTGCCTGTGGATCCCACACCTCTACCTTGTCTGGCCCCAGTGGGAGAGGATGCACATAGTCCCACAGTGACTTGACATGCATGGGTGGGGGGTATTACTGGTGGGGTGAGGTCTTCCCCTTCTCTCTTGAGGAGAAGGCAGAATGGGGAGAGGCCTTGTGTGACTGGGTACTGGGAAGAGAGGAAGGGCTGATATTGGGTTGAAAAGTGAATAAATAAATTTTTAAAGAGAAAGAAAACCTTAAGAGCTTGTTGCAAACTAGTGTAGATAGGAATATGGTACGATGGTTACTGACCAAGGACCATCTTTCTTGCTAAACTTTGCCCTTTCCAGTCTGTCACTACAAAGACTTGGATTATTCAAACAATTTGTTTTTCATATTTAATTTGTATAAATGATCACAAATGAACACTTTGGCATTCTGCTGCCTTGTGACTCCTTATTACCTGATATTCTGAGATAGCCTACCATTTATTCATTTTCTACATTTTCTAATAGTTTACAGAATGCTCTACATTATCCAAGGGTTTGGATTGTTATTAGCAGGAAATCAAGACATTTATAAAATATTTTCCAAGCAAAAGAATTATGATGACATAATAGGTATAACATTAATGGATAAATAAATGAGTGATTTAGAATCTGTAAAAATCTTTCAAATATGATGAAGATATCAGTGGAAAATGATTTAGTATTGACTATTCAATTATGGTGAAACTTTATACGTTTATATAAAACAAATCAGATGAAATTTCTGAGCTAATTTCCCAGATAACACACATTTAACATGTCAAGTTTCTTTGTCTTAGGAGTATTTAACATTACTTTTCTTAAATAGACATAGAAAAAAAGATTTGAGTGAGACATGGAGGCAAACATATTCTAATGTCTCATGTGCAGTACACATGACAAGATAATCAATGCAAAGCTTAAGAAAAGCTTAAAATATAAAGCAATTGCTTGTTCTGTTCTTTGAATTTTAACCAACTTCTTTATTAGTGTATTTTTTAATTTTATTTAATGAATTGTTTCCTTAGAAATATTGAATTAAAATCTATGTGCAAACAAATGTTAGTCCTATGGTCAATGAGTTGGTGAAATTATAGAATGCACGTGAGTGATATTTATCACACATCTTAGAAGGACTGAAATCAAGACATTAAAAAATGTGTAGAGAAGCAAAGAATTAGGAATTGAATGCATACCTACTCTGTAAATATGTGTGTGAGGTGAGAGGTAGTCATTATATTAATTTTTTACAAACTTTATATTAGACTATTTAGCTTCCATAGGGGCAGGCTCCACATCCTTTTTTTTTTTTTTTTTTTTTTATACTTTATTTACATTTCCAATCTTTCCCTTTTTCTGGGTCTCCTCTTTGGAAACCCCCTATGCCCTCCCCATCCCCGCCTCTATGAGGGAATTCCACCTCCCACCCACCCGCCCACCCATTCCCATATTCCCACCTTGACATTCCCCTTTACTGGGGCCTCTAACACCCTCAGGCCCAAGGGCCTCTCCTCTCTCCCTGATGGCCATCGAGGTCATCCTCTGCCACATATGTGGTCCGAATCATGGGTCCATAGATGTGTATTCTTTGGTTGGTGGTCCAAACTCCAGGATGACCAGTGGGGGGATCAGGTCCATTGATGCTCATGCTCCCTCCATGGGGCTGCAAATTCCCTCAGCTCCACATCTTTTCACCTTTTTATTCAAGAGTGTAACATTGAAATTATTAATATATGAAAACTAGATGTTTTCTGAATAAACAATTCAGAGTAGATAGGCATGTAAAAATAAAAGTGCATTTAAAAATTCACAATTATAGGGCTAAAATTGATGCTATATTCTGCATTTATATATATGACTATATGAAGTATTAGATATATTAGAGTGATGTTCCATGATATCCCATTATAGAAGGTTTACAAAATAATTAACTCTCATTTGTTTAAACCACATTCAGATCAAAGTGTTCAAGTCTTTCAGTCTTTTTACTTTTATAGTAGTCTAGTTATAAGATTTAAGAAATGATTCATATTTTATTGATTAAAGGAATCAGATGATATTTTATGATGTTATTTGTTGAAAATCCTTTTGAGGATTAGCATATTTTAAGGGGGCTGTATGAGTTACATAAGTGGACGCCTGGGAAAATGTTAAAATTTATAAATTAATACACGCTTTTATCACTATCTTTGCCTCTGATATTCTGAAGTGTCAGACAGATCCCCTCAGTTTAATCTCTAATTTAATTTATCAGCCCTTTGATTCTGAATCACTATAACATCACTGAGAGTCAAAGATTAACCTTGAAAAGAACTTCCTTCGTCATCAGAGAGATTTGAAAATCCCAATGGAATTCAAGTGTGAATTCCCATTCCCTTGAATGTAGATATTGTACAAGTCGATATGGATAACTTTATGTTTTTAGGAAATTGTGTCAAAAGTGCTATCTAAAAATTGGTAGTTATGTTGAAAATTTAATATTACATAAATTGATGCATAGTTCCACTTTTTGTTCGTTGCCTCTAACACAGAGAGAAAACAATTGGATCAAGTATTCCTTAGCCTCTATAGAATGAAGTATTGAGTGTACACATTAATTCTCCAAAGCAAGGGATGATAAGTGACAAATTTCTTTGGATCTTTTCTTCAGATATTTCTCTTTGTAAATTTTTCTATATAATAAATAACAAATAAATTATATATTTCACAGCTGTGCATTATAAATTCATATGAACAGCTTGCCTGATTTTCTAGATGCCATTCTATTAAATATGTGTTTATTCCATTATTTAAAACTACCTTCTAAGAGCAGATTCTTTTATTCAGGAAGAACAATGGAACAGCAGCAAAGAGTATCGATTATTTGGATGCTAACCATAAATAAATTGTGAAATTAATGTTTTCTTCTTTGGTAAATATCTATTATCATGATCTATTAATCATCCTGTCCCTGGTTCTCTGCTCCTGGTGTGATAAAATAGTCTGAAAAAAGACATAACTTAGAGAGAAAAGGTGTATTCTGGTTTACATTTCAAAGGTACAATTCACCTTGAAGGGAAAGAAAAGCATCAGGGGCATAGAGCAGCTCCTCATGTCTATGATGAGAAACAAAGTGCTAAGAACTCATGAAGCTCTCTGTCTTTATTGTCTATTCTCGGAGGCAAACAAGGAACAGTGGGAGGGTCTCCCCATCTCAGTTAAAACAGTCAAGGTAACTCCCCATAGGCATGCCCGGAAGCTGATATTCTGTTGATACTATACAATTCTTAGGAAAAGCTTGAACCAAAACACCACAGAGCATGATGCATAAGCAAAGTCTTCCAATTCACAATTGGGTTATTAGCTTAAGGTAGATGTCATTTTTATTTGGCCATTAGGGTAATGTTATATGCCATGTCACATTACAATTCTAGAAGCATTTACATGTCAGTATGCTATGCTCCTTGTTGATCAACCTTCATTATTTTGAGAAAATATTTGTATGTGTATTTTAAACTAACTTTTGATTTGAAATATTATATCCTGAAACTGGTATAGCTGATTCACAAATAGTTATAGCTTTGAAAGTAAAAAATATTGTGATTATGTAATAATAGAATATTTCAAATCTGACTGACTTGGGCAAGTATTACCCTTCCCTCCATGTTCAACTTACTACAAAGAAATATCTGATTTTCAATTTATTCTTCTGCCTCTTTTTTCTCTCTATTAGTGAACTAAGCTCTTAGGAGGAATGTATAACTGGAATAATTAGATAAAATGTTTAAAAAGTAGGGAAGAGGTATCAAGAACTATGAACACAGTAATCCTGTAATTTCTTTCAGATTATAGTCAATGCTAAGAATCTTATGTCTATGCAAGGATAAATGTATTTATCTAATAAGGACATCATTATGTGAATACCTCTGAAAGTACTAAAAACATCTTTATTGCTAATCCCACCAGTACTGCTTTGAGAAAAGGTGTGGATGGGTCAGTATGTCTGGATTGGTGAGATAAAAGTACAGCACGGGTGTTAGCAGGTTTCCACTGTTTTTCTTTTCATTTTTAAATGGAATTTTACTTGGTCAAGAGCTTGTACGCCCTGTGTTTTTGCTTCCTATTATTTGTGGGAACAAGCCTGGTGCAGTGGAAAGAAGCCCCATGTGCCTGTCCTGGGCGCTGCGGCTCTGGGTAGGACAGGAGACACACAGAAAGTGGCCGCAAGTCTTCCCACACATTCCAACAGGCAGGTGGGGGCTGTGGGAAGCCTTCATGGGCCCTGACCATGGGTGGAGGAGGGAGCCATTCCTGGGAACGTGCAGCAGCCTTCTCCATGGGTTCTCTAGTCTGGGCACCACAGTCACTGCAGGGTGCAGCAGATGGGCTAGCCAGAGTGCAGCTGGGGTTCCTGCCCAGACCTGGTTTCTGCCACTCTCGGCTAGCTGCTTAGGCTTGGGTGAATGAGTACCATCTGGGAGCACTGGGAATCCCTTGACGAGAGATTAGATGCGGCTCCTTAATGAAGGACCGGATCCCTCACTTCCCATGGCGGGTCCACATGAAGAGACAGTCCATAATTCTAAGGTGTTTATTGTCATCATGTGGAGAGTGGTGTGGATGGAATTGTACCCCTGCCCCTCTGGGAGAGGAGAGGCAGATATAGTAACTGGGAAGGGGTGTGGCTAAGCCTTTAGGCGTCTCATTAACATGGGGATGGCTTGGGGCTGTGTGGCCACGCCTCTACCTGAGGAGGGGTGGTATGTGACCTGGACTAGAACCAAAAGCCTCCCAGGAGTGTTGGCATAACGTTTTCCAGTCCCTTGCAGATAGTTCCACTGGGTCACGCAGATTTTATGCCTGTACTCAACCGGATGCCAGATTGCCTGTCACAGATTACTGCCCCACAATTATTAAGGACTTTGGTTATCTCACTAATGTCAGCCTCTTTCATTTCAGACAGACAAAGGCCTCTGGGAAGTATGGCAACAAAGCAAGCCAGAGCCTGGCAACCACTGGCGAAGGGCCACCATCCTATTGGGAAAATTGAGAAATTTTGAGGTCATATTTCAAGGTATCAGAACAAGGGATCTAGGAGGCGGAGCTGCAATTGATGATATTGAATTCAAGAACTGTACAACTGGTGAGTCTCTGTGAAGTCTTCCTGTTTGGGAAGACACTTATAGTGTGCCCACTGTCATCCCTGTCATGTTTAAAAAGGGCCTCCGTCGATGTCTTTTGTCTATATATACAAATACATTGAAAAGTACAGTTTAATATCTGTAAATTTTAAAATACTTATTAAGATGTAATATCTGCCCATAATCCATCTGGGTTATTGTAACAGCATGTCTCACAAATTTTGTATCTAAGGAAAAGCAACTCACTGTTCTAGATGCCAGAATCCCCAAACCATCATGCCAGCTCATGTGGTGTTTTGAGATAGTACCTTTCTGCCAGGTCACATAGCTGAAGGGAAAGTTGACTTCCTAAGGCCTGTGCTTGTATACTAATTCCCTGTTGTCAGCTCTGTGCTCATGACCCACTGCCATCCTCCAAAGTCCCTATCTTCTCATAAGATCATTGGAAGTTAGTATATCAACAGGGAATTTGAATGGGATTTAGTTTAAAAGTTACAATACTTTCTCATTATTCAATTGCAGAAGTAAGTCCACTTCCATACCTTCCCTCTTCAATCATGCAGAAGTTTTCTCTTTTAGATTTATTTTCAACACCATATAAAATGCCAAGTCTAAGATTTACATACATATCATTAGCATAAATTAATAAAAATGAGCCAATAAGGTTGAAAGTGGATCCTAATGCATGCATGAGAAATAAATTTAAGTCCACATTAAGCAGAAATTGAATTGGAAACTATCCTTGGGCAATTTTAAAGTGCCGTTCCAACATTAGAACTGCATTCAGATAACAATGTGAAAGAATTCTGCAATCCATTCTGACATGTGAAGTTTAGCTACAGATTTTCTTTATAGAACTACCTAGTAAGTGTCCAAAATAACTATAAATAAGTTTGTACAGTTTCAACTCGCAAAATTCTTTTAGAGGAATTCTTTGATTTGAGGTCCAATATAGTCCTGTGTGATACATACTTCCAGTTAAAGACATTCCTGTGAGTTTCTGTGCAGACCCAGCTGGCAGCAAGGACCTGGGAAAAAAGGACTAAACCTGTATGTGAATTAATTTTTATTTGGCTCTCAGCAAGGGAATTCAAAACGCACTTGGGCACGGGTAATGTTAAGTTACCTGTTCATTTTATGAGCAGTGCTGCTTCAAGGTACTCTGCTTCATTATAAACAAGCCTTTTAACACCCCTCTCCATTATTCCAGGAAAGGCAGATGATTCTCAGTTGCCTGACATAGCTACATAAACTGAGGCTTCTAATTGTGTCCCTTATGACACTGGGAGCACATAGCTCGGGGTAACTAAGACATGCCTGATGGAACTTGGAGATATTTAGGAGCTGATTCTTCAACAAATAAAAGCATGGTTATGCACAAAAATAAAGAGAAGAGACTCTTCACTAAGTAATGTATTGGTAAATTTCCTAGTAATACATGTGTTAGGGATCAAATTCATTTTTTTAAAAAAGCCAGAGTAATTATTCTATTATATAGTTTGTTCAAGCATGCACCATGAAGCATGTATCTTTTTGGACAAGTTAATATATAGAAGCAAAAACCTTATATATAGCATAAGACAACAAAATTAATACTCTCATTTATATTACAGCCTCTTTTAAAATGGCCCATAAACAAATCTTATAGAAGTCAACATCCATTCAATAGTATAGGAATATACTTCCATAGAAGGAAGAGAATATTTACTGACAAAGAAAGAAATGTCCATCTTTACAGTCACAAAAGTTCACAATTTACAAGGAAACTTGATTTTAACCAACTACAATTTAAGAGCATTTGTAACCAGTTCTGGAACAAGACCTTGGGTACTAGCTGGGTCTCTGTTATTTTTTAACTTAAGGAAAGTGACATCATCTCTTTTGCCTTATTTTTCTTACTTACAAAATAGCAATGATGATGTTTCTATCTCATAGTGTGCACAGGAGGATTCGAGCACTAACTCTAAATGAAGCATATAAGGCATACTTGGTGTCTTAATGGTTGTTAGCTTAAAAAGCATATACAAACAGCAACAAAGGCTAAAAGAATTGTTTCAGTAGTGAAAACTTCTCTATCAACACTTGCAGTTTGATTCTGCTCCAAACTCAAACTCCCATTTCCATATGCTTAGCAAACATCCATTGATTCCTGAAGCTGAAGAAAATTCTGTATGTGATGATGCTTATCTCCTCAGAGCAGGGCTAGATGTGTTTCTTAATGTTTGGTCATATGGGCTTCTTATTTTATTCCCACATTTCATGTCAACATTCTTGATTCTCACCCCCCTTTCCACTCCCATGTGTTACTTCTGGATATTCTATTTCCAGGACCTCTCTGTAAATGACCTCCAAACACCAATAAACCCAGGTTCCCAGGGTAAAAACCCAGTAGTCCGAGCACTCATTCCTTTACTTCTGAACACTCTAAAAGCCCAATTGAATTATTGCCAGTTTCCAGTTTAGGAAAAAGAAAGAGATTATTTAGGGAATTGACTATATTTCCAGAAGTCAATAAAATCTACAAAGTAGAACAAATTTACTTCGATTCTTCATAAATTAAGAAAAGCCATTCAACTTGGAAGGCCCGTGAGTGGGGTTGAGGGGAGCAGCACCTCTCGCCCAGACCCGCC
>CM052714.1:57729226-57751161 GCA_028551405.1 Uromys caudimaculatus
AAAAAAAAAAAAAGAAAAGCCATTCATATCATTCCTAATCAAATAATCCTGAATGTGAAAGGCTGAAATGATTTGAGGAAATATGCAAATATCTAGCACCAATTTTAGATTTCTACTACATTGTCTTTGCATCTTATCTGAAGAAGAGTTTCTCTTTTGTTATAGATAGACTCACATCTTTCAATTTCTCTCTCAAAGCCCATAATTAAGACTTCTGATTATTCCTGGAAAACATAACTGATCTGAACTGAAAACAGGTGGCATGATTATCATGATTTCAGCCCAGCATCACCCTTGATTAAAACTGGAATCAGGCAATCATAAAGCAGTGATTGCTGTGTATAAGTTTCATGAACAAATAAATCTGTACACAGAAACCTTTAGAGTTTGATGTTAAAAATATAATCTTTTCACTTAGTTTAAGTGGTAAATTTTGTTTTTTTGCTCAATGTGTTGAATTACTTTCAAATAAATATTCAGACTGAGGAAAGTGATGCCAAGTAGAAAAAGTAAATATCACGCTCTATTAAAATAGCTAGGAAAGACATTTACTTGAAATAATGAACAATTAAGGAGTGTGTAGCACTTTATAATGTAAGTGTAAGTGTAAACAAAATGAGATTTATAAGTGGAAGGTGGATGAGCTGAAGACCAGATGAAAATCTATCTGTGGAGACTATTTGTACAAATCTGGATAGAGTATGAAAACTAAGAAGAGACAGAATTCCTCCTGGTTTTCAAAGATTTTCATTCTGATGGCAGATTAAAGAACTTAAAGTAACACCCACTGTTGTACCATTCAGGGGTGACAGGTGTTATAAATGACATGAGAAGGAAATTGACAGAGAAGTAATACTGATAAGAGTAGTGAGAAATACTCAACATGAGAGTGGCATTGGTCAAGCATAATAAGTGGAGAAGTCACAGTGATGATATCTACAGAAAGAAGCACCCTGGCATGGAGACAAGATGAGCAAATTTATTAAGAAGCAAACACATTGAGTGAGCAAAATAAGAGTGGAGAAATAGTTATGGGTTCAGGGTATGTAGACTTTTGTCATAAAAAAAACAAAGCTTGCTATCTATAAAGGGACTCACCCAACAAGGAGACAGTAGACTGAGATTTCTTAAGCTTAAATTTTGGCTCTGTAAAACATTGAGCATATCCCATAATCTTTGCCTTCATTTACTTTTGAAACTAAAAATAGAATCTACACTATGGGATAAATGTGAAGATATAACAAATTAATATATACCATTTGCACTCAGCATTAATAACTCATGTTAACTACTCCACCAATGTTAAATGATTGGCAATATTACTATTATTACAATCACAATATTTAAATAAATCTCCACACACTCTGAAAACAAGGTTAGATAGAAATTACTCTGATTATCAACCAGATTGGGTGTCCCTCTGATACCTAATGGTAGATGGCCACTCCTAAAAATCACATTTATTACCTAGAGGTAAAAAACAGTGACCTAGCAGGTGACTTCTCTGATATCCAGTGTGAAGTGATTACTAAGTTTTCTGAGTCCAGTGAAACAAAACAGTCAGTTATGCAATGAATTTGAGGAAAGGAAAGTATTACAGTATAAGGTGATAGGAGCAAGCAAAGCCTAGTGTTCGTGGGAAACTGGGCCAACAAGGCCAGCGAAAAACTATCCAGCATTGAAAGAGTCTCATTCTAACTGCATGTTATTCACCAATTGTTCCATAGCTGACAGTCCTGGAGATGGAGCTGACCTCCAATTTCATTCTTTTGGGAAATAGGACACCTTTGACAACAGTATAGCAGGATCCTTGTAAAACAAGAGATGGAGCCTGGGATGTTCCAGACCTTCTCTCTTACCTTATCATGATGCGTTCTCAGCATCTTGTTTAGTTATTACCAGAGTTGGTTAGAAGGAAGTGGGGAGAATGTGGATGCATCATGGCCACAAAGAATACTCTCCTACAGAAACTATGTAAAAGATTTCAAAAGTTCTCAGAGGGAAATGTGGTGTCAGACATATTAATGTTCTCAGCAGAGGCAAGATTTGTAATATTAGTTCAAGTCTTTCAAAGTAATGCAAATCCAGATTTATTTTCTTTAAATATTCAGGTAATCCTTATTGTTAGAGTTGCCCTATCTTTGAATAAAGAAAATTTTCTAATAAGAAGAATGGATGCAAAACTTGAGCAAAATTCATTTCTTAGAAAGCTTGTTCTTGAGATTGGGTTTTGAAATGCAACACACGCTAGCCTTGAACCTACTGCTACTGATTAATAAACACCAAGCTGTTTTAGCTTATTGCGTTGTGTGACAGAGATAGGATTTTTTTCAGTAAATATTTTAACCATGTCTCTTCTTCAGTTAGAGAAAGCCACATGAGTAATATCTTACCAGCATTAGTATGCATAACTGAAGAAAGGAAACTTTGAAACCTCGGTTGCCAACTCCATTGATGTAGATTCCTTTTACTCAAATTGTTTTATTTCAAATACAACTATCTTTCTAGATGGTGTCTTTGTATTAGAGAAGACCTCATGACACATTCAAGATCCATGCATGGGTACTTGTCTCCCTCAGTTTACAGAACCTCCTTAGTGAGTTTGTTTTGGGTATAAAGAGATGAGCGAATAACCTTGGTTTTAAAACATAGGATTATGTTTAAATAAAATAGAACTCGACCAATCCTATTGAAATTTAATACAATTTCTTGAATAATATAGGAGAACAATATTTGTAATTATAAGGTCATTACATACATAGAGTTGTGCTCAGTAGTGAGCTGGCCAGCATTATGGTCTTGGCGTATAAACACATTACTGCTTGTAAGTTTCTATTTTAAGCATTGTTGTTGCTTAATGAGTGAGGAAATCACATGAGTGATTAACCCTTTATAGATTTATTCAGTGTAAAAATGTCAGTGTAGAGTAACTTAAATTTAGAATTTAATTGTCTGTATTAAGAAAGGACTTTATGCATCCCCAGTTCTATACTATGAGGAAAGATTCAGGGTGCACACAGTTGACACAAATAAAATTCTGGAATTAGAGATGGAGCTAGCCCTGGTGACATCTGCTCTCAACTTCCATTATTGGCAGCTGTGACATCCTTTGCTTTTCCTGCTGGATTTGGTTTGAGACAGGAAACAAGGGTCAAACATCATCATTGTTCCTGACATTGTTAAGACATAGAACCATATTTTTTACTTCATCTAAAATCAGAAAATAATTATTAAGTCTGGCCCAGATCCATATTGTAAACAGAGGACTATAAGATTGAGTTCAGTGTGTCTTTGATCAGCTATTTTAAATTAAAACAAAATACAGGCCATGGATGAGTCTAATTAGTTTAATATTGATTTCAAGTAAAGCATTTGTGGCACACTGAGAATATATCAGATACTGCTTTATTTTTCAACTAAGAAAAATTAGCATTTTAATGTTAAAAGGTCTAGGATCAAAGATGTAATTTATGGATATTATAAACATAAATGGAATATTATAATTAATGTTATTGTATTTTATGATAAAGCACAATGATAAGACTTAGTTATTTGTAATACTAAGAAAAAATAATTAGCAGATATTTTAGTAAGTCTTCAATAGCCCTTGAAATAGCCCTAGGTTCAAATGAAGGCACTGTAAATCTGAATGCTAACATTATCCTCAGTTCATATAATTTCTAATTAGAAACTGTTCCAATTCTAATGAACTTCTGCACACATTACTGAATCAGTAAGATGATTACATAGACAACACAGTCTTTCAATTGTTCTGGACTATATTTTATTCAAAATAATATTATTTTTTCAGTAGCATTTTTACTTTATACTTAAGCATTTTTAAATTTCTCATTATTTGATTGTAAGACCTGAAATATTTCTACCAATGTTTACAATGTAGAAGAAATATAAACTTAGTGTGTACTTCAAAACTAATCTGAAACTCTAAAGATTACATCTTTATACCACATATAATGAAGCAAATTACAATGAAATCTCCTTGTATTTATACATTTGCTTATATTAAGTTGGATCTAGAATTCACATATTCTTGGCTATCGCATGGTATGGAAAAATATATCTGTATATGTATATATACACATACATATATATATATATTCAAAGTCTTTACAATAGCAAATACATTATTTCATTAAATAAATATGAACTATTATAAATAATATGAACAGAAGGCTTATGGGATTATAGATTTGGGACAAACTGCTATAATCAAAGGAAACAAAGTCATACAACACAACTGTTAACGCATCATTAAAAGTACTATGATTAAAGTACTAAAATTACTAATGCATAAAAGAACATCAGCAAATTTATTACTTTAAAAAGAAAGATGGGTGGTAAGAAAGAGTTTTGTTGAGTAGTAATATAAAATTGGGTTAAGGATGTGGAATTATACACTATAGGCTTGTAGTCTCCCAAAGATTAGGGAACAGGGTCTAGAGATTGTCTCGGCCGATAAAAACACTTGAAGACCTGAGTTTAGATCCCCAAACTATAAAAAGCTAGAGCTATAATACAGCAAGCATCTATAACCCCAGTACACCCTCAGGGAATGGGAGACAGAGACAGGACAATCTCCAGACATTCTCAGACCAGCTATCTGCATTGTATGACAGCAAAGTGACCATGTCTCAAGCAAAGTGAAAAGACAAGGGCACAGAAAGGCTGTCTTCTGACCTCCACACATGTGCTGTAGCACATGCATGTCCTTACTAACACATAACACACACACACACACACACACACACACACACACACACACACACACACACACACACACACACACCTGCTTTTACTAAAAAAGGACTGGGGAGTATAGTGCAATTAAATAATACTTGTGTAAGATAGCATGTAGAGTAAGAGAGCAAAGGACACATGGGAAGTATGAACTCATCAATTCTGGTTTTCTTTGTAAGAATCTAGTCTTGTGGTTACAGGGCTTCATGCTCACTGCTGTGCCTTAGAGCTACTCAGGTCATAGTAAGAATGAGTAATGTTCAAACCAACACAAACTTTCAGCTCTCTTATACTGGCCCAGTTCCTTGGTTGGTTTGTGGATATGAGCTTCATTGTTTTATAAAACACATGCTCTATAAATAGCATTGGAGATGACAAAGAAAACTATTAATACTATATATTGAAGAAGTGGATGCTGAGGGCTAATCAACTGTAGGATATGTGTGATCTGATTGATGGTGGTTGAAGATACAAGAGTGTCTTGGAGGGTTTGAACCAAATGAATCACACAAATTGCCTGGAGAATTGCCTCAAAAGAGCTGGAGAATGAAGTGTTTTATATTGTTGATTAAAGGGTCAGAAACTCAGGGAAAAATAAGAAACTAAATGTGGTTTATATTTCTTTCCACTACCATAATATTAGGTTTGAAGTCTTTCTGCATTCTCACAATAATTGCTGGGAATCTTGATTTTAATGAGGTCTTCTCTAAATTCCAATAACATCAAGCATGAGGACAGTTTATTTAATGGCACAGAAAATCTCAAAGAACCCAAGAACACAAATGCAGACCAGCTTGAGAATGAGATATAAATCAGAATCCAAAACGTGAGATGGAATTAAGCTGGTCTTTATGTGCATCTTGTCTCTTTGGGCCACATCATTTCTGGCCATATTTTGTCTGGCCCCTTTCTGAAAGCATATGTCTTGCTTTACTATGTGAATATAGAAAGGATGACTGAAGCAAGCTCTCAAATGTTGGACACATGAATTCTGACATGCTTCCCTCATAGATACACATTCAAATGGGCTTGGCACCAAGACACCTTCACACTAGTTAACTGGAGTTAGCTAGCAGTGAACATGCCCACTAGAACTCCATTCTCTCAATGACAGAGAGCAGTGTGTGCAAGCTGCTTCTGTTCTGTTTCAGTATTCAGATGCTTTCTTTGAGGTATTTTTCAAATATAAACTTACTCTTCCAACTCCAAGCCCTCACCCACCTCCTTTGCCATGTTTGTAGTCTCAGGGTGACACCTGTCTGCTCTGCATAACCCAGGTATCAACACCAGGAATGGCCACTATACCATAGAGCTTACACACACCATCCAACTGGGTAATCATAAATCCATTTCTTACAGAAACCACTATAAATGCTATTTCCCATAGTCCCTCGTCTACTAAATTTTTTCTTACCAAACCTAAGATTTCCCTGCGTAGCTAGCTGCCCACAGCTATATTGCCCACCTTCTGTTGGGATGAGTTGAGAATTTTTGACCTTCTTAAGTGGGACTCATCCCCTCATTTGTTGGTTCTGAATCTAACAATACTGATGTTAAAACACAAACCAAATAAGCTCACTGAAATGTTTTCTTAGGATGTTGCATCAAGCATTCAAATGAATATTATTGCCGTGTGTTTTATAAACAAGTAGTGAAGGTTGTTTTCCAGATATTGATTATTCTAGTAGCTGGTTAGTTTAATGCTTATCTAAAAATTAATGAAAGGAACTAAAATAGTAGAGTGGGAATAAAGTGTGGATGTAAACATAAAATATGGTGGGAGAGTTGATAAATATGAATAACTGCTTAGCTTAATCATATGGTTCCTCTCCACTTTCCTGGACAGAGTAAGGTAGAAACGAATCAAAAAAGCATGTGCCAGCTGCCTCTAAAAACGTTTTTTTAATGCTGTAGCACATTGATTACTCTTACACCTAATGATTCAAAGTTTATTTGCATGGCAAAACTAGAAGAAAGCACATTTATTCAAAAATGTTTTTTGTTAATAGGGAAGAGAAAACATATTTGCACCAACTAGTCTACCACAACTTTCTAGGAGGAAATATGTAAAGTCAAAAATGTAAGTGATTTAACAGCTTCATGTATTCAGCCGTCTCTGGTTAACCATTAGAGTTTGGTTCTTGGGACCTCCACGAATACCAAAATCCATGTATGCTTATGTCCTTCATTTAAGATGGCATAATTTATGCACAAGATCTTTATATGTCTTGTACACATTGCAAATCGTCTCTAGATTATCTATACTTAATGCAATTCAAATGTTATGTAAATGGTTGTTACATGATGCTGTTTAAGAAATGATGACTAGACAGCACATGTTATACATGTTCAGTACAAATGTATTTCCCAAGAATGAATTTGTGTAGGTAGATCATGCAGGGATGGAGAACCAAGTGTGTTGTCTAAGAAAGCAAATTTTGAATCTGCTCTATCTCTGTAGGCTGTTTATGGAGGTTGCTTACTGCTAGCTTCTTCATAGACTTCATGTCTGTAGCTCCAAAACTAACACATTTCTTATAATTCTGCCACTGCAAGCCTATTTTTATTTCAAAAAATAATTTATTCTCTTAAAGCCACACAAACATTGGTGTTTGTTACATTTATAAGAAGACATTTTCCTAATCGCATAGATAAGGTGTTGTTTGCTTTTATCCCTCTATGATTAGCATTGAGCTTTTACGACTCATATCCTGTTTACGGGTCACTTACTTTTTATTGCAATTTGACATTTCATCCTTCAGCACATTTCTGTGGTGCTATTAGTCTTTTTGCATTTGATATACTCCTGGGTGGGTGGTCCTGAATGATTTATAAGTAAGTTGACTTATAAGAATATAGAAGAGCAAGCGATGCGGAGCATGCCCATAAGCAGTAATTCTTCATGGCTCTGCTTCTTTTCCTGCCTATAGGTTCCTGCTACAAGTTCCTGTTCTGGCTCCCCTCAATAATAGGCAAATAAATCTTTTCCTCTCTAAATTACTTTTGGTCATAATGTTTTTATAATAGCAATAACAATCACAGATAACTAAGATACATATATTTATATATAAAAATTTCTATTAGTTCACTTTGACCACCATAAAGAAACAAAGAAACAAACAAACAAACAAAAAAACCCTAACCAACCAAAAAAACAAAAACCAAACCAAACCAACCAACCAACCACACAAACAAAAAGACAAAACCAAAACAAACAAAACCAAACAAACAAACAAAAAAATCTTTACAATCTAGCCAGCTTAAACTTTAGCTGACAGCCCAAGATCTCAGCAAATGTATATCTGCCTGAGACCTCTTTCTATAGCTTGCTGTTGTCCATGTTCATCCACTGTTCTCACATTACTTCCCCTTTGCAGAAGTCTTTACATTTCTTCCCTCATCTGATGAAGATACCAGTTAGACTGCATCAGAGTTCTAACCTAATGTCCTCAGTTTGACTTAATTACCCCTCTGAAAATCTCTACCACCAATCACAGTTACATGAATTAGAGTACTCTCTTGTGATCCCATTCACCCTACAGTAGACTGGTTTGGGCATTCCTATTCTGTAGTTTATTACCCACAGTTCACTGCAGTATCTCAGCACTGTGTTTCCAGCAATTCTTTACTGATCAATGGCCCAAAGCACATGACAGCTGAAGCAGGCAATGTGGGTGTGCCAAGCAAAGCCATGAGCACCTCTTTCTAAATTTTATTTTATTTTTCTGTTGAAAATACATTCTGTGGGAACAAATCTGGCACAATGGAAAGAAGCCCCATGTGTCTGTCCTAGGCCAGGTGCTGAGGCTCTGGGTGGGACAGGAGACATGCACAAGTAGCCGTGCTTCTTCCCACACAGTCAGATGGGCAGGTGGGGTCTGGGGGAAGTCTTTGTGGGCCCTGCCCATAGGTAGGGGAGGCGGCCAGTCTCAGGGAACGTGAGCTGTCTCCATGGGTTCTCTAGCCTGGGGTGCCACAGTCACCGCAGGGTACCACAGACAGGCTAGCTGGAGCACAGCTGGGGTTCCCTCCCAGACCGGGTTTCGGTGGCTGGATTCTTTGCTTCCCATGACAGTCCATAATTCTAAGATGTTTACTGTCATCATGTGGAGAGTGGTGTGGATGGAATTGTACTCTGCCTCTCGGCATATAAAGTAACTGGGAAGGGGCATGGTTAAGCCTCTAGGTGTCTCATTAACATGGGATTGGTTTGGGGCTGTGTGGCCACGCCTCTACCTGAGGAGGGGGTAGTACGGGACGTGACTGGAGCCAAAAGCCTCCTGGGAACCGGAGTGTTGGCATAACGTTTTCTGGTCCCTTGTGGATTGTTCCGCTGAGTTGCCCAGATTTTATACCTGTGCTCAACCGGGTGCCAGATTGCCTGTCACAGATCACAGCCCCACAACATTCTTCTTTCATACAATACATCCCAACCAGAGTTCCCCCTCTCTTCAATCTTCCTCATTCCAAGCACAGCTCCCATCTCCCTCAGGTCCATTCTCCATCCATTTCCTCTTTAGAGAAGAGCAGACCTTCAAGAGATGACAGCCAAACAGGACAAAGCAAGACACAATAAGACAAGGCAAAAGCCTTCACATTGAGTACTTCTTATATATGAAAACCAGAAAGAAAGAAAATCGCATGTTCAGGTGATTGAGATCTACTGTGTAATATTTTGAATGATAGCACAGCAATATTTTATTTAAACATTATAATTATTTTATGTATCATTAGCTATTGTAAATCTATTAATATGCCAAATTTTTGATTAAAAATATACAGATATCTGCATAAGAAAAACATGATATGTTTAGGGTTTTTTCCATCCATGCCTTCAGAAATTCATTATAGTTGCTTGAATATATATTTTTTGAATATAGGGACATTACTATATTTATTTTAAGCCCTATGCCTAACTAAATATTAATCTATTTAAGTATAGAGTATGGTTGGGGCATTGCAACATAATTTTTGAGTAAGAAGAAACATAATCCAACCATTGACTACTTGTATTTGTCTGATTTTAATTATCTTTATATTAACATTATTGTCATGATGATGATGATGATGGTGATTACAGATAGAGTCCTATAAAGCCCTTGATGACTGGGAACCCACTGTGAAGATTTGGCTGGCCCCAGGATTACATAATTCCTCTTGCTTCTGCTTTCTAGAGTGCTAGGACTAAAGTTGTGCACAACTATGTCTTAATTATGCATATATTTTTAGTTATTCCCCTTTCCCAAACTTCCTATTATAAAATCACCCTTAAGTTTATTTATTTTCTTTTTCCTTTTTTGCATTAGAAAACATCTTTTGAAAATTGTATTCATGTTCAGTATATCTCGATCTGTGGGTACCCCATCTCTCTCCCCTCAAGTATCTACCATATACATATCTCCTTCCCAACTTGTGTCTTCTTTTTTTATATCTCCCTGAGTCCGATTAATGCTATCCATATGTAACTGTAAGTGGGGACAGCCACTGTGCCATGGATAATCTATCAGTGGCCAGTGATCAAAGAAAAGTATCCTCCCTCAGTATGCAGTGGGGCCTCAGTAGGTAGCTCCTCAGTTATGGGTGGGGCCTTTAGAGCCCAAGCATGCACGCACACACACCACACACCACACACACACACACACACACACACACACACACACACACACACACTCAGCTGGAATTTTTAATTGGACTGAAATTATACACTCTTGAGAAGGTAGTCATAGCTGCTGTATATTCGTATGTGCAACAGCCATGCCATATCAAGAGGACTGAACTCCTCCACTCACTGCTGCTCTTTCTTTCATCCTCTCTTCTGTAATGTTCCCTGAGCCTTGGGAGAAGAAATGTAAATAATCTTTCTCTTGTCAAGTCCACACTGTCACTTATTCTCAACAATTAGAACACTTCTGAGCCTTTATATTAACCATTGACCACTGGAAAAAGAAACTTTTTGACCATCTCAAGTCTATGATTATAAAATAAATGTTTAGAAGGCACTTTGTCAGTATAACCATTAAAACAATGTATGCCAATGAATTTTCCCTTGAACTTAAGACTTTACTATCCATGGGGTTTACAATACTGTATATGAGTTCCCTATAGTAAAGAATGCCTCAAACTTAATCAAGCGAGCAATTGGTTAGGTTCATAAACATCCTTACCATTATAGCAGCAGTAAGTCATCTTGTCTGAAAAGTATGTAGCAAGTATGGTCTAGCACTAGATAAGAGTATTGATTTCTTCTCTCTTTTCCCATAACCTGCATAGCATGCAAAAGCACCATGGAAGCTATTCAGCAGTGAGAGAGTTTTCTGGTCAATTCAAGATTTATTCCTCTATCTCCGACAACCAACATGTGTGTTGTCTTCAGCAATAGGATCTTACCATCTACCTATAGTTGGCAGATAAAACCAATGACAATAACCTTCCCTGTTTTGGATGCTTCTGAGGCCTCTTTGACAAATAACTCATAGGGTGATAACCATAACTTCTGCCTACCACTGAGGTTTCATTTAATTTTCTAGGTTTTCTGTTAGCAACATTGTTTATCTGCCTTAGTTTGGGTTATATTACTGTGAAGAGGCACCATGACCAAGGCAACTCTTATAAAGGAAAGCATTTAATTGGGGCTGCCTTATAGTTTCATAGATTAGGTCCATTATTATCATGGCAGGAATCATGGCATCATCCAGACAGACATGGTGCTGTATTAGGCACTAAGAATTCTACATCTTGGGCTGAGGCAACCAGGTGGAGACTGGATTCCACACCGGAAAGCTTGAGCACAAGAGACCTCAAAGCCTGCCCCATAGTGAAATACTTCCTCCATCAAGGCCACACATACTCCAACAAGGCCACACCTTCTAATAGTATCACTTCTCATGGACCAAGCATTCAACCACATGAATCTATGGGAGGCATGCCTGTTCAAACATCACATTCTACTCTCTGGTTCCCACAGACTTGTAGCCTTATAAGAATTGCCTTAATCATAGTGTCTCTTTACAGCAATAAAACCCTAACTAAGAAATTGTTACCAGAGACTGGGATGTTGTGATAAGACTGAGAATGCTTTTGTTCGGAGGAATGTGGATTTTGAAACTTTGGATTAGAAAAGCAGTAGAATGCTTCAAAGGTGGTTTAATGGTGCATTCTAGTAGAAGCATGGAAGGCATTTGTGCTGAAGGCAATTTGAACTGTGGGGCCATGGCCCAAGAAGTTTCAGAGGAGAAGAGTTTTAATATGTTGTCTAGAGATTGTTCTTGTAATATTTTAGTGAAGACTGTGTCTGTTTTTGCCCTTGTCTGAAGAGTCTGCCTGAGGACAAGTTGAAGAGATTTAGATTAATTACAAGGGCAAAGGAAATTGTAAAAGGGCCTAGCATAGACACTGTCTTGTTCACTCTTATGAGGAGTATTTTGATCAAATGTCACAAGCTTAGCAAGGAAAAATACAAAATGTATGGCCCAAGGGTTAATGGTGTACCAGGAAGTGGAATAGAGCTAAATTCTGTGTTCAAGGAGATAAGTAAGTATATTAAATACAACTAAGGGAGTGGTGACCTTGGGGCAAGATCCCATCCAGCTAAGCTTCCATTTTATTGAAAAAAAGTTCCCAAAGTGACATTGCCACTTATTCTAAGTTTCCAATGCATTTTTGGTTGTAGGAGAGATAGTTATAGTATGTTAGGCATTAATATGACATGGTTATTATTGCCTGCAACCCTGATCAAGACTCTTAGGGGCAGGGGTCAAAAGGTAGAGAGTCAATGACACCAACTCCAGGAGTCAGGCAAGTGGCAAAAGCAGACTCATTTATTGCAGGAACTGGGCCAACCTTTATACCCTCCTCTCAGCAACTCATTGGCTCCCAAATAGCCAGATGTGGTGCTCTCTCTTTCTCATTAGTTCACCCCATAACCTGATCCAGTGACAGCAGTCTCTAGCCATGCTGGAAGATTCTAAGTAGGCTCACGGAGGAAGTATCAGTGGCACACAAGCCAGCATTACTGCTGAGCCTGCTTGGCTAAGTTACACCTACATGTTATTGTTTTCATTTGAGCATAAGGTGATATAATTGTGTGTCAAGTTGACGAGAGATGGATCATAATGGCTATTCTCACTTGTCAATTTGGCTACGTCTAGAATGAACTACTATCCAAAAATGGAGGGCACACCTGATCTGCATCTTGAGGCAGAATACAACATGCCTTTGATTCCAATATTGAGGCTGGAAGACAGAAGCTCTTGATCCAGATCAAAACACATCTTTACTCCAGATCTTGAGGCATAGTAGGCATGCTTATAAAGATCCTTAATGAAAAAGAATTTTAAAAAAACTTAGGTTCAGTCATTGTGGTACATATATTTAATCCCAGCATTCAGGAGACAGAGGCATGAATTCAAGAGCAGCCTGGTCTCCAGTGCAAGTTTCAGAACAGCCCAGCCTAGGCAGAGGATAGAAAACATTGAAAACAAAATGCTTGTTAAGATTTAATGAGGCAAGGGTACCTGTTTCAGCCCCAGAAAGCAGGAGAACTTGACAGCTTCAGTTGTACAGTTCTGGCTTTAGAGTCAAGAATAGAAGAAGGGGGTATGTGATCTCCCTCCACTACCAAGGAGTCATCAACACAGATATATGACAGGGGAGTCCTTCATGGTGGCCAAGAGAAGCCATTGTATGAAACATTTAGATGAAGCCTGGATTGCCTTGAAGACCTCCCAAGAGGTTAGAGATACAAGAGTTATAGGATACCTGCAGAGGAAACCTGCTAACAAGGAGTGAAAAGAACACAAGAGAAATAACTATGTTGCTGTCAACAAAGTTGAAAGGAATTGGAAATCTGAAGATCATTTTGACATCAGATACAGAGATCCAAAGTTTGGAGATTGCCCAGCTGGTTTTCAGTCTAGCTTTGGTCCAGTATTTCCAAAGTGCGCTCCCCTCCCTATGTTGGAATGGTAACATGTCATGATATGATGAAAGAATGTGTTTTGTTTTTTTCTTTTGAAAGTTTGGCGATTTCACAAATTTCAGAAGAGACTTTGAACTTTGGACTTTTAACATTGTTGAGATTGTGATAAACCATTTTTAAACATTGTTGAGACTGTGGTAGGGGACCACTGAAGTCGTACTAAATATATTTATGTTATGGCTATAAACCTATGGGGACTAGGGAGTGGAATGTGGACTGAACCTCTGAAATTGTAAGCCAGCCACAATTAAATGTTTGCCTTTATGTGAGTTGCCTTGGTAGTGTGTCTTCACAGCAATGAACCCCTTAAGACGTCACCCATGTGGAATATTCTGTTCATACTCTGTTTTTTAATTATACTATAAATAAGTAATCTTACAAACCAGTAGGGTTTCACAAAGTTTCTTCATATGGCCTTAGTATTGTTTATCGTACTCTCTATTCTTCCCTTCTTCCATTGTTCTGATCCCATATCTGCTTAAACCATCAACTTCCGAAATGCATCCCCCATACTGATATTCTTTATTATCGCATGTGTACTATTCACCTCTCTCATCATATGACTTACTTAATTTCAAGAGTGTAAGTTCCCAAGTCAGTTCTTCAAGCACATTTCATTTTGGTTGGCAGATACTGTGTCCCTTCATACTTCCATACCCATCATCCTAGAACCTGGTTGAAACTTTCTGCCTCCAGTATTTTCTGTTTTGACTTGCATTTCATCTCTATTATTCACCCCCTCATTCCTAAAAGTATACCTCACTACAGCCGATGTCTAGTTTCTTAGATCCACAAATTAAACATGCAAAACAAAATATTTCAAGCTAGGAAGAGAGGACATGCCACATTTGTATTTTGGAGCCTGGTGACTTTCTTTACTCAACATTTTGAAAATTTTTGTCCTTTGTTTCTCTGATTTTTTTCCCTTACAAATATCTGATACATTTTGCTTCCCTAGCTGTATCATCTACATATTTGTTTTTTAATCTATTGTGCTCTGCTCAAGGGTACATCCGGGATTTATTTTTGTTACTGATTTCTCAGTGGTTAATTAGAATTCTCTTAATTGTACCACTCTGGTAGAAATGCAAACATGGAATTACGTGATTATCCTGATTATCTGTGACTCAAAGGAATTCATCTGGCTGGTTGATGCTTTCATTCTCTAAATTGCTTTAGATATAAACAACATGCAAAGTATTAAATGGGTTCTTTTAATCTATAGTAAGATTAATATGTAATTTCAATGATTAAAAATGGAAAAGAAAGGGGAGCATTAAGCAATTAATAATTTTATCCCCAAGTAATATCTTTTTAAATCTTTTAAATATATCTCTAGATAATCTTTATGTAAATGATTTTAAGCCTGCAAATATTTTGGGGCGTAGAATCAGAAATTGAATGTTATCTCCTATATATTAAAAATTAAAAACACATTAAAATGAAGTTTGAGTTAGTTCACTTTCTCTGATCACATGTGTCTTTTCAATAATTAGGGGAGTTTGTAAATGAATAAAAGATCCTTCTCCAGAAGGTCCACTGAAGACCTCCAAAGGGTAATAAAGCCTTGGCATTCAGACAACTTAAACTTCCATGAGGCTCTTATACCTTGGGAAGGCAGAAAGCTTATGTCCAGGAAGCCGCTCCATACTTAACAATTCTTGTTTGACTGTAACTGCACTAATAACAATATTGCTTTCTGTAGAGCACAAAAGAAAAATCAAAGATGTTCCTCTTTTATCAGATATCTCTTCTTTCTTCTTATACTTTCACATGATTTTTCTGTGCTATCCTTTATACCATTAATTTGAAGTATATATCAATATATAGCTTAAATTACATGAGCATAAATAAGAAATAGATATTTAAAAGGCATCTATATGTAAAATGTTCAAAGTCAACATCTAGTTTTATGATAGATGGGAAGTTTGTGTATATAATTCCTTTAAAAGTATATGAAAGAGTTTATAAAGTCACATTTTTATCTTAGAACAGTATAAAGTCAATCTTAAGTATATTCCTCTATTATGCCAACTGAAGTCACATTTGTTTATATTTGTCTAAGCTCTCTCTATGCACTGCTATGCAGCCCAGTAGTTTATTATTCTGATCATTTTGACACTAACTTAAGTTTCATGTCATTGAGATCACTACAGTGACAATTTCAGATGTTTTGCTATCAACTGTCTGATGTGTACACTGTCTTTCTTTAAACCCCACATTCTCTCTGAATATAAAAGATTTAAATGATCACAGTGAACACAGAGAATAAAGGGTAATGTTATTTCTAGACATGTGGAAATACTAACCACATAATATCCCCTTATCTGCAATGTTGAGATTTTCTTTTATTTGCAAACCTTTCTAGAACAAGAGGTCAATCAAGTATAATGGCCTGTCTCCTATGAAAAAAATACTTGTAGCAGATATTTTCCTCTTTTATTAACATAAATGTTGGTTTCCCTTCAAATAAATGGGAGTATCTTAGGAATATTAGTTTGCAATATGTTGTGGAATTTGCATAAGGAAACTAAGAATAGAGTTTATGAAGAAATTCCTATAAGAGTGTTTCCTTGCAGGTGAGGTTCCTGGCATATCCTCCTTCTAGCTATGTATCTAAAGACCATCCAAAGATAAAAGGCATTAAATGTATATTAATTCAACAGTATAGGATAGGGCTACTTTATGCTCCTCTAAAAGTAATCCAGAAACACCCTCAATTACATCACACAGCACAATATTTGAATACATTTTCAGTACTATATTATAAGTTCTGTTTTTGTTTGTTCGTTTTTTTTTTTTTTCTAGAATTTCACATATCAGAACAATATTTACATAGTTTCCCCCACCTTCTGCTATATATCTCCTTCAAAACCATTCACTGGGGTTGGAATCTGTGATCAATTATTCTCCCTATTTGGCCAGTTGTATATGAAATGACACATTTACAAGACAAGCCCTGCACCTAAGGCTCAGGAAACATCATGCAAGAAGAGACAGAAAGTGTATAAAGGCCACTAGACCATAGTGTTTTCTGTAGATAGTATCTTCTCTTTATTACAAGGATCTGCACTCACAAAAATTTCATAATATTGTTACCTCAGCAAGTCCTGCACAATGACAACACCAGTTGGCATGGCAACATGGATGAAAGAAATTTCACAAGGCTGAGATGACGAGCTACAGGCAGTGAATGGCTGCTGAAAGACAGAGACCCAGTTTTCTCTGAAGATGTTCCCCAGATAGGTTACCCAATGCCAAATGGTCAGGTCTAAACACATTCACATAAGAGCAGCAAAAATGGACTCTCTAAGCTATTATATTCATTGGATATATATCTAGTCTTATCTTATTTAGTCGCCATGTGCTGTTACTGAGATTATTCTGACCAATAGTGGTCTTCCATTTCTGAGGTCATCAACTATAGAATATGTGAGAATGTCTTTCATTTCACATATTTGTCTACCAGCTCAATAGTTATTTTTATCATTTGGCTGGCCAAACAGATCAATTATGACTGTATATGTGTAAGGTATTGCCTCACTAAGCAATCTATCTTTTAAAGTTACCACTTCCTTATCTTAAAAGATATCTTCTTTTCTAAGGATTTTGAAGTCTCTTCTTTAAATTTATTTGTCCCTGATATACCCGCTGTTCCATAGAAACTATAGATATCACTCAGTTCACTGCACCTCAGAATGCTGACTTCCAGCTTCTTCCTATCTTTGTAGTCATATATTTCTGAAGAAAATAAGCCTTATGTAAAGATTTAATGTAGTTGTCATATATTAAATAATTAAAAGAGCAGGTGTTTAATGTATCAAATCTAAACATCATTTCCCCATGGAGTAATTATATAGATTCATAATCATATATTGAAAAAAATAAAATAATCTTGGTTGCATAGAATTGAGTGTTCAGATAAATGTTGATTTCACAAAAAAATCTCACCAGAGTTGATTACAGTAATATAACAAGGTTTCTACACTTTAACTCTTTACCATAGTCTTAGATCAAACTCTCCTTCCTTATTCAAATTTTCACCATCTTATTTCATTGGTGGTCAAATGGGGGAAGCTGTATAAGTTTTAGCTAAAGATATTTTACAAGTTTAGCAGCATAAAGATGACTCAAAGGCAATAGAGATGCACTGAGGTGGAATCTACCAAAGTTTTGCCTTTTTATTCATAAAAATCCAATCTAACTTTAAGTAACTTACCCAGACTCAGGCATACCAACCTATAGTGATTTATGCAACAAAAACATTTATTTATAAGCTTAATTTTGTTGTTGAAGATGATTTAAAATATACTTATAATTTTAAAATATTATGAAGTTATGTATGATATATCATTTTTCTATATATCTATAACAATGGAAATATAAAAATATGAATACTTTCAAGATTCTATGAACATTTACTAACTCCCCTTTAATGGAACTAGTATGACTTCAGTTATCAGAACCTGCACTTATTAATTACCAACTAAGTATTAAATGATATATTAGTTCCAGTAGAATATAATGGAAACTCCTGCTCCACCAGAGTGCAGAGTATATAGAGACAAAGCTACGGATACTGCTTAGTAAAGTGGAAATAATCCAGATCAAACAGCTCTTAAAGAAGATGAAATCAATAATGTCTGAGCTAAGAGAAAGATAACCAAGATGAGGGAACAAAAAACAAGTTGTTTCTTCGAGTCTGTCATTGAGCAGCACACTATTTAGGACCCAAACAGGAAAAGTCTGCAATTGGAGAGCGGATAGTTGTGAAAATGATGGGAACACAAAGAGTATAGGTCATCAACTGAAATATTTAGGCAGAGGGTATAATTTACTCCAGAACTTAGGGCAAAGGGTCTATAAAATGACACTGATTCAACAACTACAAAGGATGTTTGACCCATGAACTAGAGTTTTAATCTATTTAAACAAAAATAATCAGCCTTTAAAAGGCTGAAAGTTACAACCTGCCCCTTTACTCTGAATTACTGGCTCTTGATAGATTCTGGGAGAAAAGAAGTCACTGTTCTTAGTTCTATACTTACTTCTGAGCCCACCAGCCTTCTATGGATATTTACAAATACATTATCATGCAGACCGCCCTGGTTAATGGCAGTGGGTCACAACCAGAGTAGAAGATTTGATATCGGCAGGGCTGGTAGGAAGATGCATGGTGACAGAGGTCAGTACGCATTGATTACATGTGCAGAACTGCTTTAAAACAAATTTATTTAATGAAAATGCAGGTGATGAATGATACAATGAATAACTGGAGGTTGAATGAAAAACAGGTGGCTGTCCAGAAGTATTCCTTGGACAGAGGATTGCCCTATCTGGCATCACTGGGAGGGGAGCCCCTTGGTCCTGTGGAGGCTTAAGGACCTGGTATAGGGGTATGCTAGGCTGCTGAGGCAGGAGTGGGTGGGCGGGTGAGGGAGCACCCTCACAGAGGCATGGGGAGGGAAGAGGGGATCGGGGGCTTGTGGAGGGGAAACTGGGAAGGAAGAATAACATTTGAAATACTATAAGTAAAATAACCAATAAAAACTGAAGCAAGTAGACAAAAAAAATCATTAAACTTAAAATTAGAAATCTATGCAACAGCTAACTGTCTTAAACTGTAATGACAATATTGAATCAATGCTGGTTTTGTTTTTTTTTACTATAGTTGGAGAAGCCACTGATATTTGTTCAGACGTCACAGATTTTTTGTGCCAGGACAAAAAGTGCATTGCTTCTCACCTTGTGTGTGACTACAAGCCAGACTGCTCTGACAGGTCTGATGAATCTCATTGTGGTGAGTACATCTGCCTGCCACTATGTGGCCTGATAAGCTCATGCCTTCTCCAGTGGCATGGATAGATCAGAAGAAATGTTCTTTTGGGGGCTAGAGAGGTAGCTCAGAACATAAGTCACTTCCCACGTAAGTGTGAGGACCTGAGGTTGACTCCTCAAAAGGAACATACACTTGACCACTGTAGCACATGTCTGTACCTTTAGTGTTCCCAAGGATAGGTAGGAGGCAAAGACAGAACAGTCTTCAGAAACAAGAGGGGTAGCTAGCTGAAATACATAGAAGAAAAGAACAAGGGACCCTGATTCAAACATGTAAAATGAAAACCATGGACACCCATGGCTGCCCTCTCAACTCCACACAAGTGCCATAGAGCATGCAGAATCACATACACACAGACGAATATATGTACTATCATAAATATGCAACAAAGATTACTACTACTATTAATACTACTAGTTGGATTGCCAAACATTTTGTCCCACTTTTCTGTAAGAATATCCAAAAAACAGCTCTCTCATCCCTTTTCACTTTTATAAAGAAAACTCCATGAAACCATATTACTAGATGTCACCATCATATGTGCTTGCAGAACTATCAGAGAGGGCAGAAGGACAAAACGATCAAATAGCTATCTACATTATACACTAGCTTTATCAACTGTATTTCTTTTACCATCCCTCTTTCAAACATGGTTGAGGTATAGGTAAAATAGAAAAACCCTAAAAAGTGAAAAGTCAGCAGAATTTTGTAAATTCTGTTGCATTAGACTGTGAGCCTCTGAGGTTCAGTTCATTTTCTAAATTCAAGTGTTTGAAGTATGAAAAATAAAAAACAAGTTTGTTATGTGCATCTTCTTACTGAACTGAATCCCGCCACCTCCTCTGGGGACAAAGTGCTTAAAAATAGGCCAGATCAGTGTTGTATCATCATGCCTTTCCCTTCTGGAATTCTAGAATACCCGGCTTGTGTTTCCATGTCTGCCTCCAAAGAGAATCTTGTTTGGTTTCACACTGATTAGGATTAAAATCAGGGCTTTGTGCATGACACGAAGGAAATCCACCACTGAGCTTGAGCTACAGCTCATCCACATAGACTCTTGAAATCATACAGGATGTTTATTGCAATTATAGTTTGCTACAATTAAGCTACCCCAAAAGCTAGTGATCCAGAAAACACCTTCATATTTGGTCACTTTGTGAGTTGACAATTCACTTGACAGTTTCACTTAGTATAACTGATGTGACTTTGTGGGCCTGGGCAGTCAACTCTGTGACAGTTTCTTCCTCTCTGGACTTGAACAACTAGTTCTCTGGTTTCTCTGTCTTACTTCAGATGGAATTTCATCCTCCATAGGTGACTTGCACTCAGAAACCATGACCACCAAATAGGACATAAAAGTCATCCTATAGGCTTCTATCAAAGTTGAACCTCCGAGAACATTCCATTCCAGAGCCACAGGAAATCTAACCAAAACATAGTTAGTTTAACTGGAGATGTCCTGAATGTCACCTGCAACCCATTCTGATTGCCAAGCAAATGAAGTCAAGTCTGAAGTTAAATAGATAAAAGAACTATACATGTGAATATATCCTATACCACAAGGAGATAAGAACTGACAGACTGGATCCATAAAGAGGACCCAGCATTTTGCTGCATTCAGGAAACACACCTCCATGATAAAGACAAACACTACCTCAGAGTAAAGGGCTGGAAAACAACATTCCAGGCAAATGATCCCAAGAAACAGGATGGAGTAGCCATTCTAATATCGAATAAAATCAACTTTCACCCAAAAGTCATCAAAAAAGACAAGGACACTTCATACTCATCAAAGGAAAAATCTACCAAGAAGAACTCTCAATTCTGAACATCTATGCTCCAAATGCAAGGGCACCCACATTCATAAAAGAAACTTTACTAAAGCTCAAAGCACACATTGCACCTCACACAGCAATAGTAGGCAACTTCAACACCCCATTATCATCAATGGACAGATCTTGGAATCACAAACTAAGCAGAGACACAGTGAAACTAACAGATGTTATGGACCAAATGGATTTAAGAGATATCTACAGAACATTTCATCCTAAATCAAAAGAATATGCCTTCTTCTCAGCACCTCAGGGTACCTTCTCCAAAACTGACCATATAATCGGTCACGAAACAAACCTCCACAGATACAGGAAGATTGAAATAATCCCATGCCTCCTATCAGATCACTACAGTTTAAGGCTGGTCTTCAATGGCAACAATAACAACAGAAAGCTGACATACACATGGAAGCTGAACAATGCTCTACTCAATGACAACCTGGTCAAGGAAGAAATAAAGAAAGAAATTAAAGACTTCCTAGAATTTAATGAAAATGAAAGTACAACATACCCAAACTTATGGGATACA
>CM052714.1:57751661-57804604 GCA_028551405.1 Uromys caudimaculatus
ACCAGAGAACTGCTGCAGCTGATAAACAACTTCAGCAAAGTGGCCGGATATAAAACTAATTCAAACAAATCAGTAGCCTTCCTATACTCAAAGGATAAACTGGCTGAGAAAGAAATTAGGGAAATGACACCATTCACAATAGTCACAAACAATATAAAATATGTTGGTGTGACTCTAACCAAGCAAGTGAAAGATATGTATGACAAGAACTTCAAGTCTCTGAAAAATGAAATAGAAGAAGACCTCAGAAGGTGGAAAGATCTGCCATGCTCATGGATTGGGAAGATTAATATAGTAAAAATGGCCATCCTGCCAAAAGCAATCTACACATTCATTGCAATCCCCATCAAAATTCCAACTCAATTCTTCATAGACTTAGAAAGAGCAATTCTCAAATTCATTTGGAACTACAAAAAACCCAGAATAGCAAAAGCTATTTTCAACAACAAAAGAACATCTGGGGGAATCAGCATCCCTGATCTCAAGCTGTACTACAGAGCAATAGTGATAAAAACTGCATGGTATTAGTACAGTGACAGGCAGGTAGATCAATGGAATAGAACTGAAGACCCAGAAATGAACCCACACACTTATGGCCACTTGATTTTTGACAAAGGAGCTAAAACCACCCAGTGCAAAAAAGACAGCATTTTCAACAAAAGGTGCTGGTTCAACTGGCAGTCTACATGTAGAAGAATGAGAATTGATCCATTCCTATCTCCCTGTACAAAGCTCAAGTCCAAGTGGATCAAGGGCCGCCACATAAAACCAGATACACTGAATCTAATAGGAGAGAAAGTGGGGAAAAGTCTTGAACACCTGGGTACAGAGGAAAAGTTCCTGAACAAAACACCAATGGCTTATCCTCTAAGATCAAGAATCAACAAATGAGACCTCATGAAATTTCAAAGTTTCTGTAAGGCAAAGGACACTGTCAATAGGACAAAATGGCAACCAACAGATTGGGAAAAGATCTTAACCAATTCTATGTCCGATAGAGGGCTAATATCCAATATATACAAAGAATTCAAGAAGTTAGACTCCAGGAAAACCAAATAACCCTATCAAAAATTGGGGATCAGAGCTAAACAGAGAATTCTCAACTGAGGAAATTTGCAGGGCTGAGAAGCACCTAAAGAAATGTTCAACATCCTTAGTCATCAGGGAAATACAAATCAAAACAAGTCTGAGATTCCATCTCACACCAGTCAAAATGGCTAAGATCAAAATCTCAGGTGACTGCAGATGCTGGCGAGGATGTGGAGAAAGAGGAACACTCCTCCATTGTCGGTGGGATTGCAAGCTGGTACAACCACTCTGGAAATCAGTTTGGCGAACCCTCAAAAATTGACATAATACTACCTGAGGACCCAGCTACATCATTCCTGGGCATACACCCAGAAGATGCTCCAACATGTAATAAAGACACATGCTCCACTATGTTCATAGCAGCCATATTTATATTAGCCAGAACCTGGAAACAACCCAGATGTCCCTCATCAGAGGAATGAATACAGAAAATATGGTACATTTACACAATGGAGTACTACTCAGCTATTAAAAACAATGACTTCATGAAATTTGCAGGCAAATGGATGGAACTTGAAAATATCATCCTGAGCGAGGTAACTTGGTCACAAAAGAATGAACATGGTATGTACTCACTGATAAGTGGATATTAGCCCAAAAGTCCGGAATACCCTAGTTTCACTTTACAGTAACTGCTGGACTGAGAGTGAAGTCCCAGATGGAGGAGTGGGAGAAGAGACTGAAGGAGCTGAGGCAGTTTGCAGCCTCATGGAAGGAGCAACATTGTTAACTGGCCTGACACCCTGGTCCTCCTGGATACTTGACCACCATCCAAAGAATACACATCAAGTGACCCATGGCTCAGACCACTTATGTGGCAGAGGAGGGCCTTGTTGGCCATCAGAGGGAGGAGAGGCCCTTCGGCCTGAGGGTGTTAGAGGTCCCAGTAAAGGGGAATGTCAAGGTGGGAATATGGGAGTGGGTGGGCGGGTGGGTGGAAGGTGGAATACCCTCATAGAGGTGCGGGAAGGGGAGGAGATAAGGCATTTCCAAAGAGGAGACCTAGAAAGGGGGAAACAGTGGAAATGTAAATAAATTATGAAAAAAATAAAAAAAAACTATTGGTTAAATAAAATAAAAAACTAATGGTGATCATCTTGTCACATAAACAGATGTCTTTCTCTTTTTTTGTAGTTTGCTCTTAAAGAAAAAACAGTAACAAAATAAAATATAGTAAGACAAAACAAAAACCAACATCTCTCTGTAATGATATCAGTGTTTGTGTATATGTTTGTGTGTTAGTGTGTGTGTATATACTTATGTATGTATTATGTGTATATGTATGTATGTGTACTGTCTGACTGTGGGTCTCTCTACTTGTCTTCATCTGCAGCAGGAGAGACTGATGATGGCGGAAGAAAGTACCCAGCTATGAGTATAGCAAAGCATCATTAGGAGTCACTTTATTGTTAGTTTTACTTCTTTTAAAGACCAGTAGTATCTGGTTTGCTTAACTTGTCATCATTTTCATTCTTGAGAGATAACATGACAATGATTCTGCCCCAGCACTCACTTTTTCCCCTTTATACTTTTATTTGTGTTTATTACTTATTTCTTTGGGGTGGAGCATTTAGAAAGGGTTTCTCTGTAAAACCCTGATTGTCCTAGAACTCATTCTGTAGACCAGTCTGACCTGGAACTCACAAAGATTCACCTGCCTCTGACTCCAGAATACTGGGATTAAAAGTGTGTGCCACCATCTACCACCAGGCAGCTGTGTTCATTATTTCTTAATACTTTTGTGAAATAAGTATAACAGAAAGTTTAATTTAAATCATTTTAAATGTAGCATATACTGAAATTAGTCATATTATTGTCCATCCATAACTAGTGTCTATCTCTACAGTGCTTAGAAACTTGCAAATTATCCATTAAACAACAGCTCCTAAAATTATAGACGATGACAACCAGCATTCTATAACTGTCTATAAACTGTTCTGTTCTGTGGGCCCTAAGTAATTCATGTAAAGTGTGTCTTGATATTGCTGGCTTATTTCACTTACCATAATGTTTTCAATATTAATGCTATCAAATTGAAAATGCATTATGGATGCTACAGTGTCATAATATTGGTATCACATAAATTATACTGATCAAGGTTGTCTCTTATTTAAATTATTAATTTTTCTAACACTATGTCTATGTACTTTTCAATGAACCAAAACATGGCACTAACTGTAAGGAATTAATTCTAATAAGGTTCTAAGAGAATGCCATAAAACATTTGTGAATTCACAATTTTTCCCTAAGATATAGTGAGAAGATAATTTATGACTCATGAGTATAAAAGAGAAAGTTGGATTAATTTGTGTAAAATCTAAAGGAACAATGGTTTGCACTTGGTGTCATTGACATATATAATTGAGTAGAAAGAAATGTCACTTTAGGTTTCAAATAAAAATTTCTCATTATATTGCTCTAATTTTATTTATGAGGCTATTACAAAATATTCTTTAAAACTTAGGGCAGGAAGTTTATTTTAGCTAATAAACCCAAGTTACAGTACATCACTGTGGGGAATCCAAGGCAGTGAGAGCTAGAGAGTGCTGTTCACATCACATGCACAGTGAGGAACAGAAGGGTGAATACATGCATGCTGAGTGCCCTGACAGTTACCCTATCTTAAACAGTTTAGGATGCCCTACCTAGAGAGGGGTTCTACCCACGCTGGGCCGGATCTTTTGAATTAAATATTTAATAGAAATATTTAACTTAATTTAAATTAATGTTACAAATTAACTTAATTAGGACACTCTTCCACAGATGTCCCCACAGGTCAACCCAGTGTAGACAGTCTTTCATTTAGACTGTCTTTTCATGTGACTCTAGGATTGTATTAAGTAGAAAATCTAATATAAACACCACCAATATTAAATTGCCTTTCTTAATTTAGGATATTCATTGAAAATGTTTATGTAAACATCAAATTCTTCTATGAATTTCTATATATATATAGTATTTGGTAGAAAAAAGAATTAAAAATCTAAATATTTCTATTATGAAAAATTTAGGTAGAAAGAATATTATATTGAATTGCAATATTCTTTGATGTTTTTATGATTCAAGTTTTCATAATAAATTTTCCTTGTTTAATTTTAAATTATAACAAATACTGCCAATGAGTTTACTACCATTTACTTGTAAATTACAAATGGAGAATGTGTATGGTGTGTGTGTGTGTGTGTGTATGTGTGTGTGTGTGTGTGTGTGTGTGTGTGTGTATGTGTGTGTGTGTGTATGTGTATACACGTGCATGTGCACACATGTGCATACAATAAATAAAAAACTTACAAACCTAAAATATAATAGTTTATATTTTGATTATCCAAATATAAATGATGAATATTTTCTCTTTGCTTTACTTCATATTGACTTACATCATTTTAAATTTCTCATAGTTTAGATATTGAAATATACAAATATGATTTTGGCTTTGGAAACTAAAGTCAACTACATACTCATATTACAAATGTTATTCCAACTTTGATGAGCTCCTGAAAGAAGTATTGAAATTTATGCCTATAAGCAATGTGTTGGCAATGACACAGGCAATTTTCCTCAAAAACCTTGAAAATTGTTCTTCACATCCTTAAAGAGCCCGCATATGCAGATAGGTGATGATATACACGCTTTTCAAGTTGGATTCACTGGTATTTATATTAATGGCCTTGTAGATGCATTGCAAGTGTTAAAAGTGTATTCCTTTCAATTAAATACATAGCTTATTATGGGTAGTAGAATAAATGACATTTAGAGAAATACATGGAATGAACTGACCTTTGGAAATATTAAAATGTAGCCTTTAATTTTACTAAGACTCTCACTTATTAAAGCTTAATTAAATTATATTAAAACTGAGAGCTACCATTATTTGTATTCTCAGAGATTCATTTCTCTCAGCTTTGTAGTAAATAAGTCATTCATTGATCAGTGGTCTACAAGAATTAACTCCATATATTAATAAAATTATTCATTTAATATATTGTATTGAATCATAAGTTGATTTATTATTATGGGAGTGATCGTATGAGAATTTTTTGTTTCATTATGTTTTCCCTCATTTGAAAATTTTCCTTTATTTATTGAAAATAGATTTTTTTGCGTAACATATCCTGATTGCAGTTTCTGCTTCCCTTGCTCTTAGTTCCTCCTCACCATTATTTCCAACCAAATCCACTCATTTTCTGTTTTTTATTAGAAAATAAACAGTCTTCTAATGAATAATAATGAACTAAAAATAAAATAAAAAGATAAAACAAAAATTAATACACAAGAATTGGGCAAAACAAACAGACAAAAAGAAAAAAGAGTCTAAGAAAAGGCATTTTAAAAAAAACACATGTTAATTTTACACATTCATGAATCTCATAAAACCTCTAAATTGGAACCCATAATATGTGCAAAGAACTTGCTGGAGATCAGTGCAGGCTCTATGCCTGCTGCCACAGTCTCTGTGAGTTCATATGAACTTTGATCATAATTATTTAGTGGGCCTTCACTTCTTGATGTCCTCCATCCCCTCTAGTCTTAAAATATTTCTTCCTTCTCTTTTGTAGGGTTCCTTGGGTGCTGAGGGGGAGGGATTTGATGAGCATATCTGGTTTAGGAATGGAGTATTCTGAGATCACTCACTGTATAATGTCTGGCTGTGGGTATCTATATTTGTTCTTGTTTGCTATAGGAGGAAGCTTCTCTGATGATGGCTAACCAAGGCACTGATCTATGAGTATAGCAGAATGTTCCTAGGTTTCTTGTTTGTTTGTTTTAGAACAGTAGTTTTAACCCCCCACCCCCAGTTCCTAGGCTATCTGTTCTCACATTCTTGATCACCTAAGTAGTATCAGGCATGGGTTCTATGTCATGGAGTGGGCTTCAAGTTAAATCAGATATTGGTTGGCTACTTTCACAAGCTGTGTGTTATCAATGCACTGGCATACATTGTACATCATTGTCAATTATAATGTTTGTAGCCGGCATGGTGCTTACATTTCCCCTTTGGTAGTGTGCAGAGTACCTTCCTATCCCAAAGAAGCTAGCATATAGTGGTGAAAGATCTTGTAGGCACTAGCTTAACTCCTCCACATTCAGAAACTTGTAGAGGTGTCATCTTCAGCAATGGGACTGTTAGGTCAGTTTGTGGAGAACAACCTACAGTCTTGGCAACAGTGTGGATTATTTGTGAATTGCCATGGGACCCGTCTGGCCAACAACTCAGATATATCCAGTCCGAGTACTGGAAGCTTTGTTATTGGAAGAGGAGGTTGGTTGAACTCCCTCCCCACTATATTATTTTACAATTTCATTTAGATTGTCTTCATATGTGTGTGTGTGTTTTAAGAAGCCTCCACTGTTTTAAGCTTCCATACTATGCCTCAAATGGCCCTTTATTTTAGCTATCTTTCCCAGTATTGCCTCCTTTGAGCCAGTCTCCTTTCTCCTCTTCCCCTTGATTCAGCTGTTCTAACCCTTCTTCATCTATCCATAACTATTCTATTTCCCTTTCCTAATGAGACTTACCTGTTCTTCATTGTCCCTTACTTTATACATAATTCTTATGCTTTAGTAGATTGTTGCTGCTGGGGTTCAATCGTATTTTATATCTAATGGTTCTTTATACTACAACAAAGAAAATCGCTGATCCCATGACTGGGTATTGCTATAGGTGGTGAACAGATATAAAGTTCTGTTTTTCTCCCCCTGTTTCAGAAAAATATCATATGTAAGAAGTGAGATAATTCATTTAAGAGAATTAGTCATTAATTTTAAAATGGTGTCTTTTCATTACTATGGTCACTGTAGTAGTCTTCCATCAGGGCAAGTGTAATGTTGCAATGGGTGGATGCTTCTTCTTCGCCCTTTAGCATGTACGTACAGAACTGCTCAGCTGCAGCATCATTTCTTACTCATTCAGATTATTTGAAATCATGCTCAATATAAATTGACAGGAATTAAAAGAATTATTCACTTAAAGTAACACAAATATTCCTATACCTTGCATTGTGGTATGATTAAATCAGATGAATATGTGAAGATGAGGTATAAAAATAATTTACGATGTACGTATTTTCATGTTTATAAATATTTACCCTGAACATGCTGCCATGTGGCTAAGTAATATGCCACTGGGGAGAGAGCTATTGTTTAAAAGAATAGCAGTGATGTTTTAAGTTCAAAGATCATCATCTAAAAGGATGATCTTCAAAAGTAATTGTTGTTTTGAAAAATATTCCTTACTGGGAAATATAAAACACGTTCCATCTCACCAGTGGGTTTTTATGAATGTTCACACAAATACAAGCAGCTTAGAGGTACTAAGTCATCACCTCGGAATGTCTACAATAACCCAAAGTTATAAAACAATTGAAGCAACAGTAAAGCATAATTAATAGCCTTTCAAATAAATGATAGCAACTATAATTCTCACCAAGTGCCTCACATATAACCCACCATGAGAATTAGTTTGCTCTGAATCAGGACACCTGAAATTTAAACTGCTCCTTCAAGAATGAATTTGATGTTACATGAAATGAAAAAAGGGGGCACATACAAGATGCTTAGAGTAGAAATTTCAGTCCTGGCAGAACTTGTAAGGTTACTATTCATTCTTTTCTATTCAATCGAAGTAGTGAATCTACATAAAATCAAACCTGTTCATTTTATTTATGGTAGCATTGTGACAACTAGTAACTAAAACACATTCAAAATGTCACAAAGATCATAGATGTGAGTGAGAACAACACAACAATTTGAAGAAGGAATCTACTTAATGAGAAAAACCAGACAAGGACATTATACCTCTCTTTTTACCCTCTTCATCTTTCTGTATGATGGGTATGTGTGATATCAGAAGGAATGTGGTCCTCATAAATGTGGATGAGAATGAAGATGGAAGGGTAGTCCTCCGGGGAGACTGAAGTTACAGCACAGTCTAAACTGAAGTTGTCTAAAACTGGAAACTTCCACATTTCATTGATCTAAGTGCATTGCTATGGTTTAAAACTATTGTAGGTTAGTGCTGTAAGTATTTAAAGAGAGATGTAGGTCTAAATGTTAATTTCCATGGCAGACAGAATGACATCTAAGTGCTAGTAGATGTAAATCTAGTAAGGTTAGCTAAACAATATCATCCGAAGTACAGAGCAATAAGGACTTCATCTTTTAGTTGGCTTCTTATAGAACTGCCTACTAATAGAAAATTTAGGAACATTGTAGACACATTGTGAGGATACCTACAAATATATTTTGAGAATTATTATAGATAGAAGAGGATATCAAGGTTTATATTTAAAATCCCAGATGAACTGTGCCTGGTAAAAGAAGATACAGACCAATACAAGCCTTCACACTCTGAAGGCTCCAATTCCATACCTGGGCAGTGTAGCAAAATGACTTTTATATAGGACCAAGCCACTAAAAGTTCACATAGACAGAATCTCTAGTTCTCTCTTTCCTTCTCAGGATGTCTCCAAAAGATTAACTATGAAATTTACTGGTCTTACTCTGAATTCTCTCCCTTAAGTTCAATATAATTTATCTTTAGGGCACTACCTGCTTCCCATGACCTTAAAAATATATTTTCCCATACGAGTTTTGTTATAAAAAAATAACTCCTTTAATGCAGCTAACAGTAAAAAGGAATCTAAAATGTTTGCATCCCAGTTGAGAAATGCTCACCCCTAACCTTCAGTCTCTGCCTACCAAAGCTGTGTTGGTAAACTGTAAGACTCAAAACCAAGCCGGTGGAGAACATACCACAAGTAACCTGACAAGTGCTATGTGCTCATTACACATATTAGTCACTAAACAAACTAAGAAACCACTGGCCTTGCCTCATTACTGAATTTTAAAGTAGTAATTATGTATACATTAATATCTGTGTGTCCCCACAATGACAATAAGAGATCAGTTGGTACAGCAAGGTTATTGACCCACATCTCAACATGAACAGCACAGGAAAGATTTTGAAGCCCCCACCAGCAAGTCATTTTGGATGCACCTTATGGCATATTTAAAACTCTTGTCCAAAATCAGAAAGCCCACGCAAGGATTTTGCACTGCCTTCAACTTCTGCGTCTCTCCAATGAGAAACCTATGCAAAGGTCTGAGAAAATCATGTCCTTAGGAGAGTGGTCTCTGAACTATGTCACTATGTATTTTTACAAATAAAAGAAACAAGTTTATAAATGTTGACATATTCTTAAATATAAAGATACACTTCTATTTAAAAAAGAAAAAGCAAATAACTAATTTTTAATTCTTCTGGTTTAAGATGAAATCAAACTTTTCTTAGAGATCTTTTCCACAGTAATTGCTAGTGTCTATATTCTCTTTATGTTTTCTATTATTGTTTTTTATTTTACTGCAAATAGATTCTCTTTTCTTACATAATACATCCTGATTTTGATTTCTTTTCCTATGGTCCTCCTAGTTCCTCCGTACCTCCCCTCCCTTCCATAACCACTCCTTTCCATCTCTCAATAAACAAACAAAATATTTCCAAGAGACAGTAATAAAGCATAACAATATAAAAGAAAACTAATACAATGGAATTGAACCAGACAGATGCAGAATTAGAAAAAAAAAACAAATAGAAGGAGTCCAAGAGAAGGCACAAAAGAACAAACCCACTTGTTCACACAGTCACAAGTCCCATAAAAACACACATATATAATGGAAGCCATAATATGTATGCAAGGGACTTAGTGCAGATCCATGCAGGCTCTGTGCCTGTGGTCTCAGTTTCTATGAGTTCATATAAGCTTTGATAATATTGATTTAGAAAGCTTTGTTTTCTTGGTGTACTACATCTTTTCTGTCTCTTATACATTTTCTGCACCCTCTTTTGTGGGGTCCTTTTAGGCCCAAGTGAGGAGAATTTGTGGAGATATCTCATTTGTGGAAATATCTGAGTATTCCAAGGTCTCTCCGTCTCTGCATAATACCTGGCTTTGGATCTCTGTATTTGTTCTCATTTGCTCCAGGAGAACACTTCTTTGATGATCTGATGATGGATGAATAAAACACTGATCTATGAGCGATTTATGGTAGGATTAAGCTTTCTTTGAGTTTATGCCTGATAGTTGTGCAGCCGAATCTTGAGTTAAATGTATTCTTATTTTCCTGAGGGGTCACTACACCAATTTCCTTAGTGGCTATACAAGTTTTTCCTCCTACCAAACAATGGATGGATGTTCCTCTTACTTCACATTATCATTAGAATGAGCTGTCACTAGTTTTGTTGATCTTCACCATTTTGACAGGCATAAGATGAAATCTCAAAGTAGTTTTGATATCCATTTCCCTGATGGGTAAAGATGTTAAACATTTAAGTGTTTTTCAGCCATTTGAGTTTCCACACTTTTGAGTTCTTTGTTTAGCTCTGTACCACAGTTTTAATCATGTTATTTGGGTTCTTGATATCTAGTTTCTTGAGTTCTTTATGTACTTTGGATATTATTCTTCTATTAGGTATGGTATTGGTAAAAATCTTTTCCTATTCTATAGACTGCTGCCTTATCTAAATAATAATGCCTTCTGACTTGCAAAAACTTTTCATTTTCATGAGTTTCTATTTATTGATTGTTGATCTTCATGCCTGTTCTAACACTGTTCTCTTCAGAGAGTCTTTTCCTATGCCTATGAGTTCAAGGCTATTCCCCACTTTCTCTTCTATCAGGTTTAGTATAACTCTGTTTAGTCTTAGATACTTGGTTCATTTGGAATTGAGTTTTGTGCAGGGTGATAAATATGGATTCTTCTCCATGTGACCATGCAAGTCAACTTTTGTGGAAGATTTTGTTGTCTAGGTTTTCATTCCGAATTATTCCTAAACTAGCAAAGAGGAGGAAAAGTGGTTCACATCACACTTGGCTATTTGAATCATAAACCACATGGGGAAGGGGATTGTTTCAATTCACTATACATCCTTCATTTTAAAAAGGGGCATTACTTAAATTAAAGTATTCTGTCTTACTACACATGTGTGGTACACTGATATATATGCAGGCAAAAAACACATACTTGTAAAGTAAAAATAGAGAAAAGCTTCTATGTTAAGTAAGACCTAGACAGAATTGTTAAGAAAAGAGTAACCAACTGCTAGAGAAGTATTTTTTAAAACATAGATATAGGTCTCAGCATAAATGTTTTATAAAGTCAGTTCATTTTAGAGAGATGATCTTATAACACATTGTTGGAATTGAAACAATTGTAAAGATGAGGCAGACTCAGCCTAAAAACTTTGGATCCAAGTAAAGGTTATTGTATTCAAAGTTAATATTGGCAGGAGTGTTTTTAGAGTATGAGAAAAAGGACTAATTTAACAGAGATAAAGTAACACAAAAAGAGTGTTAAATATGAATCACATGTCTTGAGTTTGTAAGGTAAATAGGATGAAGCCTGTGCTATAGGCAATCTCTCCAAATAAAGCATAGGCTTGAATCAGTGTGGTTGTTATGAAACTTAAAACCAGAAAATGCATCAATTCTCAAAGGAAAAGACCGAGGTTCTAGTGACATTTGGGGTATATAAATAAAGGATATAGAACCAGTAGTGACCCTGGAGGTTTGAGTGTTTATAAAAGAAGATGAGATTCGTGTCAAATGGAAATCTCACAGAGGACATACGTGGAGGGAACACAGAGATATTTTGGAAGTAATGGTTGCATATTCCAAATGGAAGGTTCCAAAAGTGTTTGAAATTGTTAAACTGCATTTCATCATGTGTGTACATTTGCAGGACATCTATTTAAAAGTGGATGGAAGGGAAAAGTGAGGATACACAGAGTGAAAAACGTAAATGACAATATGCATTTTGAAATGGTGATGGAAGACTGATGCAAGTTGCAGTAAAGACATAAGGAGGGACGGTGACACAGGAAGGCGAGGAAACATGTTTGACCTTAAAGGGGATGAGCTGTAGACTAGGAATAAAGTTCTGATGAAGAGTCAGGACAAGGGGCAGAGATTAACTTTAGAAAACAGAAAGTCACGTCTTTTACGATGGAGAGAATGAAATGTAAAGAACATATATCCAGGTTTCTGGTGTGTCTTGAAAGTTGAAGGGCTCTATGACAGTTAAGTTGAACGGTCAGGAATAAGATTAACCAATCAGAAAGTGAGTGGAACAAGAGCTATTAGGTTTAGGGATCAGAAATAAGATACATGGAAATATAAATACCCCAGCACCCATGTAAGAAAGCATAAAAGCAGTCCTGGGCATATACAAGATGGTTCTGAATATTTGATGATGTGTTGACTAAATGCTTGGATCAATGAGTTTATTACATCTATGAATAGTATACAATCCTATTCTGTATTATAGAATGATAGCATGACATCCAAGTGAGGTAGGCTATATAAGCATATAAAATAAATAGATTATGCAGTCATTTTAACTGAATTAAAACAATGTACTAAATGAAGGAAAAAAATATAAATTCTTTTGTTTTTAGTGATAAAATAAAACAATGCTTAAAGAAGTAAAATAACTGTTTATAGAAATTCTCTCAGGAATTCAGTAAGTTGTAAGAGAGCTTCGATTCTGTGTGTTCTGTCTTCAGCCTCCATTTAACACAGAGCTTTTTGATGATTAAGTTTTAATGAGCTAAGGTTAGCATTATATTAATAAAAGCATATGAGAAAGAAGAAATTTAAGAAATAACAAAACCTTTATTCTTTTAAAAGAGAGGAAATGCAATGGCCATTTCAATTGCTGCAAGCTGATTAATCCAAGAATTCTGTCCGCGTAACAGATTTTACACTGTGCTCAGGAAATAGTAACTCCTGTACCCAAATGGAGACCAAATAAAAATCTGGTTCCTAAGACATTATTTTAGAGCACTTCACAGGTGACTAGTGGATGTCATTTCTTATCTATTAATTGCTTTCATTTTGAAAACTTAATTACTTTTGAATGAGTTGTCAATCAATAGTTTTAGAAGATAACTTCTTTCATAACTTAGTGGCTAGCCTGGATATATGCCCTAATAATATGTAGATTGGTTTGTAGCCAGCACTGTCAACCACTTTACCCAAAGGCACCATTCCTTTTATTAGCGACTTTGCCTTACTAATGGCCTACCTATGCTGTTCAAACACTGGAGCAAGCCTAGATGCCCTGAACATCTACACACGGAATGTGTTGTCTATTCAATCAGAATGATTCACATGAGCATAGCATTAAACTCATGGTTTGGGCATTGACCTGGTTTGTATGTCATTTGTAAACATTATCATTTAATCCAGATAATTATATAACGAGTAAATAACTTCGCTTCAGAGAGAAAGCATTATAGAATAAATAAAATAGTGCCAATTAGTGTAAATATTTCAGTTATATAGAATTCATATATAAAAAATTAAACTCTCCAAGTTATAGAGATGTTTCAGTGGATAAAGCACTTGCCATTTAGCATAAAGATTTGAGTTTAAATTTTCAGAACTCATGGAAAGCCAGGAATAGTGGTATGAGTACCTGGCATTTGCTATATTGTGAGTTCTTCTTTGTTCCACCCTTCTCCACCCCCCTTTTCCACTCTTTCAACATCCTAACACTAGATAGGACACAAAATAGATAAAAAGGAAAAGGGACAATGTCTTTATTAGAATACTTTTCATTGATTAAGGGCATGATGTTCCTTGGGCAAGTTTGATCATCACCAGTCAGCATCAGGATATCTATTTTTTTCTTCCCTCTTCTTTGCCCATGAGTTCTTAACAAATTGTGACAAGCAACAACCTACCAACAAGAACTGACCAACCAACAACCAACCAACCAACAACCCACCACACCTCTCAGGCCCTAGCATATACCATTTGAGAAGTTCCCAGAATTCCAAATATTACGCAACCACAGAAACCATCTGCAAGTGGAGAAAACGACTGTTTGCTAGATCAAGAAGGAAGTCATAGTCAGCGGCTGTGGACAATCTGCAACAGCCCCCTATCCCACACCTGGGATTGATACAAAAAACATATTCTTACAATATTTCTGTTTCTTTTTAAAGAAATAAAAATTTCAGAATTCTTACTACAGATGTGCATCTGGGTTCTCAGAGTTTCTGTGGCTAGAGTGGAGGCAGAGGCAGACAAACAAATCCTTGGAAGTACCCCAGTCAACAAACCTGGCATAGGAAGCTGCCAACAGCAATGAGATGCTTTATCAAACAACGTGCGAGGGTAGTCACTGACACCTGAGGTTGTCCTCTGACCTCCACACACACTCCTTGGCATGAGCAAATGCCATCCAAAGACAGGCATACATCTCACTCTCTCTCTCTCTCTCTCTCTCTCTCTCTCTCTCTCTCTCTCTCTCCCTCTCTCTCTCTCTCATACACATACTCACACACACTCATGCATACAAAAATATTTTTTAAAAATAAACAAAAGCATCATGAGATAAAATGTTTTGAATCACCAAAAATAGAGTGAGACATAGGGTGTTAGAGATATTTTGGGAAGCTTATGTGAGCATCCTGTTTCGCTGTTTCATTAGGGTATTACATAAGTACAGCAGGAAGCTGCAATTTTGAAACAACTTCAGGAGACTGGACTGTGGATTGTGGACTCACCCAAGATCCTGAAGATGACTTGGACTGGATCATCGGTAGCATAATTCCTACTGAAGCCTCAAGCCCAGATTCAGACCACACACCAGGTAAGTCTCAGCTGTAAGCAAGTCTATGGTGTTTATAAATGTTCTTGTAGGGTAGAACTTGGTAAGCTATGTGAAAGGGTGCCCCTTCTGTTTTAACTACTGAAAGGTTAAATGGACTCACCAGTCATTGTCGCAAGAAATCCATGGCTCTTTACGAACAAAAATAAGTAAGCATATTAAATAAAGAAACTTTAATTAACAACTGACAGAATCAAATTTCTCAGTAAAGCTAGGGTATGTAAAGAGATAAAACTTCACAAAGAAACAATTTTAAGAAATAATAGTCAAACTGTGGTCAACCATCAATGACTGTACCACAGACTATATCATACATTTTGGTACTAAGGACAGCACAGGATGACTTGTGAAATATTAAAAAAGAAAACACTGGTCCTTTCTGCAAAACATTTACAAATTTTCTTATAACATAATTTTTTCAAATTACAATTTTCCTCTTCCTTTTTCTTCTCTGAACTCTCCCTTACCTTAGTGCTCTCTTTCCAAAACTATGGATTCTTTTTCTTTAATTGTTGTTTTAAGAGGCTATATATTTTATTCTCATATAAAATGTATCTATTTTATAGTTAAGAAATAGCCTTAAATATTTGATGTATTTCATTTCATTTGTCAACATGAGCATTATTATAGGAGCGGTTGACATTTAAATTGTTGAACTATGTAAAGGAGATCCCCTGCCATAATGTAGTCTCATGCCAGTTTACACTTTGAATAGAACAAAAGAGCAGCTCCTTCAGTAAGGTAAGGACTTCTCAGTGGACTGGCGTTGGACTTCTTCAGTGTCATTAGCTTTCCTGCACAGTGGTAGCACCTTCTAACAATTACAGATCCACCACTCTTTCTTATTTCACAAGTCAGTTACTTATAAAATCCCTATATCTCTGTCTCTCTCCTCTTTCTGTGTGTATGTCTATCTGCCCATCTCTCTTTCCTTATATATATTAATATGCATATTTATATAATAAATATTTATTCATGAACATATATGTATTTGTATGTATGTAAATATATGTGTATATAAATATAAACATATTTATATTCATAAATGAATATGGATATTTATTAACATATTCAAATTATTAGATCTGTTTTCCTGGAAAACCTGAATGCAATATTCCCTTCAAACAATTGATGCACAAGAACAGTAGAAAAGCCCAAGATAATAAATATAGAAATAAAATGGCATTTTACAAGAAATGTATGGAAGATTGGCTTAGGTTTTCTATGATTAGAAAAAAAGAACACATTGCTTTATTTTTATACTTTCAAAGTAGATTAAATGTTTATACAGTATAGGTTGTCAGTTCCTGCTATGTTTTATAAATTAATATTTGAAGATTCTTATCTTTTGACTTACTAAGTTCTATTTTCTGTTCACACTAAGATCTGTTTCTTCTATAAACATATAACATTAGTGTGCACTAGATCATAGGTTGAATAGGTTAGAGAATCAAAAACCTCAGATTAGTCATGGGATTTACCACACTTAGTACATGACCGAGGGTGGATATATTAACTCTGTAAAAAAGGGGCATGGTCTTCAGTACAGTGGCATATCTGTCATCTAACCATAGAACTATAGAGTTCAACCATAGTGCTATATTATATGTAGACATACATTCCAGGTAGAATAAATGTTTAAATATGAGAAGAAAATAATTGAGCCTTCCAAGAAAACAGAGTGAACTACATGCAGTAGAGAGGCAGAACCTGCTTACTAATACACAGAGGAAATTTCTTAAACCAAGTTAGAAAGCCTTCTGGCTGAAGAGTTATATAAAAGAGAGCACATAAGGACATATACATAATGATATATGCTTTAGTACCATTTTTATCCAAAAATTAGAAATGAGTGAATACCTACCCCATATCATTTATATCATTTTGCATATTCATTTATTCATGTATTAAATAGCAGGAGCATTTTCAGCTCCTGTTGGTACATCAGGGATTAAATGAGGGCACCTCGTCATAATGGAGCTTATGTTCTCGAAGGAGGGCAAAGGCAACATGTAGACATGATAAAGCATATGGCTTGTTATAAGTTGATAGAGAAAAAGATATAAGGTCAAAGCTAGTGAGATTGGGAAGGACAGTAAATGGTGTATGTCTGGTCAAGGTAGGATCCAGTGCACATAGGCTGGTGAGAAAGGCCGCCAAGGAAATCCTACTGGAAACAAGGCCATAAGGAGGAGAGCGAGTGAACCAGGTGGCTGAGTTATTACTTCTAATTTTTAATAATTGATTTTCTCAATTTTTCATTCTATAAATATTAGAGCAATAAGAAATATGCCACTTGGGATTTTTAAAATATCAATAAGTGGGATGAAGGACAGTTTTTACTTTAATCTAGTATATTGATGAGCTTTGAAAAGCCTGTATTTCTATATACTATATTCATTTATTGTTTAGTGGTTGCTATATTTTTTTATTACATTCTGTTGAAATTTTTTTGTCTACTTTAATGGATTTTTGTATCTACAACTCTTCCAACCATTGTTCTACCCTAATCCCTTTCAACTCCCCCCCAAATACTAGGTAGGAGAGACGAAGGTTAGAGGAAAATGAGAGCATAGACCTCTTTAGACTACTTTCTGCTGATTAGGGGCATCAGGATTTTAGGGCCAAATTTAGTCTCTGTCCTCAGAATAACCAAACTCCAGAAATGTAGCAATAACAAGCTAGCATCCAGCAAATGTAACAGACAGAACCAGCAGAAGCAGGTGCAGCAGCAGGGGAAGAAGCAGCTCCCACAGACCCTCTAGAGGCTTTCCTATGCATCCTTTCTCAAGGGTTCCCAGAATTATACTATTTGCACCTGGCAAAAGTCATGTACCTCATAGAGCAGAAGACAATTATAGTTAATGACTGTTGACAAACTGAAGCAGCACCATATCCCACACCTAATATAAACCAAAAACATATTTAGATAACAAACTGGGTTTTGAAGGAAACCAAAATTCTCACTACAGCACTTCAGACCACTATAGAATGTACTATGTACCTCAGGTTAGTTCCAAACTTTTTGGCGACCCATCTGCTCTGCTTCCCAAGATGTGGGCTGTTTAATCTTCATTGTCAACTTACTTGGGTTTAGAATTATCATGTAAATATTTCAAGGTATTCCCAGAATTGTTACCTGAGTAATGAAGACTCATCCTGAATATGGGAAATACCATGCCAGGGGGTATGGGTGCCTGACTGAAAAAAGTGAGTCGAGCACCAGCATTCAGCCCTGTCACACAGCAGCCACCATGATTTTTCCACTATGGTTGATTGTATTCCTTATTAAGACTTGTGCCAAAGTAAACTATTTCTTAAGTTCCTTTTATCAGGCATTCCTGTCATGGAAGCATGAAAAGTGACTAATGTACAGTACAAACCACCATTTATAGCTAGTTCTGTTTTTATTATTATATTAGGCCTTGTGGTGGTTTAAATAGGTATGGCCTCATAGACTCATGTGTGTGAATGCTTGACCTATTGAGAGTAGCAATATGAGGAGGTGTGGCCTTACTGGTGTAGGCATGAACTTATTGGACAAAATGTGTAACAGTGAAGATGTGCTTTGAGGTCTCGTGTATGCTCAGCCACGCCCAGTGCGATAGTTCTCTTCTGCTGCCTGTGGATCCAAATATAGAACTCTCAGCTCCTCCTCCAGCACCATATCTACCTGGATGCTATCATGTGTCCAACCATGATGATAGAAGACTAAACCTCTGAAACTGCAAGCCAACCCCAATTTAATGTTTTCCTTTAAAAAGTTGCCTTTGTCATAGTATCTCATCACAGCAATAAAACCCAAACTAAGACAGGCCTTAAAACAATTTTAAGTTGGTTAGGGTGGCACATACTAATGATCCCAGCACTTGTGAGGCAGAGGCTGATGTATCTCTGTGAGTTCAGGCCAACTTGGTCTACATAGAGAGTTACAGAATAGCTTGGACTACATAATGAGACCTTATCTCAAAAACCAAAGAAACATAAAACTAAAACCAAAACCAAAGTATACAAGTGTTTTTATCAAGTTAATATGATTTACTAGATATGTTCATTTAAAATTATGATACACATCTATTTATATATTGAGACATATTTTTAAAACATAGTTCTGATGACATTATCCTGATTTGAGGATGAAACAGCACCAAAAATAGGTATTCAGCTGTTTGGATTAGATGATAATCAGATTTCAGAGGTTGAATATGTGTTATTTTTCCTGGAGGTGATTTGAGAAATTGGTTGCTGTTCATTTGTGTTGCTGTGCTTCAGACAATGACCTGGACATAGATATGCCCGAGTTCTTTAGATTTACCCACAAACCCACCCCTTATCTTAAGAAGGGACTGAAAAACTATGGTGGGTTTCTAATGATCTATCATTATCAATGATACAAAATTCTGGTACTTTCAACTGTGAAAGATGAAAGGCTAGTCAATAGACATGACAAATGTTAGATCAGAGTTCAAGAAGACTCACATGAGTGACCAGTGATGCATTTTAATGAAATAAGTAAGGGCTGTTAATGGGAGTAATTTTTGCCTTTATTGAATTTCCATAGTATGTTTAGGGTCTCTTGAGTACATGGGAGAATTTTTTCCTGGTTATTTGTACAATTTTATCTTAACTCTGTTATCCACAGACCAAGAAATGTAATCTTCCTGATAAGGTGTTCCATTATCATATCTGTTAATGAATACTTGAAACAGTATATTTTCAGAGTATTCTTCTCAAAGCAACCTGATAATATCATCTTGATTCAAAAATATAGCTGAGCAAATTAGTTTGGGCATCCCTGAGACAATAGGCTGGGAAATAAATATTAAGGACATTAATTAATGTTGACCCTTTGGTAAATACAAAGCTTTTAAAAGATCAACATATTCAAAGGGCCTACAGCTTTTTATAAGCATTTCAGTGTTACTGTTAATTAAAGTGATATTTATAGATCTTTTCACTTACTGCATTAGAAACTTCTAAGGACAGTTTTCACACTCATCACAGGCTTATTCGTGATTCGTTTTAGAGGCATTGCTTAATTGTCAAGAAGAGCTATGAGCATCAGTCTACTCTAATCTACAGAAGAAAAGTATTTAGTCTCAATATATATTCAGCGTAATAGAAAGAGTGTCATTTGAATGACTGAAATTAATATAGGCATAACACTCAAGGCTTCTTCCTTTTCTTCATAATTTTATTTTCTCTTGATGATATAATTGATCATCTTCATAACTAGATTGTACACTCTAATGTTAGAGAAGTCACAATTTCTATAATTTCTACATTCACTGTAGCATTTGATCACTCTTAAAAAGTATGTGTGTAGGTTATATGTTACTGGTTCTATGTTCTTTTGTCTTGTTACACACTATCTTTTGATAAAGATATTATTCAAAACCTACTTTAATAAGGATACTTAAATGCTTTAACCTCCCTTCTAGCCCACCACCCATGAGAAATAGTGGAAAGGAAAAGTTAACAGGGCAAAGACAGATGTGAACCTGTTTCGAAGCAGTTCATTGAGGAATCCAATCTGCGTTGATAGGATAGCCACAGTTCAGTTCACAGAACTCAGCAATGGTAGCTTGATCCACTAATGAACACCATTCACAAATCAGCAACAGTAGTTCAATCCAGAAGAAACCGTGAAGATCTGCCAATCCACCAGAGTCCATGGAAGTGGCAAGATGCTGCCAGAATACTACCAGCAGACATTCTTTACCAGACATTCTTTGGTGTTTTCTCTCTACAAAGTCATGACCAAAAAAGATCAGCAGTGAGTGGCAAGGCAAACTAATATCGCACAGCATTATCAGTGAAGACCAGGATCACCAACCCAAGGAAGACCAGGAAAGAGTGGCAAAGTGAACCAATACCACATAGCATCATCCACTGTCTGTTGGGTTATATTTCTACCTTTTCCAAATATCACATATTCTGTCAAGCATCTACTTTAGCAAAATATCACATGTCCTCTCTCCAGGCAGCTTCCAGAAAATACCACATGTCTGTTCTCAGCAAAAACACTCTTCTAGAAAAACATCACATGACAAAACTGTGTTTCCAAAGAAATCAGAAATTCCCCCTTCAAGAAAGAGACCCATGAATTCATGATAAGCTTAGAAGTCATTACATAACTAAGAATGATAATCACTTCTAAAATATTAGAATTATTATCAAATAATATCATGCCTGTCCTTATAGCAATAATTTCAAATATAAAGTATTCAATAGATATAATTTAATTTGATATTTTAGAGTATCATACAGACTGGGCACATAATAACTTTACTTCCTGAGAGAGATAACTTCTTTCATTCCTATCCTAGAGATAAAGAAAAATGGATAACAAATTATTTATACAAGTCTATATCACAAATTGATAAAGCCAGAACAGTAAGATCATAACATAAGTTTAATCCATGCCATTTCCAGGGTATCACCATATTGTTTCTTGCTTGTATGCTCCTCTATCTGGCTTTTCTTAAACCCATTAATCAAGACCACCTTGCTTAAATTCCTTATAGACTTTCATCTTTGTTTTCTGAAAAAGCACAAAAAGACTGCAATATTTATTTACTTGGGAATGCCGGCAGACAAGAACATGTAATTTAATGTAGAAACTCTAACTCTTCCTCATACAGGTAGCATATCATTCTGATTCAGTTCATTCTGCTCTATACACCTGCACACATATATACACATATATACTTACAAAAAACAGATGTCTATATTGTTACACAGTTCTAAAACTTTTTGTGACTGGACTCAGAAAGAATGAAAGAATTTTAAGGGTTCTATGAGGAGAAAGAGGGGAAAGGGGGGAAACAGAGGAGAGGGTAGAGGAGGAGAAGGTGATATAGAAGGAAGAAAAAAGGAGAAAGAAGAGTAAGGAGATGGTGATGGAATGGCCAGATAGAATGAAGCAGACACAGTAGAAACCTAAGCCTTAGGAAACTGGGCTTACCATAGATCATTCACAGAAACATACACAAATATCCTAAGATCAACGTGAATGTCATTGTACACTGAATAGTGTTACTCCCCAAAATAATTGTTTATGTGTCTTTAACTCTCTAATCTCTGATCTTACTGTATTTAATGATAGAAACTTGGAAAAGTAATTTGTATTAAATTAAGTGACAAAATAATGAGACCCTTCTAGGACTAGGATTCTTGTGAGAAAAGACAATAGAAATAGGCTTTTATAGAGAACAGGGCATGTGAGAGTAGAGGTAGAAGCACAAATGAACAGCTTGGAAGGTGAAGCATCACAAAAAATAGCTATTCAGATGTTTGAATCAGATGTTAATTTCTCGAAGCCAATGGAAGAGAATCCAGGTGACACTGGGTATGGTGCTTTGATTTTGATCTTATCTTCAGGATTGTGAGAACATAACATTTCTGATGTTAAAACCACTTAGTCAATGATACTTGATTATGATTGCCCTAGCAGACTAACACAAATACCAAGAAAGTTCCAAGAAATTCACTATGAAAAAGCACAAGAATATGTAGGAGAGTAGGGAACATGGCCTCACCCTGTGTATGTCCTCCAGTAAACAGTTTGCAATCCAACTAACTACACATGAAAGTTGCTTCTTTTATTAGGTTAATGATTAGAAAAAGTACTCTACAGAAAATTGAACACCTGCCTAGGAAAGAATGAGCTTAACAAATATATCCTGGAATAGAGACAAGTGTATGCTTGAGGTCACACATGAGCAACACAACAGATTTCCAGGGGAAATAAAGATAACTTTGCCAAAAATAATAAATTAGTACATGGTGGTTTGCCTAAAAGTCTACCTTTATAGACTAAATAAATATCCCGACTTCTATGTACTGGAGCATAGAAAAATTAATATCAAGCATTGCTATTTTCAAAAACTAACAATGTTTTAAAAGGTAATAAGTGCTATTTGGATAAAAAGAAAATATATATGTACATGCGGTATATAAAAGGAAAATTATTTAACATTTAAAATAAGTCCTCATTTGCAAGAGCATGGACTAATCTAACTAACCTACGGGACACGAAGTAGAGACAGGAAAGTGACATATTGCAGTGTCACTGGCAAGCACAATCTGAAAGGACAAAGAAAAAGAAAAGAAATACTTAGAAACATATCCTAGAAGAGTAATCTGCAGTACTGAAACGGGACAAGAATGCCAAAGTGTACATAATTAAAGTTTCATATGATAAATATATTGACATATTTTTATAAAGCAAACACAAAAGGTAAACTTTTAAAATAAAATATACTTTAATTTTCTTGAGTATAGTAAACTTATCACTATATAAATATGTATATCAAGTTTTCTAAGTGTTATATTGAATAAAATTTAAAAAGTAAGGGCCAAATCTATGAATAATAGGAATACAGGAAGAAGAATCCAGGTCAAAGGCATAGAAAATATTGTCAACAAAATCAAAGAAAACTTCCCAACTTAAAGATGGAGATGGCTATCACACAGAACACCAAAAAGAGTGGATGAGAAAAGAATTCACCACATCACATAATAATCAAAACACTAAGCATACAGAGCAAAGAAAGAAAATTAAAATAATAAGGTAAACTCCACATGACATAAAAAGGCAGACTAATGAATATAACTCCTAATTTTCAATAGAAACTCTAAAAACCAGAACAGCCTGGAAGTTGTACAAACTCTAAGTGACAACAGATGCCAGCCCAGACTACTAAACTCAGCAAAACTTTCAGGCACAGTGGATGGAGGAAGAAATTCCAAGAAAAAAAAAAATCAAATTTAAGCAGTCATTATCTACAAATCCAGCCCTACAGAGGGCACCAAAGGGAAAACTTCAACATGGATAGGCTAACCATGCCCAAGGAAACACAAAGAATGAATAATAGTAGGCCATCACATCAAAAGGTGGAGAAACAAAACAAAACAGCAGCAACAACAACAACAAAAAACACACCATCACAACAAAATAACTAGAATCAACAAACACTGTTTATTGACAACTCTCAATATCAAAGGTCCCAATTCCCAATAAAAAGGCATAGAGTAACAGAATATCCATGAAAACAGCTCCATCCATTTGCCTGCAAATTTCATGAAGTCATTGTTTTTAATAGCTGAGTAGTACTCCATTGTGTAAATGTACCACATTTTCTGTATCCATTCCTCTGATGAGGGACATCTGGGTTGTTTCCAGTTTCTGGATATTATAAATAAGACTGCTATGAACATAGTGGAACATATGTCCTTGTTATATGTTGGAGCACTTTTTGGGTATATGCCCAGGAGTGGTATAGCTGGGTTCTCAGGTAATATTATATCCAATTTTCTGAGGAACCACCGGACTGATTTCCAGAGTGTTTGTACCAGCTTGCAATCCCACCAACACTGGAGGAGTGTTCCTCTTGCTCCACATTCTCGGATCCAACCTTCAGCTACATCCAAGAAAGATGCTTTTACTTCAAGGATAGATACCACCTCAGAGTAAAAGAATGAAAAAAAAAAATTGAAACAAAATAAAATAAGCAATCTGGTGCTGTGATTTTAATAGCTAAGAAAATAGCCTTCAAACAGAAATTAATCAGAAAAGATAGGGAATGTCAGTGAATAATCATTTAAGAAAAAAATAGACAAAGGATATTGCAATTCTCAACATCTATACACCAAATGCAAATGTAGCCAAGTTTGTAAAAGAAGCATTACTACAGATTAAATAACATATCAACCATCACACAATGATAGTGGAAGACTTCATTCCTAATTTTTGCCAAGAGATAGGTTAACCAAACAAAAACTGGACAGAAAAATACTGTAGCTAGCTAGCATCATGAACCAAATTGACCTAACAGATCCTTTCTAGTAATTACAAAAGAATATACCTTCCTCTACTACCTCATGCAGCTTCCTTCACAAAGAAAGCCTCAACAGGGACAGAAATATTGAAATAACAAACTGAATCCTATCTAACTACCATGGATTAAAATTGACTACCATCAACAGAATCAACAGAAGGCTTAGCAACATATAGGAACTTAACAACTCACTCCTGGAGGAAAAATGGGCCAAGACTGATATTAGAAATGAGATTAAAACTGCCTAGAATAGAAATAAAATTAAAAATTCAACATGTCAAAGCTTATTTAGCACAATGAGACGACTTTAAAGAAGTGAGATCATAGCACTAAATGTCATGATAAATTGGAGAGTTCTCTTAGTAATTTAACAGCACACATAAAAGCTATAGAACAAAAGAATAAATCTTACCCAAAAGCAGTAGATGGCAAGAACTAACCACACCCAGGGTTGAAATTAATAAGTTAGAAACAAACAAAACTAATACAAGGAATTAATGAAATAGAGTTGTTTATTTGATAAAAATAAGATTGACAAACTCTTACTCAAATTACTAAAAGGCAGAAAGAGAAGATCCAAATTATCTGAAAGGTAGAGAAAGAAGAAAATCTAAATTAACAAAATTAGAGAAGAAAGGGGAGAGATAACATCATGACAACACACTTTAAAAACCTATTCTTCACCAAATTGGAAAATCTAAAATAAATAGATAATTTTCTAGATATATACAACCTATAAAAGTTAAATAAAATTTAGAGAAGCAATTTTAACAGAGCTATAACCCCTAGTGAAATAGAAGCAACAATTAAAAGTCTCCTAACCTACAAAGCCCAGGGCCAGATGGTTTTCACACAAAAATCTACCAGAGGTTAAAAGAAGAGTTAAGCCCCACTACTTCTCAAATTCTTCCACAAAACTGAATCAGAAAGAATATTGTCTACTTCTTTTTATGAGACAATAGTTATTATGATAGTTACACAACATTGAGACACAACAAAAAAGAAGAAACACAGCCCAGATTCCTCCTTGAGATATAGGTGCAAAAATTCTTAATAAATATTTGCAAACCACATAAAATAACACATCAAAATAATAATCCACCAAGATGATATTGGTAGCACCCAGAGATAGAGATGGTTCAACATATGTAAATTAATAAATTTACTCCATCAAATTGAAAGACAAATCCATATGATCATCTCATTAGATGCAGAAAAGGCCTTTGACAAATTCATAATAAAAATCAAAATAAAAGAGAGATTACGTATACAAAGGACATACCTGAACATAATGAAAACAATTTTTTTTTCCGAGACAGGGATGAAAACAATTTATAATGATGCCATGCACACATCAACTTAAAGAGAGAGAAAGTCCAAGCAGTTCTATTAAAATCATGAAAAAGTCACTCCATATCTATTGAGTACAGTTCTTAAAGTCTTAGCTTGAATAAGATAATTGAAAGAGATCAAGGAGAAACATATAGGAAGAGAGTAAGTCAAAGTATCTTTATTTAGAGATGGTATGATAATATTCATAAGTGATGCTAAAAATTCTACCAGAAATCTCCTACAGCCTATAAACACTTTCAACAAAGTAGCAGTATTAGCACCCAATAATCAATATCCTTCCTATATACAAAAGACAGACTGAGAAAGATATGAGGAAATAATAACCTTTACAATGCCTCTAAAATATAAAATATCTTGTAGTAATTCTAACCAAGCGAGTAAAAGATTTATATGATAAAAATTTTAAGACATTGGAGAAATATGTTGAATATGATATCAGAAGATGGAAAATTTTCCCATGCTCACGCATTGGTCTGATTAACATAGTAGAAAAAACCGATGAAAACAAAACAACACAACACAACAACAACAACAACAAACTTTCTGTCAAAAGCAATCTACAGATTAAATCCAATTCCCAACAAAATGACAATATAGTTTTCAGACTTTAAAGTACAATTTTCAGCTTCATATGGAAATGCACACACACACACAATATGATAGCTAAAATAATTCTGAACAACAAAAAAAGAACTGTTGGTAATATCATCTTCTCTGATTTTATACTATACTACACATTTATAGTAATCAAAACAGCATGGAATTAGTACAAAAACAGACAGGTTGATCAATGAAATCAAACTATAGAGCAGGCCTTAAATCCACACACATATGGACATCTGATTTTTTATAATGAAGCCAGAAATACACACTAGAAAAAAAAGGCAGTGCCTTTAACAAATGGTACTAGTCCAAGTGGATGGCTGCATATCCAAGAATGCAAATAGACCCACACCTACTGTTGTGCACAAAAATCAAATGTAAATGAATCAAAGACCTCAACAGAAGATCAGATAACTGAATCTGATAGATGAGTAAATTAGGAATAGTTTGAATTCATTAGCATAGGGGAAAATCTTTCTGAACAGAACACCAATAGCCTAAGCATTAAGAACAACGATTAATAAATTATTAGATAGGACCTTATGAAACAGAAAAGCTTAGGACACCATCATTTGTACAAAATAAGTAGCCTACAGAATGAGAAAAGATTTATTTTACTAGCCACACATCCAGTACAGAGATAATATACAAAATATATTAAGAACTCACATAAAATGGACATCAGGAAAATAAACAACCCAATTAACATAGAAAGTACAGATCTAAACAGAGAATTCTCAAAATAGAAAACTTAAATAGTTGAATAGTATTTCAGGATGCTCAATATCCTTATTAATCATGGACATGCAAATCAAAAATACTTCCAGATTTCATATTGTCCAAATCAGGATGACCAAGATCAATAAAACAAATGACAGACCATGCTGATAAGGATATGCAGTAAAGCAAACACTCATTCATTGCTTGTGGGAGTGCAAGCAGGGACAGTCACTATAGAAATAAGTTTATTTCATCAGAATTATGGGAATAGATCTACCTCAAGATCCAGCTATGTTACTCTTGGGCAAATACTCAAAAGATGTTTCATCCTATTAGAGAGACAATGGCCAACCATGTTCATTGTTGCTCTGTTCATAATGGCCAGAAATTTGAAACAACCTATATGTTTACCAACAGACGAATTGATAAAGAAAATATCATAAATTTATACAATGGACTATTACTCAGCTGTTTAAAAAAATGAAAATTTCAGGTGAATGGATGAAACTAGAAAAAAAATTATCCTGAGTGGGGTAACAGAGATCAAGAAAGGCTAATATGGTATGTGTTCATTTATCTGTGGATATTAGCTCTTAAATCATTAATGAGGAAAGTACCATTCAGATAACCACATAGATTAGGTAGAGAGTAAGAGACCGTAGTGAGACATGAATCTTGCCAGGATGGGAAATTAAAACAGATAGCTATGGATATATGGGAGGGGGAATAGAATGGGAGAACTAAACAGGCAGGTGGGAAGAGAAGAGTGAGTGAGGCAGTATAGTGAGGACCAATAAAACTAAAGGCCATTTAATAAATCATGTGTAAGCATAATCCAGTAGGAGCTTCCTATAATATGTTCCTATAATATGAAGGTTGTCTGAATGAAGTTGCCAAATAATGAGTGATACAGAGCCCCAGTTGGCCATCTCTCACCACCAAATGAATCTTCCAGTGCTGGGAATTGGTCACATTTAAGTGGAGTTATTGGTCAAAGGGCTTCCCTGGGAACGTCCAAACAACCCAGCCTGTCGCCCTCTCCACAAACTGATGGTAAGTCCTGTCTTTAAAGGCAGTATGCACGCAACTCGTTGAACACAGAAATGTTGAACTGGTTCTTACCTAGAGCCATCAACCTTGCGTACTAGAATTTATGGTACTGGAAGGTACTGTGCACACTCCCAAGGGGAAATGTAAACACCAACCCAGCTACAAATGCTTTGATCTACAATTGTAATCTAACTACAAGATATGCTGATACAATAAAAGTGGCACAAAGCTTGTGGGAATAACCAACCTATATCCAGTTTGATTTAAGGCCCATTCCATAAGATGGGACCCAGATTCATAGGCTGGATAGCCAATAACCTAAGACCAGATAGGCCAGGGGCATATGGGATGCCACTGCTCTACTAAGGAAACATGGCCATGCACTTATGGCCTAACTAGGCAATGACGCCTAATTCATTCTTCTACATTCATAGATAAGTGCCTTGCATTTTTTATTTCAAAAATGGAATAACCCTTGTTGGCAGAATGAATTTTCCTTATTGAAATTTTATTTGTTTCACTAGTAGTATATTCTGAACCCTCTTCCACTGACAGGACATTAACTTCTCATATAATTGGGCTGGGTTGCAGTGCAAGTCATCCTACATGAATCTCTTACCTGTGACGTCTTGGCCAGCCCATCATGGGTCACAGTCTTGGTCTCCTTTGAATGTGTTCTTTTGTTAGATTAGATAACACTTTTCTACAATCTGTCAGAGATCATGGGAAATCACATTTTAGCTCCATGTGTACCTCAAATAATTTTAAAATATTAGTTACTTCTATGTAACTTTTAGAGTTACTCATGTCTTTAAACTATCCTAGGAAGACTCTTTGCAGTTAGAAGAATTGCTATTCAATTTCTCTCATTGCCAATATTTGTGTCCAGTGTAGTGAGTTATATATCATTGGATTTATATACATCATTTACACTAATACATATGGATTATCTACATTCAAACACTACAGTGTTTTTCCTCATTTTCTCCTATTCGTATTTCATTATTTTCCTGCCCTCCGATTTTCTTCCTTTTAGTTCACCGAAACATGTAAAAATTAGGAAGAAAGACTGACTAAAGATACTATCAAAAAATATGTCGGAAAGGAGAGTCTATCTATTGAATCCTAAGTTCCTAAGTGTTTTTATCCTGACTTAAACTAAAACAAGAACTACTGAGTTAGCAAGATGGCTCAGCACACAAAGATGCTTGCTGCCAAGCATAACAATCTGAGTTCAGTCCAGACCTCACATAAAAGAACAGATGAATTGACTCCTAAAATGTGTTCTCTAATATGCATATGCACGCTGTGGTACAGGGATCCCTACATGAATAAACAAGCGTGCACACATGTACACACAGAGATACAGACACACAGACAGACACACACACACAAGCACTATGGTGACATTAGGGAGGACTGTTGTGTCTGTCAAACTAGAATATGCCAAAAGCTGACGTGCCTCTGCAGCTGCTGTTCAGGGTGTTACTCACTCTACGCTGTGGTTAAATCATGTTCCCTTGCTTTAATTCTCATGGAAATCTTAAGGGTTTAAGGGGGGGGGGGGGTCAGTGAATGCATACAAAGGGTTACTCGCCCATCCAATCACAACACAGGAGCTTCTGTTTGACTCTGGCACTGAGAACTACATTAGAAGAAGCAGTCTATACATCTAGCCATAGCCTAGCATATCTTCAGATAACTTTTTCAACATTTAGTGAAGTACCCTCTGTTCTGCTGTAATGATTGGGCTTCACTAGGGGGTTTTCTTTAAATAAGTCTGCAAATGAAGGACTTAACATTCTAGCTCCTGTGAGTATTTAAGAGGCCTGCTTTTATGTACCGTCCTCCACCCATTGAGCTACCTAGCCCTTCCAGTCTATATCACTATGCTGTTTCATACTCATCCTAATCCTGCATAATCCTTCTATATTCTTAGTATTAGCACTCACCAAGGGGTAACTGCTATGCAACATAGTAGGGATGGAGACTGTCCAAATGTTACAAAGTTTGGGGTTAACCTAGGTTGTGTGGCCCAGTACTATAATCTAACACTACCTTAATTGTAGGATTCTATGCTGTGTGCCTCAGACATTGCTTATGAGTTCTTAGCAATATCTCAGGTATAAGTGGGAGACATACCACATGCTCACAGGAGCTATCTAATCAGTAATGCATGGTTTATGAACTCATTCCCAATTCTAGAATCAGTTTGTATCTCTTCTCTAAATTTCCCAGGAGAATAGCACTAATTTGCGACTGTGTTCTAAGCACTTTGCCTTTAGTATATCATTTAATTTTTTTCCACAACCTCATGAGAGCAAAGTACCTATGGTAATTATCTGTTATTGCTTCTGAGTCTTAGAGAATTTAAATGGGGCTATTCAGAACCCAACACCCAGTGAATAGTAAAGTCATAATTTAAATCAGATCTGTCGCTGCTTTAGTGCTGATGCATAAGTGGTCAATCCTCCTCAAAGTGCCTGCTGACTCCATTGTCAGAATAAGGACCTTGTATCATGTTCAGATTAAAAGAGAGTAGTGTTGCTATTCCTACTTGTTCTCCGTACTGTTTCAGGAATGATCTATCTGAAATCTAAATGAAGTTCAGCTCTTTTTACAAGTTCCTAGTTATTATTTATATAAGGAAATGGATTTCCATTTATTTTACTAGTGTTTCCTTCTTAGGTGACTACAGCACAGCTTTCTTTATATTCTCAAGTTGAGAAATAAGATCAAGTTACAGAAATACTATTAGGCTAATCCCTCTTTCCCAAGACACGTTGGCAAATAAATGGCACATAAGTCCTTCAGACCTTCCATTCAAGGACTAGGAACTCAGAATCCTGCTTTTGCTTAAATTTGTTCTAAGTGCCAGCCACCACCATCTGTCTATCATCAGCATGTGACTGGGCTATCCCTAATAAATCAGTAACTTTAGAAATGAGATGAATCTACCTTTGATTAGCATGCCACTATGGGAAACCTTGTTTCCATAGCTGATTAAATCATGCCATAATGGAAATTTTATAGGATCAAATATGGTACCAGTTAGTAGCATTAAAAAGAAACATTCTGCCGAAAAGAGTATGCTATCTCAATAATCCATACTCAGAAAAATAATTTAGGAATAAACCTACACTTTGGGAAAAATTAGAAAGAAGGAGATACCAAGCTTTAGTCACTGTAATACACAGAAACAACTGGAAGTAAGATAATGGCAGCCACTATTTTCTATCTATACCAAATTTCACTTCCAAGATGCTTTGTTTAAGATTTCTGTTTGGCAATTTTGATGAAACTTCTGTGCTCCAAATGTGTTCCAAAAGTGCCCTTGATATATTGCAGAATCAAGTCACTGCCAGCTCAGAAACCTGGGAGGAAAATGGAAGTACAAAAAGAGATCGAGGGCATTTCAACTGATAGTCACTATGTACTCTTCTACTTTAGAGTAAGGAATAGGCGGAAATTACACAGAGTGTAGAGCCAGACATCTTACTCTGAAGCAGGGAGAATTCTCTATTTGAAGGAGAGGTATATTACATAGCACTTTTAAAAACCATTAGGCAGCTTTATATTTTAAGAAGAAGAAGAAAAGGAGAATTTTCTCCAATTTAAACCAAAGAGTGAATTCAGATCATTTAATGTGGGAAATTGTCTCTTACGATTTGACTAGGGAGTAAATGAGCATAAATTGTTTAAATGGCAGAAGACTCATGAAAATAGAGATTCTTTTATGAGTATTAACTGTCTTTTTAAAAACAAAATGTCAAATTATTGTCTTAAATTATAATAATTCAATTAAATATCTTTAAATATAAGATAGTGCTTTCTCATATCTAAAAGACAATTTAGGCGCTTTATATTTTGCTCATACAAGAATAGCCATGAAATGTGAAGCAGATAATATATTTGTATAATACATATTTAGAATTTAATGGGAAAACTTTAAACCAGTTCACTTCCATTACTTACATGAAGCTGTGTGGAATGATCAATAGCATCCAGGGGGACAAAGTTTCAAAAGCAAAATTCTTTGATTATTTGATTTGGAGCTATCCAGCAGTTTCTGTCATCTTAAAAATCTTCTTAATACTCATATATCAGATCTCAAGATTCTCCACTAATGTTAAACAATCTGCCATGGTTCAGTTGAGTTTGACCAGGGTACAATATTCTGAAATTTGCTTTTCAGAAAGTATGTCTAAATTTTACTCCTCTTTCTTCCTAAATATTTTCTGCACACTCTCAATTCAGGATGTCACTTCTGCTTTATAATTTCAAGCTTCTAAGATTATACATGTAAAGATTCTTATGTTTGAAAACTAATTAACTACCATCAAGAACAGGGACAGATTTTCCAGTAATAATAAACTTTGATTTTAACAATTATTAAAGCAACTGAATAGTTGTGAAAATTGGTGACCACCTAATGTCACATACAAGTAGCATGCACACAACATTGAAATGTGCTTTGCTTAAGTGACAATGATAATTTCCTATTGCAGAGGAAGCAATATATTATATACATATATACATACATATATATTAGAAACAATGTAATATTTATACATATATATGTGTATATATATCATTTGAAATGTAAACAAATAAAATGATTAATAAAAAAGCGAAATAAAACTAAAACATAGTATTTGAGAGAATAAATAAAATAGAAAACAATCTCACCAAGTTATTTGAAACAACCGAACAAAGCAGGAAGTCATGCTATCAGAAGTGAAAGGGAGGCCATTGCTGCCAATCTTTAAATAGTGATAAGCCACAAGGAAAACTGTATTAAATAGAAAACGATTTATTAGATTTGTGTGGAACTATACAAGTAACTTATCTGCTACCCCAGAAAAAAACACAGAAGAGAAGATTGATAACTTTTGACAATGATGTCAAACAGAAAACAAATTCAGTTATATCGTATATACAAAGAGACCTTTGACAAACAAATGCATCTATGACGCACAGATTTTATTTATAGCTCAGTGGAAAAACATCTAATGTGACTGGGGACACAGTGAGTGAAGTCATCATAGGAAATGCAAGGAAGTGAGTTCTGATCCCCAGCTCCCACTTAAAAAAACAAGCTCAGTAGCATATATTTGTAACCTAGGGGTCATAGAGACATAAGAATCCTTGGTGCTTGCTGGGCAGACAAATGAACAATGAACAAACTCCAGGTGTAGTGAGAGACCTGTTAAAATATAAGGTGTAAAGTAATGGAAGAATACATATATTATCAACCTTTATCTTTCACATATGCCTACACAGGCAATTAACTTCCTTGCTACACACACACACACACACATACACACACACACACACACACACACATCGACAAAGTATGTAATAATTCTCAGAATCACATGTGGCCACATCTTAATACTCTGGCTAGTGTAGAGGAAGAAATAACTGAAATAAGGTCCACATCAATCAGATCCCAATACACACTCTGTACCTGTCCACTATTCATAAAATACAAAATGCTATGGCTTGAAAGTGAGATTGAAGGATACTAGTATGCCTTCAGAATCCATACTGGGTTGAGTCCTATGTAAAATGAATTCTGCATATCACATGATTGTAACACTACATTTCTGCTCAGAAGAATTAACTGCTATTTTGAGATGACTTGTAAGAAATAAATTCAATTTAATTGGGGAGAGGAAAGGAGAGTGTTTGAGATGATAATGATATGTGCGCTTGGTTCAACACATTCTCTATTAAATATATTGTTTCACTAAAACCCAAAACTATTTCTGAATCTTTTCTAGGTAGTGGTCAGCATTTTTTATATGTCAACACTTCTCTCTCCAGAGAAGGATCTACTGCAAGAATCATTACCTCTCACTTCTTTCCAGCAAGCCTTGGGATGTGTACTGTTCGGTTTTGGTTCTACAAGGTGGATCCCCAGATTTTGGGAATATTAAAGGTAAGGAAGAAAATAGATTTGTGTCCATGGAAATATTCAACATGTGAGTTTAATCGCCCCTGTTGTAATCATGCTGCCAAAGTGCCCTCATTAACTTCTCCTCTCTTCCTGGGGCTGTGGGTCTTTGGCAGAGAATACTATCGTTCATCTTCATCTGAGTCAAGATTAAGCTCGGTGATGTCTGCCACCTGAACTCAATTACAGTGTTGGCTCTTTAGAAGATTATCTGTAGATTAAAAAAAAACAAAAACCAAAATGTCTGAGTAGATTTGAACTGTACTTAACAAATAAGGACTTGCCTAAGGACAGTGAGTAAATGTGACACTATAGGTAATGATAGAGAACTCTTTACTTCACGCAAAATAAAGGTAAAGCAGCCTTAACATTTCAAATTAAGATCTGCCCCAAGTCAAAACGGCAGTCCTTCAGAGAGAATTGGCAGTGTTTATCCTTACAGTTTTATCCATGTTTAACAAGTTTTTTACCATGATGAGCCCATTTTATGATCTACATTCCATTTAAAAGTGTGTATTAGAGTACAACCCTAGTGTCATGACCTAACAGTTAATTGTTTAAACCAACATGATTAGTTTTATTACCTTAACTCAAACCCTGTTCCTAGGAAATGGTGAGAGGTGTTGGTATTTTCTGTCTTTCAGGAGATATTTTATATTTTTGTTCAAAAGTTGGCCTTATGTGGGAGATATGCATATCTTCTAGCTTTAAAACAAATTGAGATCCCAAAATGCTTAGCAAATTATCTTCTCCCATATTACACAATTAGCCTAAAATGTTACATCAAAAATTTACCATCTATTACTTACCAACCTTGTAGTCTATCCAAAAAGTCGGAAAGATGAAGCAAAATAAAACAAAACAAAAAAACAAAAACATAAACAGAAAGAAAGAAAAGCCATACCAATTATAATAACTGACAGGGTCTCTTACCAAGTCAAAACACAAGCATGCAAAGAACGTGAAATATTTATCCTGACTCTATGAGAGTTTATTTTCAAATGGAAACCAGTAGAAACAAAGAAAGTCCATTCTACCAGTCGAGGGGCACACATGTTAGTGCATAAGTTTTGCATACACTATAGAGTAATTTGGGACATTAGCTTCTGGTTGCAATAAATTACAGGAAGGTACCCTCCTGGCCATCGCCCATTAGTCTTTTTATTCTGTGGCAACCAGTTACTCATGTTAGCAAACATACTTTACTTGCTAACGTGACTCAGCATCTCCCTCCATTCACAACAAACACTCAAACATGCTTTTTTGAATAGCTGGTTAGCTATCTGCTTGGGAGACCCAACTATATAGCCCCTCGTATTTAGTCATGTATCTACAAATAGCCTCTAAATTACAAATGTTGGTCTCAGTCTTTATTTATGAAGCCTTGTTGTGGGGTGATTCGTGGTTTTTCAAATTACAGGTTAGCTGTATAAAGAATACTTCTGTATACTGGGCAGTCTCCATATAATTCTACTGGAAGGAAGACTGGGAAGGAATTGGGAATCTACATGATAAAGGGTGATGATGATGATGATGATGATGATAATGGTGCTAGGGATGATGATGATAATGATGGTGGGGGTGCTAAAGGCTTTTCCTCTTCTGAACTCTCTTGTGGGAGGCTGATTAACATGGGTGAATTTTCCTGGGTCTTTCTGGTCTTTCTATTGATTTGGCGTTTCAGATTTTTTTTTTTCTAGTTTAGAAGTTACAAGGCATAAGATAGGATTGGAGTTATTTGATATATTTGAGAGCATGTTTCCCACATGAGGAGAGAGATTTGAGAGAAATTTACACTTGTGTGCTACACGGAAAGAGTGACAGAGAAGCCTGATGTATCTGATTCTGGATCCTTCTTTACGTGACCCAGGAACTTCTCAGAGTGAAAAGCAACTGGATGGGTTACAGCCAGTACAAAAACCAGGGGCATCAGTGTTCATCAGATGACCTTGATCTTCCAAACCCTTCTAATACCATTTCTTAGGTGCAGAATTCAACATAGGAATTGGGGGGAGCCATCAGCATTCAGTCTGTTTCAAGGGAACAAGTTAGATGATATCAGAAGTCATGACAGATGCTGTATGATTGATATAACATAGACTATCAATGTACTCTGGAAAACAATAACTACTAACGGCAAATAGGACATTTCTTCTCCACCATATTGAGATTATATTCAAAGAAGGCATGTCTCAATCGTATCACCACGTCAGTATGATTCATCAGATAAGACTAAAGCAATCAATATAAATGTATTCAGTTGATAAATTCAGGTAAAGTTAAACATGATCTTTCATGCTAAATTATGGAGGACAAACCAAACTACTGCAAATGATTGCAACCTTTGAGTAGAAGGACACAGGAGAAAAATAAATACTCTGGTGTCAGTAGATTTTAATTGTAAATGGAAAATAACCAGAATGTTAAAATGGTTACACAGTTATCAGCATGCTTTGATACAAAGACAAGGAATTATAGTAAAATATCAGCATATATTTAGCTGATTATTGTATATTTTCTGACTGTTAGTGTAAAAGAACTTAATCATGTTATTTTTTTCTATCTTTCTGATACATATTCACAGAGGAATGTGACATTTCAAACTCACATTAAAATGAACGTGGTCTTCTTTTAATCCATACTGCCAAAGAGCACTGACGGAAACCAAATTATTTTCTTCTGAGAACATTAGGCTTTAGTAATTCAGATTCCTAGACTTGGACTAGTTTAGATTTTAAATGCTATACCAGTAAAAAGTGGTGAAATTTGGACACAGGACAGAGATTTTAGTAATGACTAATATCCTGATCTCTACCTACAAGCTCATCCAAATGAAATCAAGCTCATGAAGAGGTACCTTTCAACATTTATACTCTTTGAAACATTTTTTTTGTAATCTATAGAAACTCATTTTGTTTTCATTTGCTTTGGTATGTTTTTGGCTTATGGGGTTTTTTGTTGGTTTTGATTTTTCTTTCTAGTTTGTTTGTTTGTTTGTTTTTGTCAGAGAGAGAGAGAGAGTGAAAGAACATGAAGATAGGTTTTAGGGCGGGAAGAGAATCTGAGGGAAGTTGGAATGGAGAATATGACCAAAATTTAATAAAAAAATTAAATTTTAGTTTTTATAACATTTTCTGTAAATATATATATATATATATACACACACACACACACACACACACACACTCATGGAGAATATTTGAGCTACTTCTTAAAACTTCTGTCTTTGACAACAGATAACTTGAAAAATCTGGATAGCATCTTAGAGGTCTAACATTTGTATTTCAGGCTAATTACCTGGCTATTCTGAAATGCTTTTTTTTTTAAAGTTGAGCTCGTAGATCTAAACAATGTCTACTAAAGACTGTGGAATTCATATTCATTTAGTGTGTAAATATTCTTTGCAAGAAGCCATGGAAATTGCTTTTCTGATGATTGCTTAAATTATAGAGGTTTCATTCATGTTCACTCTTGGCCCTCCACCTTGGGGTTTCAGTTGCTCAATGGACCTTCTTTCCTCATTCCTCCTGATGATGGCGTTCACTTTCCTGAGAAACCTCTGAACTGGTACTCACTTAATGAATCTGTTAAGACTCTGTGTGTTGCATTTTGCACGTTTTATTGACCTATAATAAATGTGTTTACCATGGACATTAAGCTAGTATATGTATATAATGTGAAATGATCCATTTAGAGTTATTAACCTATCCAGTGTTTCAAGTTTTTTAAACTCTTAATTCAGAGACAGATACTTTCTTCTGGCTTCTTTGAAATACATAATGAGTTTCTATTAACTATTCTCACCTTACTATATGATATAACACTAGAATTTAGTCACCCACCACCTGGGGCTATTGCAGTCTTTCCACCTCATCTTTCACATTGGTCCTTGAGCTTTAGGAGGAACTTTTTGCACACTGGTGCAATAGTAATACAAATATCACAGAAATAACTAAACACTTTCTGCTTTGATTTAAGTAAGACCAGCTCCACAATGTAAAACCCCTACCTAGCAGAATATCAGGGCCAAGAACCTGTGACTAGACAGGCCCTAGGTCCTATGAACGAACCTATGACTGTTACTCTGCTAATAGCATATAGTACTAAAATAACTCGTGATAATTTCTCATAGTGATAGATTAGTGTGTCTCTCTAAATCTCATCAGAGAACCTTGTAACACGGAGACTCATAACTGGTCAAAGCTCAGAGAATGAGTGACTGTGAAGTCCTCAGCCCTAAATAGGACATCCAAACTGTTTTGTTTGTTTGTTTGCTTGCTTGCTTGCTGGCTGTTTTGCTTGCTTTGTGGTGAATTGCCCGGCCTTGAAAATAGATTTGATATTCCCTCTGCATAATATTAATGTCCCATGGGTTAATGTGGACTGTTTTTTTAAAAGATTTATTTATTTATTTATGTAAATGAGTACATTGTTGCTATCTTCAGGCACACCAGAAGAGAGCATCAGATCCCATTACAGATGGTTGTGAGCCACCATGTGGTTGCTGGGAATTGAACTCAGGACTTCTGGAAGAGCAGTCAGTACTCTTAACCACTGAGCCATCTCTCCAGCCCCATTGCTGACTGTTTTATTAAACAGATCCTTGACAGAGACATTGGATAGGATAAATCTGTGAATGTATCTGCATACGCTCATTATCTATCACATGTCAAGAATCATGGGCCAATATTAACAGTTTGGTAAAATTGGGTGTATAGGTTTTGACAACAAAGAGATATATTGACACCTGAGATTGAGAAAAACATGCTGGAATAGTCTGTGTATCTCTCCTTGTAGATAATAGAAAAAACAACCTTAGAGACAAACATTGCTGTAAAGCACTATTAAGTTATAAATTACACAAGACAGGAAGGCAACCCACAAACGCAATGGTGGACACTCAAGAGGAGGGAGCTAATCTATTTTGACCTTCCGCACAAGACTTCCCCTTCACAGTGAAATAAGGAGAAAAGGTGACCTCCAGTTGAAGAACTATCCTGCTGGAAATTAAAATCAAGTCACATTGTTAAGACATAGAAGTGGAAATTTGCAAAAGAAAGTATTTCTTACAGCTGACTATAAATGGACTAGGTACAAAGTCACCTTGAAAAATAACCCAAATCAGCTTTGCTTAGAAGTCTGGGTCCCAGGCTGAGTAAGACTTCTTCAAAGAGCTGTTTAACATATTGGAAGCTAGAGAATCTTTTACAGTTTTAGTTGGTGAACTCTGTCTTTATATTCCTTATAGATTCTGAATTTGATGCCTTGGTTGCCAATCTCTTTCTCATTACAGAATAAAATGTACTCATTTATTATTCTATAAATTGGAGTTCTGGGTTTAGCTAATTACTTTGGTTTTGTTATTGAATAGAAATGGTGGTAGATTAGAATCTCAAAGTTTTATCTACAGTGGCCATTATTTCACTACAATTAATTGAACCCGTTGTTCTACCTACATTGATTTCATAGGACCATGTTAACAAATGTTAAATCTCTATTACATACATACATTTTCTTTAAATGTGTGGAAGAATGATTGTACCTAGTTCATTGCTAATATAGATAGGCACATAGATGAGTAAAAAAAAAACAGATAAATTAAACCATTTCATCTGCCCTTTTTCTTTATTGTACTATTTTGCATAATAGAATGAAGGTGTGTCAAGTTTTATACTCATTCTCTATTTTTGTTCTTGGTGTTGTTTGTTTTGTTCTGTTTCTTGGTGTATTTATCAGTCTTAGCTCTTATATGTCAAGGCTATGTTGGTAAATACTTATAAGATTCAAGACGATGACTCTTACGTACATAGCAACTCTTCTTTCTTTATGATACTAGGGCATTTTCTTGGGCTTCTGTTTGCCTTTTGTTTTGCAATACATTGCCTTCACTTGTGGTTTATTTGGCTACACTTGATTGCATCTCGTCTTTCTTATTCCTGGGGATTTTAAAGCTGTTGCTTTGTGTGAACTGGATGTTTTTATTAGATTACTTGGAAATTTCCATCAATTATGATTAACAATGAATTTTCTCCTTTGAATCTGACTCCCACCAGTACAAATAAAAGATGTTTGGTAAGATTGTACTGGTCAGGCTTTGTGATTTCTTGTAATTGACTGGAATATTAGATGTACTTCATAAAGAACACACATATTTCTTGGTAATCATATTAATAAAAATACCTGGCATTCATAGCATATTAACATCGAATAAAAGTATTTTACAGCTATTCTTTCTCACTACTAATTCTATGTAATCCACAGTGTTAGTGAAGAGGTCAGCTCATAGCCATTGGAAAATTCCACCAGACCCCCAAGCACATAGGCACCCCCTTCCCTCCTGGAAGAGACAGGTGAGAGAGCTCATAGGCTGGAAGGGAGGGGCTGATTAAGCCCCTGCTACCTCATTCCCTAAAGACCAATCAATTTAAAAATCACACTGTTCTGCCACATTGTGCCTAATGGCTGCTTCTCTAAAAACTGTATAAAAACTCACCTAATGGGCTGCGTGGGGTTGTTCTCTCCTTCCTTTGTGTGCTGGGCGATGCCAGAATGCTGGAAAAATAAATTCTTCTTGCTTTTTGTATTGATCCCCGACTCCACGCTGTTCACTCGGGGGTCTTCTGTAAGCTAAGGCTCCCCAGAGTCTTACATTAGGCTGTTCCGTAATTTGATATACACATTTATTTGCTCAGGGATATAGCAAATAAATACTAATTTAAACAGAAACCAAAGTAATGCAGATAGCTGTAGTTATCAGTGTACCTATTGATTTGCTGCAGATATGTCTATACCATAACATAAATAGCATTGATATAACCATAGTTAAAATGAACTAAATTTGATTTTGTTATTTGGTAGTCTCTTTTAGAATCCCATGTGTTTTGTATTTTGATTATATTAACCTCCTCCTTCATTTTCTCCCAGATCCGTTTCCCCATTCCATACCCACCCAAATACAGACTAGGTGGCTTAAACAACAGCAATGTATTTTCTCAGAGTTCTGGCCAAAGGTCCAAGATCAATAACTGGACAGATACAGTTTCTTTTGAGGGCTACATCATGAACCTCACCCAGGGCTGTCTTTAGTTTGAAACCTCTACCATTCTTTCCTGTGTCCACACTGCCCTTCTTATGTGGAAGCCATTCACATTCCAGTGTTAGAATTCATAAGTTATCATGGAAACCTGATGGTTCCTGCTCCCTTTTAACCTCAGAGAGATTCTGCTACAGTTTCTTCATTCTCAGTTGTAATTAAACTGGGTCAATTCTGATCATCAATTCACAACTTAAGGTTTTATCTGGACAATCAAACTAATCTTCACAGTCTATGAAAAAACATCTCTGAATGTATGTGTGTGTGTGTGTGTGTGTGTGTGTGTGTGTGTGTGTGTGTGTGTGTATGAGTGATTTAGATTTAAATGGCACCCAAAGCAAGGAACTAGAGATGGTTCTTTAATTTCCCATAGCTCTACTGTCTCCACCATGACATTGTAAAATCTGTTAAGTTTAGTGATTCTCTTTTATAATTTTCCAGAAGTGTCTGTTTACATCTCTGCATGTTGATGAAACTTGTTTGAATAATATTAGGACATACATTCCAGTTCCTTAGACAAACCAATAAATAACTTTCTTCTAGCAGTGGCTGTAAATTTTTGAGTGACCTCCAGCTCTGTGTCTCTCTAATGTCATAGAGGACCTATGACTTTGATGGCCTTATATTTTTGATGCACTATTTTTACCATTTGATGGAGGAGGTACAAGCTATTTGTAGCCGTCCCAGGAATCTTGCCTGGATAGTTTGGTTCTATTCCCCAGATTGGAAACGCCTGTATCTGATCATCTCAGTAAGATTTAGCTACCCAATGTGACTCAGGTACAAATGCTACAAGTTACTGAACCAGCATGCTTGCAGATCCTTGATTCATTATTAGTGTTGTACCTAAGGCACCATCTCCTTGAGTGAGTTCCTAATCGTGCTAGGAAAGTTTATCTTCTCTGTTGCTGTTTATGGTGGTGGTTGTTTTTTTCACAAGTGATTGTTTTAAAACACTGCAGTTCTAGTGCTGTGCTTCTGTCAAACAATTTTTCTTTGCTTTAAAATTCCCAGAAAGTCCTTACTATTTGTGTGTGTTAGTTGCTGTTTCTGATTCTTCAGGACTTCAGCAGATTGATGTCAGCATTTTCTGTTTTTGCTCCGAAATCTTCCTGAGAAATATAGATAAGCATGTGTTTTCAGTTGGACATCAGAACCAGAAACCATTTCCCCAATACTTAACATTTTATGGAACATTCTGAAAAAAAGTTACATCAACTCTTAGTTCCATTTTGTTTTCTATTTGAATTTTCTTTGAATGTGTACATAGCTTATGAAGAATCCTTTCTGGGAATGACTGTACTTCCTCCATTTTGTTGTCTGTTTCTTGGCTGTCTCTGGGATTTTTGTTCTGTTCGGGTCATTGATTCATGTCTACAGCACTGCCTTGATTGTCATAGCTTTGTATAATTCCAGGTAGCCAATTAGTGTTGCTCTGAATTTGTTCTTCTATATTTTGCTGGTTTTCATTTGTCTCTTGCAGTTTTTTTTTTTTATAACTTTTGAGTTAATTCATTAATATTCTCAAAATAACCTGCTGGGATTTTGACAGTAATTGAGTTAAAACTGACTCAAGTTGAAAAGAGTTTACATTTTGATAGGAATGATTTTTACTCATAGAATAATTTATCAAATATAAATTTTTTTTTATATTTGAGTTTTTCATCAGATCCTTAGTATTCTTTCTTTCATATTCTTTTGTTAGATTTACATATACACAATCTTGTCTCAAATAAGGTGTTGGTCAATAACGGTTCATGACAATTAACGCATTACATGACAGTTAATGCTTTAGATTCTATTTCCTGGTCTACAGAGTTCCAGGACTGCTAGGGCTACACAGAGAAACCTTGTCTCAAAAAAAAAAAAACAAAACAAACAAATAGATTCTATTTCCTAATGACGTTGATGCTCTTGTCTATCTTCTGTGAAATCCACATAAGAATGAGTGAACCTAATGACACATTTATCAGAATTTATTCCCACTATTAAATGGCCTATCACTCTATATTTCTCCTCCTTGTGCTTAAACACATTTGGTATTTAATTCACATTCTAAATTTTCATTACTGGGACATAAGAAAATAATTAACATTTAATGGTAACTTTGCATATATACTATAACAGTGTTCCAAATATGTATTCATTTAAGGAGATGTTTTATTTGATTAGAGGGATTTCCTATGGGATTTTCTATATAGTCATGTCCTCTGAAAAGAATACTGTTCTTTGTAGATATTCTTAACTTTTAAGATAATCCTTTCTAGTCCAAGGTTTTCAAAAGTTATTATCATGAATAGGCTTTGGTTTTCATCATCTTCTTTTGTGTTTGTGTGTGTACCTGTGTGTGTGTGTACATGTGGGCACATATGGAAAGTATGCAAGCATGGATGTGTATGGTAGAGGTAGATAGAGGGTGTCTTCTTCAATCTTTCACTAACTTATGTTTAGAGACAAGGTCTCCCATTGAACTTGGAGCTCAGTTATTTAACAGAAAGACTCAAGGGTCCTCTTTGTCATCTGCCGAGCACTGAATTTGAAAGTTTGAGCCACAAAACCTGGCTTTTTATGTAGGTTCTAGGGAACTGATCATACATACACCACACACACACACACACACACACACACACACACACACACACACACACACACACACAAATCAGTCCCATATATATACACATATATATAAAACTGGCCTAACATGCTTTTTGGTCATGGCATTGAATTCTTCTTAACACATTGTTAGATTTGATTTGTTAATATTTTTGAGGTATTTTTCTTTGATGTTCATAAGAGATATTGCTCTGCAGTTTCCATTTATAATACTGGTTGGATTTGTACTATTTTGGAAGGTTATTAAAAATTAATTCAAATTATTTGTCAGGTAAATTCCTATTTTGATTATTAAGTTTTCTCCAGAAAGTTCTGATATGTGTGTCTTTCAAAGAAATGACCCATTCAATAAATCTAGATTATCAAACGTGTGATCCAGACTTATCCCTTTTTCCTTCATTATAAAAATAACTGGTCCTAACTGCTACTATAGTACATGTGTGTGTGCATGCACACATGTGTGAACACACACACACACACACACACACCACACACACACACACACACACACACACACACCACACACACACACACACACATAGATACTTTGTCCTCTAAATACTGATGGCTGCTTTGAGTTAATTTGCAACATCATTTAGTTTCCTCTGAAACTTCTGTGGCCCACATGTTATTGTCCCATTATGATCTTCTCGTTTAATTTCGCTGTGGTCTGAGAGCAATATCACATCCATTCATTTGAATTGACTACAGTGTGTTTTGTTTTCCACAATGCCATCAATTTCAGTGATTGTTATGTGTAAGCTTGAGAAGACTATGCCTTCCTCTAAAGCTGGATGACGCACTGTATAAATGTAAATGAGATCCAGCTGATTGATGCTTTTCTTTTCAACCACATCCTGACTGCTTTGTTCCCCTCTGATCTATCATGCCCTGGAAAAGGAAGCTTGAAGTCTTCAGTTATAATAATAGGTTCATTGAATTTTCTCCTTGTAGATCTGTGAACTTTTGCCTCAAGTATTTGCTACCCTATTGTTAGGAACACATACATTAAGAATTAGTATGCCATTTAGGAAACTTATATGACATAATTCTATCTCAATTCATTAAGGCTACAGTATCAAAAATACTTTAGAATGAAGTGGAAAAAATTATTTCTAGTCTGTCCTTAATGAGATCAACTCCTAGAAAATTCCCTCCAGCTTCCATTACTCTGGTACTAAGCAAACTGAGGAGGGCGATCCCTCAGACCTCACTCCCCAAAGGTTACACATTTTAATAACATCGCCTTGGGGCTTCAACAGATATTTTTTTTTTTTTGTAACAAAAGGACACAACATTGAGTGTCTACAGCAATGGCATCATTTTCTCTGTTAATTATCCTGTCTCTGGAATCTGTTTTAGTCAACATTGATACGGGTTTCTACATTTCTTTCAATGGGTGTTCTCAATCTCACTACATAGTTTTCTTTCTCCCATTCGTTTTCATCTATCTCCTGATATTTACCTTGGATTCCTTTGAAGCAACATTTACTTGGATCTTAACTTTTTCTTAGCTCTGAAAATACTGCCTTTCAATTGGTAAATTTGAGTTTAAATCAGACATTGATAATTAAAGAAATAGCTACTATAGATGTTGTTTACTTCACCCTGCCCTTATATTTTCACTTATGGTTTACTTCAGGGGTTTACTAGATTGAAATCCTCTGCTCTCCATACACGAGGTGGTCAGTGGCCCCCACTACATATGTAGTAGAGGACTGCCTTGCCTGGCCTCAGTGGGAGGGGAAGTGCTTGATGCCCCCAGAGAAGGGGAAGGCTGGAGGGGTGAGGTGGGAGTGGGTGAGTGGGTAAGGAAGCACCCTCTTAGAGTGGAAGGGGAGGAAGTGGGGTGGCTCATGGAATGGGGACTGGGAAGGAGGACAACATTTGAAATAAAAATAAATAAAATAATTAATAAAAAGGGAAGAAAGAAAAAAGAAGTCCTCGGCTCTCTTAGTCTATCAGTGGTTCTGCTTTTCAAACTATATTTTGTTTTTCTCATGAGTTATCATTGTGCACTTATAACTAACCTAAGGTCACTTTTGAATAATTCTGTATAGTTTCCTTGGTAATCCAAGTACTTAGGAATAGAAGAATCTCAACTTTGCCTACCTTTCCTTTGTAACAATCATTGATTTCTTATATCCAAAGGCTAAAATAACAGAGAATAGTCATATTCTTATTTGCATCAAATTAGCTGAAAGAATAGCTTAAGAGATACAACAAAAAACAATTAAAGATTTAAAATTTGTTTCTCCTGTAATGGTCTTTACATCAATTTGATATTTTGCCCTGTTCTATTTCACCTGTGTCTGAAAAAAAAATCCTCCTGAATTTATTTGCAAATTATGTCTACAAAGATTTTCTTAATATTTTGCCTAATACAAAAAGGCTTTATTACTCTTTGATGAACAATTTTCTTGATAAAATATTTTAGGCAGGGATTTTTTTCTTTTAGTATTTGAAAATACTTTATATTTGATGATGCAGCACATTTTGACTTCCATAGTCTCGGAAAAACAGGTCTCTTGCTCTCTTCTTCCTCATCTATAACTGAGGGATGGTTTCCCAATAAGGCTTCTGCACACTTTTTCTCTTTGTCTTTTTCTTTGCATTTCTGTGTGTAAATGTCTAAGTATGATTAACACCTATGCTGCTCCTTATTACTGGATGTTCTCAGGGAATCTGGCACCTTTTTATTTGGTCTCATTCATTAGAGAAGATATTGTAGTCAGTCTGCAGATCTCAGGTAGCCTGCTCTGCTATTATTTTTTTTTCGGGGGTGTGGGTTGTTCCACTTCATGTTTTGTAGTTTTTATTGACTTATTTCATGTTCCTCAGTTCTTTCTTCTTCTGTGTTTTGTCTATCAAATCAACCAAGGACATAATTCATCCTTGTTGTACTGTGTATTTGTATCAGTCTCTTTTGACCTTTATTGGAGTTTCCATCTGATATAATATATCTATCTATTCTTGATGGCCGACACTCCTAAAATTCCTAAGGTTTGTTCCATTTCTTCAAGCTATACTGTTTTTTGCCTTGTGTTTCATCATGCAAGTGTGCTGTTGCTGTTGACAGCTTATTATATACAGTTCGATGTGACTGGCAAGTAGCCTTTCAGTATGAGGTTTTATGACCAAATAATATTCTGTTTAGTGCTTACTGTGGGTGGGTACATGTGATCTTTGAGTTTTCAAAGAAACTTCTTAAATCAGGCCTTTGTTCGGGCATACCTTCCTGCTGTTACACAGAAACCCCATCTGTTTGCAGTTGTGGTTAACAGGGATTTTCTGTAAATCTGTAGGTTTAAATTCAGTTTGTTTATCTTATTATTATTTTATACTTATTGATGCACATGCCCATGTTTGTATGTGGTGTGTGTGTGTGTGTGTGTGTGTGTGTGTGTGTGTGTGTGTGTGCAGTATAAGTACATTTCTTCCATTTCATAGTGTATTAGTCAAAGGACTTTTGGGAATCAGATATTCCTTACATGTGCACCCCACAAATGATGGAAGTAAGGCTTTCAGGTAAGTTCTTTTGCCCAGAACCCAACTCCTAGTCTCAAAATTCAGGTTCTTTAAATTAAGGTTTAACATTTGAAAGAGACTGGGCCCTAGGATATCATTCATGACTATTTTTCAGGTTCTCAGGTTGTATTTTATACTTCAGTTCTGTTCCCATAAATTGTTATCCAGTTTCTCTCCCTGCTCCCTGGTTTTCTTTGCATCTCCCAGGACTCAGAATCTGAGAAGAATTGCTCATTTTATTTTGTGAAGAGTGTGATGTGATTCCCATGCCCCTTGTGTGTTAGACCCAACATGATGCTTTGTGGCTTTGTGCATTTTAAGTTGTTTGAGCTCTATTTCTGCAACTGCAGAGTTCAGATGGCACTTAGCAGTCCTGACTTATATACATATACCAGTTGAGGGTCAGCAAACATAAATTATTCACATCACTAAAATTAATAAAATTATTAAACTTTCATTAATATTGACAGCATCACTGTAGTTTTATATTTTATTAACTTAGGTTAACCTCTATTAACCTCTTATTTTCAATAGACATATATACGTTTGCTATTCTTGGTGTTTTGTCTTTGTTAAATAAGATTTGAGTTTTTTATTCTTAATTTAAACTATGTTAAGCGATGCACTTCTATGGATTAAGCTGAATCTCAGTTCTCTACTTTGACCTGTCCATGGGCGATTAAAGCATAGACTGAGAGCTGCTGTGGGTTAAGACAAGCCACACTGTTTTCTCATTCATGCATTCCCTACACTTTTAATGAGCTAAATATTTAACGAATAGGCAAAGTGGGTTTGATATCCTCAGGTGGCCACTCAGGAAATCCAAGTGAGTGAAGAGGCTTTCTTTCAACACTGCAGGAGTATAAAGCCTCTGGAAGATGCAGAAGAGGAGGCCAGAAAAAGCTAAGCAGTTTGCCTCTGCCTTTTTGTTGTTAAGACAGCCCACTGCTCTGCAATATAAACATGGATACTCATATTTGTATTGCCTTTTTGTAGATGTCATTAAAATTTCTTTATGTAAATAAGTACTATGGAGATGATTTGTCAAAAACTTTAATGTTAACATTATGATGAAAATGCATTACATGTGGCAGTCTTTTTGCTTTAACCTTTAGTGTTGAATATTGATATGACTAATCTGGGAAGATTTTTCTGTTGTTAAATATTTTATGTGTATTACTCTGATCTCTAAATGACTTGAATAATTCAAATCAATCTTGAGGACCCTCATAGATACCTCTAACACCCAACCATAAACAATCGTTTTCTCTGGTTATAATTTTAGGTGTATCTCATCGAGGAGTCAGGGCTAAACATCCTCATGTGGTCCATGATCCAAAACAAAAACCCTGGCTGGACCTATGCGCATGTACCTCTTTCTAGTAACAGTCCCTTCAAGGTGGCGTTCGAGGCTGACTTGGGTGGAAAGGAGGACATCTTTATTGCTCTTGATGACATCACTTTCACCCCGGAGTGTGCATCTGGAGGTAAGTGATTCCTTTAGAAACTAGGAATAAACATGAGTTGTTATATCCAAATATACAGTGATTGGGAGATTCAGAGGAATTGCATTTATTTCTGAATCAAGTTCTATTCCTAAGTGATGAGTATCTATGTGTGCATATATTAAGAGGTAGTTTCTCTGCCCATGAACTTTGCCATGAAATTTTCATAACTTTTAGGCAGCAAAAATTAACACCGCACTTAAAGCTAAGGAAAGATGTTTCCATTGATAGAGCTTTGCTGCAAACCCTCCTATTCCATCTTTCCCAAAACCGCCTAAAACCAAGGCACCTGTCATCCTCCCAACTCTCTTCTCTACCCGTGTTGTTTCAGTCTTTCCCTTCCCCTGACTGCTTTCTTCTTTCTGTTTGTTCCAAGCTATCTAGAATGGCCTCTGTATTTCAACAAGGAAACACAAACCCAGTAGGAGCCGCTTTAACTGATATGTGAATTTCTTCTTTTGAGGATGTCTCCAGTTAAATGGGGATATTTGTTCTCTTGTACATCTTCAATCATTATTAGACAGGAGTCATGGTGTTTTACAAGGTGCTCTTTGGCAAGGATGATACCTCCGTGGTTAAAAGCTTGCAGCACAAGCATGAAGACTGGTGGGACCCATGCAAATGCAAGGGGCATGGTAGTCTCTCTGCAATTCTAGTCTAGGAAGCAGAGGTAGGGAGTCCCCAGATCAAAGCTAGCTAGCAAGACTAGACATATTGGTAATGGCAGGGTTTGTGCTCTGTCATTGAGGAAGCAGGAGTTCTCTCTCATTGTATAAGGTAGAAAGGCTTTGATAAGATAGAGTATAAGCTTTGACATCAACCTCTGCTCGCTAAATTGCAGGTACACATGGGATGCCCTACACACCCTCACATGCATAAAAACATGTGTACGAATACATATATCCACATCTCATATACAGGAAAATACATAATAAAAATATCATAACCTTTGAGCTAACTCCTGAGTAATTATACCTTCCAAATTAAACAATATATGTAAAGCCTCAATTGTAATCACTTCCATCAATGGTATTAAATTCTTTTGGTTACATTTTATTAGTAGATATATTTGTAATCTTTTAACAATAGAATACGCGTTACTGTTTAGACCCATGATCTGTCACAATGGCTGTATCTTTATTCAAAATTCGATATATAACAATGTGATTGTCATATAATGCTCCAGGTCATGCAGATTAGGACCACAGAATGTGTTTGCCTACCACATTAGCTGTGCACTTCAGGGACCCAGGCACACATGGCTCCCTGTTACCAGGCGTTGCTTCTCTGAAGCAGTCTTTGAGTTAGTCTTCTTCGTCTGTCTGGCTTTTTGCATTCTGCAGATGTTCTTGTAACATTCATGTAAGAAACAGAGCTGTTCTAAGACAAATTCTTTCAATTTTCTTGTTTTCATTTCCAAATGTGAACTCTGTTTTATCATTCTTTTTCTAAAGACAACTTTCTTGTCATTCAAGAGCAAACATATAGCCCTGGTCATTTCCTTTCTCAATATTTCCTAGCAACTGTAACAGCAACATGTTCTCTGGCAATCTTACACACCCGTGTGTGTGTGTGTGTGTGTGTGTGTGTGTGTGTGTGTGTGTGTGTGTGTGTGTGTAAAGAGCTAAGAATGACTGGAAGATGCATGAGTATATGTATGTGTTTGTGTGTGTGTGTGTGTATATATATATATATATATATATATATATATATATATATACACATATATATACATATACATATATGCATTCATACACACACATATGAATGTGTGTTTATGTGTCTGTTACACTGGTTTTGGTATCTTCAGGAATCAAAAGAGCTTATATAATTCATATCTTGAACTTAATGAAGAAACTAGGAGATTCAGCCCGAAAATTGCTATTATTCAGAAGTATCAGAAAATAGTATTTAATAGTTCCCTAAATAAAATTTTTTACTGGAATACTGTATGAGCACCCTGATTCATTCTTGACTAATGACTCTTTCTAAATATATTATGGAATGTACTTACAGTTGAGAACCTTATAAACAACTAATACTAGTACCATGAAGCCTTGGATGTCATCTTTGTCACTTTATGGATTACTGTGTCGCTCCCAATCTCATTCACATACTCAATTCCAGAGCCTTGTGGCATAGGAATTCATTGTTGATTTTGTTAGATGCCTTAGGAAGTAAGAAAATAAGCTAGCAATTCTGAAGGACCAGTTGACAAATCCCTCGATAATGCGTCAAAGAATCTTTAGAATCACCTGCTAAACCTGAACCAGCTTCATCCTAAGAGCAGTGGAGAAGACACTGACACAATAAATCACATTTGAATAAACATAACTGTAGTATACATTGTAATACTAGCATTATATTTTAAAAGCTTTATAGTAATGTTCTTTTAATGCTATTACAAATATCCTTTCACATGATCTTAGTACTAGTAGGAACATTTTAAAGAGGTATTGAATAAGTGACGTATCCATTGCAAACAAAATTGAGGAAGAAAATATTCATAATCTGTTGGTGAACGTGAAGGACATAAGCAATAAAGACACAAGAAATGGGAGGCTTTTTAATAATTATAAAAATGACAAAAAAATAGGAAACCATATAAATAAGCTGCAGATTCCATCTGCAGTGTCTGGAAGAGCACAAAAAATAATATATGACTCTGAGAGAAGGTAATGTGAATAGTATTTCTTTTTTGCTATTTTTCTATAGTTTTAAATGTCTACTTGCACAATGTTATTTCTAGTTGTGAAAAAATGTATATAAAAAGAAGATATATGTTGAAAGATCATTGCTTTATTTATTCTTATTACCATTTGTGTGTGTGTGTGTGTGTGTGTGTGTGTGTGTTGCTAAGGATTACTCCTAGGATGCTGTACGTAGTAGACACCTTGCTTTGCTTTGCTTTGTTTTGTTTTGTTTTTAATCTCTGATCTCTATGGTGAGCTTTAAATGATTGTTTTAATCTTTCCCCAAATAAAATTATTTATTGGAATTAGTGCAAGAAGCTGTGGCATAACTGGGCTTACTTTCATTACTTTGAATCATGTTTTCTAGTTGTTAGTTCAAATGATAATAACCCAGCTTTCTGAAACTTTGAGAAATATGAAGCTTGATTCTTCCCCAGCTCCTTTCTCTCCAGAGAAGCATTAGAGATATTAAGCCATGTGGGTGATTCATGCTTTTATTTTCAGTCATCTGAGTCTTCTATCACTGTGTGGCAGAAATACTTCTGGCATGTAGGAATAGGTCATCATGAGTGACTTGGTCTTGTTCAGTAGCATTCCTCTAGCTATGTTAAATTTCTAGAAAGGAGACAACAAACTCAAACAAAACTTTTAGTCTTTCAAGGAGAGAACAGAAATTTTAAACACCGGAGAAACATTTGCTGAAACAACTCAGCAGCAGCTGGTGTTGAAGAAATGAAACTTTCTTCCTACCAGGACCAGTGGTGCGTGTCTGTCACATTTAGCATCCACAGAGAACGAAGTAACAAAAAGGAAAGTGAGACAAGAGGAGAGGTGAAAAAATTGTAAGGGAAGAGAGGCAGAAAAAGCAAGAAATGCAAAGTGTCTACCAGTTCAGTTCTCCTGAGAACAGGAGGAGTGTTTTTGAAAAACTTAAAAAGTGACAATTTTTAATAATTTCCTTTCTTTTTTTTTTTTATTTATTTATTTTTTGATATTTTATTTACATTTCCGATGATTCCCCTTTTCTTTAGAAACCCTGTGTCCCCTCCCCCTCCCCGCCTCTGTGAGGGAATTCCTCCTCCCACCTACCCGCCCACCCATTCCCATATTCCCACCTTGACATTCCCTTTTACTGGTGCCCCTAGCACCCTCAGGCCCAAAGTCCTCTTCTTTCTCCCTGGTGGCCATCGAGGTGATTCTTCTGCCTCATATGTAGTTCAA
>CM052714.1:57805104-57867001 GCA_028551405.1 Uromys caudimaculatus
GTGGCCCAAGCTGAGGTTTCCGGCCGTCGCAGGAAGCTGCTGGCGGTCAGTCTCTGTAGGCCGCAGAAAGCGGGCAGAGTCAGTGAGCTCTGGGGACGCGTTGCCCCTGCTATGAGCTTTTCTGCGTTCCTGGGAGAGAGAGGATTGTCTCCCGGAGCTGCCTGTCTATGGAATCCTAGTGTCCCAGGCAGAAGTTTCCGGCCACAGGCGCCCGCTTTTGGGATCCAGGGCAATAATTTCCTTTCTAAAATTAAGATTTATTGACTAGAAATCCTGAGAATAAAATAGAACATAGGTTTCCACTGAAATATAGCAATAAAATGCAAATATCCTATTAATGCAGGACCCTTACAATGAGTGTTTACTATGTGACGTGGGAGATGGAAATTTCCATAGTTTCCTCCAGTTTTGATTAAATACTCAGCAGTCCACAAAGGTTTTTAAAAAAATAACTTTTCTGAAGTCAAGACTGCTTGCTCTGTCCATCTTCCCTTAGTTGGCAAAGTCTGGACAAAAGGCAGATAGGACGTGATATTAACTTGGATAATTTTCTGCTGACATGTAGCAAACCCTCTAGATTCTGAGTCAACTAAAGAATGCATTCGTTTTCATAGAATTTGTTTTCTTTATGTGAGTTTTCTGCAGTGGAAGGCGGTTTCTGTTATTCTTTTCTTTTCTTCAAAAAAAGGAGGATCTGAGATTTTCCTCAGTGATGAAGAGACATTTTAGAAGGTTGTAAGGACAGAGATAGTTCCAAAACGATATGGAAGTTTTGTGGTATTAAACGCTGGGTTATCATGTGCTATGAACAGTGGGTAACCTCAGGCCATTTATGGTACAGGTCTATACATTTTTGTCAGGAGTCAGATGAGTAGACAAACATATCAATGCAGGTTGAAGCACAGGTTTCCCACAGGAGTTCACTGCTCTGCTGGGCTGATGAATGTCTTCCCTCAAGTCCTGGTTAGTCTCAATTGTTAATGTGACACAGCTCAGGGTATTCTAAGTAAAGAACTCTTAATTGCATAGTATGATGACATATATTGGTATTCAGAACACATGAGGGCCAAGTCAGGAAGATTGTGACTTCACTGTGGCCTGTTAGGACTCCACTGTGAAACCCTGTAAAAAACAAATCAACAAAAATCCATAGATCGTTACTTTCCAATAGCTACAGAAACCAGACATTTGACTTCAAGGCCTTCTTAAAGGAAGGCTCCCTTTAAAGGTTCTATTAAAGGAGTTGCATAGATCCAAGGCATGTCTATAAAGGACAGTCTTGATTACTAATTGATGCTCCAAGGCACAGCTGACTTTCCCTGTGTACCATCCTTCAGCATGTGATCCTAGGTTGTAGAAGAAACCAAGAAGAGTCTAAGCCAGTAAACCAGCATGTAGTGTTTTTCCATGGGTCCTGCCTCACGTTCCTGCCTTGAGTTCCAGTTTGGACTTTTCTCAATGATGAGTTGTGACCTGGATGTAAGTTAAATAAACCCTCCCCACCCTCAAGTTGGTTTTGGTTAGTTTTTTGTTTTTGTTTGTGTGTTGTTTTCTGTTTGCTTGTTTTTCATTGCAGCAAATTCAGAATAAAATTGGAACACCCCAAATCCACGTCCTCAGAACCTCAGATTGCAACCTTTTTAAGAAATGTGGTTTTTGCAGATTTAATTAAAATGAACCTTTGATAATATCAAAGTAGAGTAGAGGAGACTCTTTAAACTAATGTGGCCCATATCCTTATAAGAGATGTCACACTGAAAGAGACACACAATTCCATATGCTGCAGTAAGGAGAGTTTGGAAATAATCCATCTGTTAGCTGAGAAGAAGGAATAGACCAGGAATAGACCTCTAACAAGGCTTTGAACTCAAATGCCTGACCTCTATAACTATTGTAAAATAACGATCTATGGATGTTTGTGGATTTTCTTTTTGACAGAGCTTTACAATTGAGCCCTAGAGCACCTAGAAGTCAAGATCTTCTTTCCTCAGCTTCTCAAGTGTTCTCATTACAGATCTGTACCATCATACGACACAATATCTGTTATTTAAGCCATGCAAACTGCGGTATTTTGATATACCACGTTAGGAGCCCAGTACAACTAGCTTCCATTGAGACATATGTTAAAATCAAGTAGTAGGTTCAAATCTTCAGTACACCAATTACTGCCCATTTGGCTTGATTTATCTCCTTCCATGGAAAGAACACAGTCAGGACTTAAGACTGCTCTTCCTCAACATTTACATTTACCACTTCAATAGACAAATAAAAAATGATATTCTTAAGCTTGGGAATAACTTTCATGTGACTCTGCATATCTAGTCATCCACTGTTTGATATCTTCATCAGAATATGCTATCTGATGTCCTATCTACTAAATAAACATCATACGCATCAAGATTTTCTGATAGCTTCCAAAAGCACAAAGAGCTCTGTTGGGTGACCAACATAGACACATTATTCTCCATCTAGCTTGGTTTTGTTAATGGAAAGAAAATAGACCTTCAGATTCCAAAGAATATAAATATTAGCCCAGGGTGTCCCTTTTATCTTGACTTGCTAAATGTAACTAGCAAGGTGTCAGCAAGATAAGAGAATTAGGAGGAATTCAAGAGAACAGGAAGTTAGGAAATCTTGTGAGGGTGTTTGGTTGGTTGGTTGGTTTCGATTTTGTATTATCACTGCTGAAAAAAAGCGCTTTCTTCCCATCCCTGAATGGAGGCCACATTCTTGTTTTCTATCTATGGCCCTACACATCAAGACCAAGGAATAATTCCAGTATAGATGTAATCCCAAAATTTAAGTTATTTAAAGGCAAAAATCAGTTAGGTTCATTCAGTTTTTAGTAGTAGTAGTAGTAGTAGTAGTAGTAGTAGTAGTATTCAGTAGGAAGTTGGTAAATATGCTGTATAAATAAACAAGTAAGCTGAATGAGAAGAGAAATGAAAATGCCAGCGGCACCTGAATTTACAGATAACCTCCCTCCATCCCTCCCCGAGTACTTCCTTTGGTTCTGTTCTTACTATCGTTTTTTGGGAGGGAAGGGCAAGGAAGGGATGTGTAAAATGTCCCGTTCTATGTCTGAGTCTACTGAGTGATAGACAGATACAACTATACTCAAAATTCTGTGACCTGAGTCTAAGTTACAACTGTGGCTCTCAGTACTTGTAAATTTTGGGGAAAATCATTATACATCCTTAGCCTATGGTTTAGAATTTGGAAAATTAAACAACTAGTCTGTAAGTGACTAGCAACTCTGTCATTCTACGCATATAAAAACGAATAAGGCCACAGAAGGCCACAAAGAATGGTACCAGAAGATGGGGTTCAGAGAAGATGGGTAAAGGATATGTGATTGCAGTTTGATAAAGGAAACTTCTCATTTCCTGAATACTTGTAGTTTTAGTCTGTCATTCATTCAGCCGATGTTGTTCAAAGTCTACTACTTTCTGCCTTGCATGTCAGTTGAATGACAGGTATTAATATAATAATATCTCTCAAGGATTGTGGTAAAACATCAGCCCAATATGTATAAATTGAAGCCAAAATCCAGCATTTTCACACACTCATGTATGTGAGGCATGCAGTAGGGGACATGCAGCCAGTGCCATGGTGATGGAGGCAGGAGCAGCGTTGTCACCTAGAGAAGATGTGTTTTGTCACTGTGTCTGAGAGCTGGCTGTAAAGATGCTTCTGCTGTCCAGGGATGCAACGGGCACTAACAAGTCAGTCAAGTATATAAATTAATATATAATATACAGTAGAAGAAAAATACGTAAAGATTCTCAGCCAACTACTAAGTGAGTTTCTTACCCTTTGACACAAAACATTTCTTATCTCTCTGTGTCCACACAAAAATGATCCCTTCAAAGTAGAATTCTTGTTTTCTCTAGTGCTGCCCCATGTGCTCCCATAACTTTAGGCCTGTTGAATGCCTGGCTAAGAACTCCATGCCCTTTCTCTCCTTTTGTGAAAATCCTTCTTTGATATCAAGGGTAAAACCAAATCTTGCTTCTTCAAGAAATATCTTAATCCTTTCCACAGGAAGCTACACTCCATTTTAGAATATCTATCTTTAAGTTTGCAATTTCCTTTTGTGTTACTGTGCAGTTTAAGACATCTAGAGTTTGTTGTTGGACATGTTACTTTTGCTGTTTTTAAATCACTACCCCATTTTTTCAATATAACAATAACAAGTAAACTTTGCCTTAAGATTGATTGAGAACCATATAAAGTTCAAGTCAGTAGAGACAATGTGCATATGGTAGCAATTTTAAATAAAATTATTTAAAGCCATTTGAATACATGGCTCAATTTTATAGGTTTGCATCAGTTGTGACTCATAAATTGGCCTCATTTTAAACTGAATGGCGACAAATGCACACGACACTCAAAGCCAAGGCTTATCTGACACTCCTAACTCACTTATTGGATTATGGCAGATTATTAGACTTTAAATTGCAGGTTCAAGGGGCCACACCTCCATCCTTTGCTCAACTTCCTTTGGGAAAGCCTCTTGCCATGGGAGGGTTACTTGCTCTTGCTTTCCTGCTGAGCATTAGGCAGGAAAGGAATTCAGTCAAATAAGGGGAAGAACTCCAAATGACAACCATGGGAAAGCCAACCCCACTGTGAGCTGTACTCTATCACCTGAATGGAAGAAAGATCTCAGACTAGGCCTGAACTCAAAATGCAAATCACACAGAAATCTCTCTGCCTTCCTCTTAAAGATTAATGTTTTAAAATGACCAATGTTACCCACCATATAAACATATAGTTTTGAAGTATATACATACATACGTATATACATACATACATGATAGATGCATAAAAATATGTAATGCTTCTACTAATATATATCTCAAAGCATAGGATAGCATTTTATCATATGGAAATAATAATGAATTCTTATAAACCTTGTCACTCCACAAAACTACCATAGCACTTTTCTTACTTCTGTGTACATTTAGACACACTTAGCATCCTGAATCTTACCAGACCAGCTATGTCTAAGAGATTCAAGGGACATTCTCAGCCAGCAAGAAAGAATCTGGTCTAGTGTACTCTCAGAGATAAGTATTGTGTATTATCGTTAAGACATTTCTCATTCTCTAGAACACATGTTTTAGGCCGGGCTTGCATTCAGAGATTACAAAGCAAAAGTTTGTTGATTAAGAAACCACTTTAGACCATAATACCACATCACTGAAAAGTGATTGTTTTGTGGGGAAATCTTTTTTCTAAAAGAAAAGCAAATGACCTTAACAGATAGCTAATTCCTAACTTTCCAAAATAGACAATGGCCATTTTTTGTCATATAAGACCATCTTACTCAAAAATATGAGTTTCTATAAAAACAGGTGAAAAAAAAAACAAGGGAAAATTAAAACTTCCGTGGTTCAACTAAGAATGACTGTGCAAGTCTATATTTTTGTTATTATAAACTTCCACAAAACAAAACCTGTGATATTGGGAATTGACTAAATTTGACCATAAAGATGCTCAGAGACTCAACAAGCACTTGGTCTTTTATGCCAGATAGAGAGATTCAGCAGTCTTTACTTGTGTTACTTCATATATGCGGTAACCAGTGTATTTCATGTATGTAACTATGTTAATTCATATGTGCTGTAACAGCTAATTTAGTGTGTGTTCTGGAAGTGTCTGCTTCCATGTGCTGTAGCTTACATCTTTCTGCTGAGCCACCTCTTTTGACTAACAATATCAAGGATATGTGTAAATTAATAGAACAAGATAATTACACCCATGTTAATGAATCACGTCTGTTTCTGTTTGAAAGCAAAAGTTAGCATGACAGAAGTGAGAACTATATTAATTATGTAGTTATATTTAATTCTCCAAAATCTTTTTAAAGTATTGATTTGTTTATCTCCTTAGTCATTATTTATTTGTTTACTTATTTATTATCTCTTATTTATTATCTCTTTATTATTCATTTAACTTTTAACTTAGGTAGCTCTATCTTGGTAATGCCCTATTCATTGGTAGTTGTGATATCACAGTCATTGGTTTTGTATATTTTGTTTTTGCTTGTTGTTTTTTATTCTGCCATGAAGTGTATGGCTTTTTATTCTTTCTTTTATTTTTTTAAATCATAATAGCGGAATGTTAGTGGTAGTTCAGCCATTACACCTGATAGACTCCATAGAACTCATTTGATCCTCCTAAACCTGGTAGAAGAGGGGCTTTCAAAGTGCATATGAAATTGTATACTATTCCTCATAGCATCTATCACTTCTTATGCCTATATTCTTTCTAGTTGTGTTTGTGGGATATGTTAAAGAAGTGGGTTTTCTTTGGCATTAATTAGGGTTCACCCCAACCTTGACCTTGATGTTGGTAATTCAGTATATTTTGACAAATGGGCATTATTGCATGACATGGAGTATTTTTACTGATGTAGAAGCCCCACTATTCTGTCTCTCCCTTCCTTCGTAATCAACCACCTCCATCACCCCTGGAACTCACTGTTTTACAGTCCTGCCTTTTCCCAAGTGTCGTGTAGTTGAAGCCATGCACTGGATAGCCTTATGAAGTTATCTTCTTTCATTTGCAATAGGGATTTAAGTTAGTACTCAGTCTTTTCAACGGGTAAAAAGGGAACAGTTAGTGATATTACTGTGAAATGAGAAGATTTAACTCAATTATATGACTCTATAATCATTTCCCATAATCAATTCATTAAAATTTTTAATTTTAGAAAAAAAAAACTTTTCTAACTGTCAAATGTTCTTAAAATATGCACACAAAAGATTACATTCAGAACTAAAGGTGAGCCAAGTGTTTCCAAGAAAATTTAGTTTCATTTGAATGCTGATAAAAGTCATATATACAAGCCAGGCCTTGGTGGCGCACGCCTTTAATCCCAGCACTCAGGAGGCAGAGGCAGGTGGATTTCTGAGTTTGAGGCCAGCCTGGTCTACAGAGTGAGTTCCAGGACAGCCAGGGCTACACAGAGAAACCCTGTCTCGAAAACAAACAAACAAAAAGTAATATATACATACATATATAAATAGTAGAGATATTTTGTGCTAAAATGCAGAATTTATATTAGGATAAAACAAGAGACAGAGATATTGAGAAAACCAAGAAGCTCCTCTAACTCAGAGCCTACCTAGACTCCCATGAGAAATAAAATTCATGTTCTTCCTGGATCAAAAATATTTCAGTGGGAAACTTGAGAAGGAATTCAGAGGAGGTTCAATTTTAAACAGGAAATGTGTTAGTAGTTGGCTGTGCTTTAGATCAGAGTCCCCTGGAGGCCAACTCTAGAGACATATATCTGCTGAGAAAGTTTATTGGAGAAATCTCCCAGGAAACTCTCCCCACAGATAAGCAAAAGAAAGAGTACTGATTTTCAGAAGAAGTGGTTGGTATCCAGCTGAGTTGGGGTTTCACAGGTGACTTGTGACCATGCTGTGGTGAGCTCTTAAGGTACACTAGCCCTTCAAGACATCTGGCATAGTTCTGTCCGGGAGTGGGGATCTGCAGAAACTGTACCCTTCTACCTTACATGTCCGCTGATACTGCCAGAACATCATCAATACCCTGTAATTCCTTTATTACATTTATTTATTCTTTGTATGTCTGTGCACACACACACACATACACACACACGCACATATACACATACATATATATGCACGTAAGTATGGACATGCCTCAGTGAACACACAGAGATAAAACACAACTTGATGTAAATGTTTCAAACTCAAGTCATCAATCAGGCTTGGAAGCAAGGACCTAGATCTACTGAGCCATCATGTGAGCCCCCAGAAATACCCCTTTTAAAGAATATAGCTTCTGAGTTTAGATAAGGCATATTCTTTTATCACATTTATATGTTGTATACATTTAATAGTTCCTAATTAAAAATTGATTTATTTAAAATTTGCATTGTTTTATAATTATGTAACAATAAATAGCCCTTGGATAATTCACTCCTAGACACAAACATAGCATCAATATGGCTTGATTTGCTCTCTTTTTCAGGACCAGCCTTACCACAGCCATCACTTTGTGAAGAGGGCCAGTTTGCTTGTATCTACGCACTCCAGTGTGTCCCTGCCTCAGAGAAGTGTGATGGGCAAGAAGATTGTGTAGATGGATCTGATGAGATGGGTTGCTCTCTCAGACCCTCTCCTCAACCATGCAGCCATACGGAATTCCAGTGCTTTGAAGGCCAGTGTATCCCATCTCTCCTGCTTTGTGATGGAGTGGCTGACTGCCAATTTAATGAAGATGAATCTAGCTGTGGTGAGTTGTTTTCACTAACTCAGTGTCCAGGAAGAAATTCTGTTTAGAAATGATAGTGTTTGACAGACTAAGTTGAGTTTTCTAGAATTTCTCCATAGCCATACTGTTGCTAAAAGTATGTTTGTATCTTATGCTGCTAAACAAACCCTGTGGCTCTTGCTTTCCATGTCTAGAAAGGCTCCATCTATGGTTACACTAACTTCTGTTATCCTTCTCTTATTTTCTTGTCCATTTAAGTCTAGGTCATTTTTCTGTATTTCTTATCTTTTAAATGCATTTGTGAAAATGTTTTGAAGTAGTATATTCATAATTTATTTCTATTGTAAATGTTAAGAAAATTGGCCCAAGTCAAGGACTATAGACAAATGATTGTAATGAACACACACACACACACACACACACACACACACACACACACACACACACACACACAGAGGTTTAGGACCGAAAAATCACATTAGCAGATATCCTGTTGTCTTAGTTATGGCTTTACAGCTTTGGAGAGTCACCATGACCAAGGCAACTCTTATAAGGACAACATTTAATTGGGGTTGGCTTATAATTCAGAGGTTCAATCCAGTATCATCAAGGCAGGAGCATGGCAGCATCCAGGCAAGCATGGTGCCAGCAGAGCTGAGAGTTCTACATCTTCTCTGAAGGCTGCTAGCAGAATACTGGCTTTCAGGCAGTTAGGATGGTCTGAAGCCCATGCCCACAGTGACACACCTACCCCAAGTCTATACCTCGTAATAGTGCCACTCCTTGGGCCAAGCGTATACAGACCATCACCCCTGTCATTAAGAGCTAATGGTTTTTCTTATGAGCCTTCAGATGGCCCTTACTTTCCGTTGTCCCCCCCTGCATCCCCTTCCTTACACCCCGTTATCCTCGACCCTCCCCACTGTGCCCTCCAGCTTCAGTATCCTCTGTCCCTCTATAACTCGATAGTTCCCTTCCTTGGGAGATTTTCCCTCTTCCTAGCCCCATACTCTGAACTCGCCTCTATGATTTTTCCATCTGCTTGCAAAGGAAAAACTAGTTTTTCTCTGGTGAAGTCTCACTTGGTATGTTAACTACGCTTAAGGGTATGTCCCAAGACCAGCTAAAATAAAATGAACTCAAGGACACTTGCAGACTTATTGTTTCATAATGCTTTGTTTGGGCTTTTTAAAAATTTTTTTATCTTGCTGTTTTTTTTTTCTGGCATATCATGATTTCCTATTTTGTGTTTCTGTGCTTTGTGTTTTTTCATGTGTGGCTTTGTAGGGGTGTGTGGGTGTGTGTATTTCTAGTGACTGCTTTTCGTTATTTTTTTTTTAAATTCTGATTGGTTTACCTGTTTGTTTCTAACATAAGAGAGAAAGAATTCACAGAGTTTTCTGGATAAGGAGGTAGAAAGATCTGGGAAGAGTTGGGAAGAGGAGAAATCAATCATGATCAGAATATATTGTATGAAAAGATATTTTCAATAAAAAGGAGCTCATGTTGTGTTAAATACTAAGGATGCAGAATATATTGAAATCTCAAGGAAAAGATTTTAGTGCTGCCAATATCATTGCCTTATCAATTTTAACTAACCTATGAAGAGTAGAAGGATTGGTATAAGTGCATATAAACCCCAAACACTGCCCTCAGTCCTTGCCATCTTGGTATGTGTAGTCTACTTTGGATAGAAAGGGAAGAAAATGTTGAGAAGTAATTGCTCATAGTTAAAGATGATCGCCTAATTACAGTGGAATGCAAAAGCCACTAACATCCTATTTATTTATTTGCTTATTTCTTCGTTTTATTCCTACATCATATTTTTTGAATTCCATAAAACATAACAGCGACCACAGTGTTTACATTATGAAAAGTCGTTTAGAGATAGAACCACATGAAAGAATCAAGGGATGAAGTATGTGGGGGCTTAGTAATCAGTTAGTATCCGGAAATACGGTTTTTGGGAAAGGAGTAAAATACACGAAATGGTGGGAGACAGCCTCTGCTAATTAAAGACCTTAGTCTCACATCAGTGAAGCTGTTTCTCTGACTTAGACATGAGGATTGTTCTGTTCTCTTTCTTTCCTTGCATTTCTCTCTGTGATAAATCAAAAACAAACACAAACAAAACATGTCAGGCTTGGTCTTTTAAGATTTTGTTACTGGTGAAGCAAGCAAAGGAAGACGAGTCCAGATAAACCTTACCAGCTTACTCATCGCTGCTCCCATCGGAGATCGAAAGTAATTTGGCTTTAAGGTAGAATGCTATTTAAAGAGAAGCTTAGGAGAGTACAAAGTCCTTGTGATTTTAAGGTATTCATTGGAAACTTAGCTACAGAGCAGTTAGTTACTGGGAACTCTCTTCCCGAGGGGAGTCCACATGAGGACCAGATGAAGGATAAAACGCTAAAACAAACAGCACAGAATAGAAGCGTTTCAGGAATACAGTTCACCAAATATTTCAAGACATTGTGTTATATGTGATTCTTTCATTTCTTCACAGACCAATGAGCACCCTTGTTGACCTTGTATCTTGTACTGGGCATCATGCTGGCTAGTTTTATGACAACTTGACACAAGCTAATGTCATCTGGAAGGAGGGAACTTTAATTTTTAAAAAATGCATCCATAAGACCCAACTGTAGGGCATTTCGGTTTTCTTTTCTTTATTAATTTGTTTTTTATCCACGTTACATTCTGATCACACCCCCTGCCTCAGTCTCACACTAACATGACCCCCCTCCTCTTCACCCTTCCCCTTCTCCTCTGAGAAGGGAGGTCCCCACACAGGTATCAATCTGCTCTAGCACATCAAGTCTGCACATACTTTCCAAGTGAGGTCAGACAAGGCAGCCTAGCTAGCTGAAAGGAATCCATAGGGAGGCAAAAGGGTCAGAGACAGTCCCCACTCTAATTGTTAGGGGACACAGAAGGAGACCATGCTGTACATCTGCTGCATAGTTGTAGGGGACCTAGGTCCAGCCCATGCATTAGTTGGTGATTCAGTCTCTGTGAGCCCCCATGGGCCCTGGTTAGCACATTTTCTTAGCTAGTGTTTGACTGGGAGCTTCCATCCCATTGTCTTGGGTTCTATAAGAAAGCAGGTTAAGAAAACCATGATGAGCAAGTCAGGAAGCAACACTCCTCCATAGCCTCTGCATCAGCTCCTGCCTCCAGTTTAATTCCTTTGAGTCCCTGTCCTGACTGCCTTCAATAATGAACAGAAATATGGAAATGTAATCCAAATAAACCCTTTCCTCCCCAGCTTGTTTTTTGGCCATGATGTTCTATTATAGTAATAGAAGCTCTAACTAACTAAGATATCATAATGGGACTTTTCTGTATTGTTTTTAAGTTTTCTGGCACACACACATAAATCTGAGGTTCATCTTCAAATTTCTTCTCCTGGCCCTCCATGGGCTATTTTGAAGACTTTTGTTTTTTATAATGGAGACTGCTATGGAATAATTATAAAATTTATGTGGTATGTGACAAAAATTATGAATGATTTGGGATACTATTATAGAGAAAAAAAGAAAGAAATTCAGAATGAATTAAGTTCTCTATTTGGGCAATAGGGAAGCTCATGTGCCATGATGATGGCTGTGAAAATAGGGGAAACAGGAAGTCCTTTGGGAAGATCATGACATTATTTTGAATGTGGTGTTCAGGAAACCTGTGGCATAGCCACATGGAAATGAATATTCATAGTGCGTTTGGAAAATATACACAGATATCAAAAGAAACACACAGGACATAGAAGGATTCCTGCCATCAGCATATAATAACTCATGCTGCAGGTATGGATGAGATAAAACAATAATATGTTTAAAAGCTAGATGAAATATAAGGAACCCCTGAAATCAATCAATCAATCAATCAATCAGTAATCAATAAAACAAGCATTGGTTACCTAAAAGTAGAAGGTTTTGTTGGGGATACACATGAAGGGGACCAACAACAAAGAGTGTGACAAGAGGAAGGGGAAGGGAGAGGGGAGCAATTAATAATAAATACATATAAAAATATTATCTTAAAGCCCTAGAGATCGCTTCTCTGCCTTTTGGCTAAGATCAAGTAGAAAGCCCTAGAGAGATGGCTTAGCAGTTCCCGAGGAATGCAGTTTCCAGAGCATGGACTATTCTTGCACAGAACCTGAGTTTGGTTCCTGGCACCCACACGGGGCAGCTCACAATGGCGTACAGCCCTAGGTGCTCTCTATGACCACCATGAAAACCTGCATTCACAAGTGCACAGAGCCATCCATAGGCACAAATGAATATAGATGATTTTTAAAGTATTTAAATACTCATTACTTTACATTGTAGCTTAACATTGATTTACCAAAGCAAACCCTGAAAGATCCTGAGAAGACATGAATGTAGAGGCAGAAAGCCTTCCCTTCTGTCCCCCAAGATCCATCTGGGCCCATGAATTAAACTGTAAAATGGGTTGGTAGAAATAAAATGTTTTGTGTGGCACAGATACCCCATACAAAATAAAAATCATAAAAATCTGTCTAGTTAAGGGTTTATACACAGGAATGAACACACAGTAGTAAACTGTAAGGGTGGCAGTTGCGGGCGGCTTTACAAAATTGTTGTAATTATGTTAAATTTGTATCTGAGAGAAAAGAGCCTTTTATTGGACTAAAGAGGGGGAATTGTTGAGGTTTTGTCTTTTAATGTCTATTATAATACTAAGTGCAGAGCCCCAAGATCTGAAGTCTACACATAGACCCTGGAACCCTGCCCTCAAGTTAATTTTGATTGGTAAATAAAGATTCAAATAGCCAATAACTGGACAGAAGAGACATAGGTGGGGTTTAAGTTTCATGGGCTTGGGAGAAGAAGAAGACCAGGTGGAGAAGGTGCAGAAGGAAAGAGAAGTAGCCATGGATTACGAATCAAGAGAGCGTGGCCCTGACGGCTGCCCAATTGGAGCGACGAGCAGCCCAGATTAAACATAGTTAGTTATAATTCATGGATGTTGAAATTCTAACAACATGGAGGGTAGGCATCTGGCCAGCGCTTGTGTTGTTTAGGGCTTATTGTAAAAAGGCTTTTGAGTGTGTCTTTTATCCAGGAACATAAATGGTTTAAGGTGGGGTAGAAACCCCGGGTGGGATTAAATAAATACTACAACACCAGAGATGTTCGAACAGCATTACTTTGCTCTCAGCTTCTTGCCCTAGAAAATGATGGTGTTGCCTTTTTCTTCTATTGTGGAGAGTGACTTTCACAGAGGACTTTTACCTATTGCTGCTAAGAGGTCAAAGTGATTTCCCAACTGCTGTTTCCCAAGCTTCTTTTCTAAAACAGTCAATGTGGAAGAGAGGTATCTTTTAACCCTTAAATGATCAGAGACAAAGGAGAAAGCAAAAACAGAACTATTAGATTAAATCAAGTCTGTGCTGTTCCTGGAGAAAGCCAGAAAGAGTAGTGCAAACTACAAATAAACTCAATAGTTCTGTAAAGGAGTCTACTCCCTGGCATTTGACTGGGGATGGATTTACTTCTGTGTATTACGTGCGTTAGGAAACAGTCCTCAGCAGCAAATTTGATCCTGGTATCACTTCCCTTCTCTAGATTCCTTATGTCTATGACTTCTTGCAAACCAGTGAGCTTTTGTTTAAAATGGCTTTATGAGGGGCAGCTGAAGAGGAAGCCCTGGTCTCAGGCTGCTGTCCCATATAAAGCACAACATTTATTCTGCTTGCTCTAGGACATAGAAGCTAGCAGTTTTGGGTTCTTTTGTCCAATCTTGATTTTCTGGCCCTATATTAGTGCAGGTCCTTGCTGGTGTTCATATTGATCTTTTCTCTGAGTCTGTTTTTGGTTGCTCTTCTATTTGGTAGTGTTACATGTCTGGAACATATATAGGAATATGTTAAACCATAACCTACTGCACCGTTTTGGTAGAAAGCTTACATTGTATTCCAAAGCATCAATTAGGAATGTTAGCAATCTCCATTTCTTTTCTTTGCCTGCTGCACTGAGTTTTAGAGTTCTTAAAAAGATGCATCAAAGTCAGGATCTGTCAGTCAGAGCTTCTTAAAGTGTAATTTAGTTCAACAAAAACAGTTTAGTTTTTATCTGACTTAATACAACCATACACAGTATCTTTTGGAACACTTTAATCAAACCCTTCTGTTAAGACATTTAAAAAAGAATAGAGAGGGACATTCCTTGCACAAGAACAAAGGCAATCAACACACAGTCTATTAAAAGCAAATTTATTTATTTTTTTTGTGATTGGGAATACAGATCACTAAACATGGATTTTATACAGATTTTTGTCAACCATGTTACACTGTATTTCCTACTGGAAGTACAATCAATGAAGAAGAATTATTTGAGATGTTTTATCCAATTTAGTTTTGAGAGTTTTTAAATCAAATTTTAATGTGAAGTTGGACATGAAAAATGGTGTTTTTCAGTATATGTATCTCCATTGCCCGAACATGCTGGCTCTGAAAAATTGAAGCAGTACTTTGTATTGAGAACCTTCCTAAGGTGCTGAAATATCAGTTCACACCAATATCTATTATTGAATTTCCAATAAATGTAAGATACTCTCTACTTAGCACTTACAGTAAAGAGCAGAGAGAAAAATTTGTTATAAATGAGAGGGCAGAGCTAAAATTGGAAGAAAATAATAACACTATAGCTCAAAAGAACAAAAAAAGGAATATATGACAAAACTTAGTCAACAAAGCATTAATATCAGTAACATATATCAAAGGCAGCATTGAACATGCAGTGCTTTCTAAAACATAATCCAGTCTCACAAATAGAAAAATCAGCTTAAGAAGAAGAGAAAAGAAAATGATGAATTCTTGGCCAGACTGATCTATGCAGATAGACTATCTCAAAAAAAAAAAAAAAAAAAAGTATAATTCTTTCTGTATATGTCTAAAAGAACAAAATCTTAAAATATATTTTAAATTATGGTATTTCTAAAGGATTGTTTAGCTGAGTGGGCATAAAACATATAGATTAACTAGTTTAAGTAAAAGGATAGTTCAGATGAGCTAAAAATAAGAAAGGCTTAAACCATATGCAGAGACAGAGAGCTGAACATCTAGGGGAAAGATGGGGTGATTTTTCCAAAGGGCTAAGTCATTATATCATATAAAATAGTAAATAAGTTACACTCCAAGTAAAAATAAAATAGAAAACAGAATTTTTCTACCCCCAAGAGGCAGAAAGGATCATGTATAAATGTTTCTGTATATTTGCATATATATATATATATATATATGTATGTGTGTATACATATATATGCATACAGTGTTTTTAAGTACATTTTTAGTTTCTATGGCTTTTATATGCTATCACATTATAATTAATGAATATTCACAAATACCCTTAAGAAGTAGGCAACAAATAGTTAATATAGATAGTATTAATTGGCATTTATAAAGCAAAGAACATTGTATTGAATATAGAAAATGACATGACATTGATTTTCTCTAATAACAAATGCTTATGCTATGAAGAAACACTCCAAAATCAGTCCAAATAAGACTATAACGTTTATAGAAATTTTTTGTTTATAAATGTCTCATGAACAGTATTTATCTTTTGCCATATTCTTTTTCAAGCATCATGCTTTAATGTATTTGGGCAAAATTATTCTAATTTATCATTATCTTATAGGTTGATATACTTACTACAGTAATCTTAAATACCATAAATTATTTTGTAGATACAAACTCATTCACTTGGTAGATTTTGCTTTACAAGCAATATATGAATGGTTCATCAGAATGATTTTTCTGAACAAAATATTTCTTAATAGGTTATAATTGTTATATAAACACAAAAAGAAGAACTAGGGACATGGGTCATTGGAGGCATGTGTGCTTAATTTAGGGGACACCCTGGGTTCAGAAGTGAGGATACTGGTATGAAGAAAGCAGAAGATAGAGAGAGGCAATGTAGAAGAACTCAGTATCTCTATTTTTCATTTTAAAAATTTTTGTTTGTTTGTTTGTTTGTTTATTTATTTATTTATTTATTTTTACACTCAGATTTTAATCCCCTCTGGTCCAATCTCTGACTGTTCACCATCCCAAACCTCCTCCCCAACCCCCTGTCTCCCTGAGCATGTCCCCATCCCTCCATCCCTCCTCCCCCCTCCCCCCACCCAACCAGATCTCTAAACTCCCTGGGGCCTCCAGTCTCTTGAGGGTTAGGTGCATCTTCCCTGACTGAACCCAGACCCAGTAGTCCTCTGCTGTATAAGTGTTGGGGGCCTCATATCAGCTGGTGTATGATGACTGGTTGGAGGTCCAGTGTCTGAGAGATCTCGGGGGCCCAGGTTAATTGAGACTGCTGGTCCTCCTACAGGGTTGTCCTCCTCCTCGACTTTTATTAACGTTTCGAGAATTTCTTTTTATGTTATCCCTTTTCCTGGTTTCCACTCCTGAAACCCCATATTCCTTCCTTCCTCCCTGCTTCTATGAGGGTGCTTCCCCACCCTCCCACCCACTCCTGCCTCCCTGCCCTGGCATTCCCCTACACTGGGACATTGAGCCTTCACAAGACCAAAGGTCTCTCTTCCCATTGATACCCAACAAGGCCATCCTCTGCTACATACGCGGCTAGAGCCGTAGGACCCTCCACGTGTACTCTTTGGTTGGTGGCTTAATCCCTGGGAGCTCTAGGGGTCTGGTTGGTTGATATTGTTCTTCCTATGGGGTTGCAAACCCCTTCAACTCCTTCTGCCCTTTCTCTCTTATAGTGTATTTTGAACATATTTACTGTCTTCCCCTAACTCCTCCCATAACTATCCTCTCTTCTTTACACACACAACTTTGAGTTTTCTGCCCTCACCCAAGAAAGTGCATTTTTTTAAAAATTTTCAATTAGTCTTGCGGTTGTGTTTGCCCTGAAGTGTGGTTGACCCACTAGGTGATATATCACCAGAAAAAACAGATTCTCCCTCCCTTAGAATCCATCAAGTGACAATAGTGGTGGGATTTAATGCTTATTCCTTGTCTCTACACTGGAATTTTGTCTAGCTTGAGCTTTCATAGGTCTTGTGCAAGTGATCCATTTGCTGTGAGTTCGTAGCTACAACTTCCCTGTTGTCTAAGAGTTCAGCATTTTTAACAGCAAAATTAGATAGACATGGGCCATTAGAATGAAAACTACCAATGACATAGTGCATAAGCAAATCTAACACAGAGTAGTACAGACATGTATTGTATCCTGGAATTAAATCTAACCCTTACTTTTATTGACCTGTTTCAGCAATTTAATGTTTAGAAAAACTTTAAAATAAGTTAATGGTGAAAGAATAATAATTTATTGTGTGTGCATTATATAGTTGACTATATTCATTTTATACAATATTTCTAGATCTTTATAATGTGGATTTCGTTACCAGTATCTTAAGGTAGAATAAACCAATTTTGACTATTATATGAAGAACTACCTGATTCGGACACCTGATCTGCAGACTATCACTGACAAGTAAAAATATTGATATTATAGCTGACCTGACTAATAGGCAACAATAAAATATATTGGTAAGAGATGATCTTAGGCAAGAGATCCATTTTACATCACCAAAAGTATTACCAACTTTCATGAGACACATCAGTTACTATTGAGAAATATGTCAACTCCCTAGGTCCCAGTCTGCCTCTTACATTGTGGTCTAATATGGTGTTATATACATATATAACAAGTCTTTCAAAATTGCATCCCAAAGTATGACTGACTGAGTTTGGCCAATGAGTAGGATCATGAGAAATTCAGCACAACTGGGAAGAAAACAGGAGTTCAGCAGGAATGACCGCCTTTATTTATCCAAATGGTACATCACTATTGTTTGTTATTTTGGGTGGGGTTGTTTGCTTGTTTTTCTGTTATTACAGAGTGTCCATGATAATTTTAAAAGGTGTACAGTTTCCCTCTACTCCCAGCTAGCTCCCAAATGAATGACATTGAGACTATTAGATTTATTCAACCAAACGTTATTGCGCAATACCAGGGTACTCATTGATCTATTTTAATCTTCTAATTTGGTTACCTCCCAGACAAAATGCCCCCAAAACTTGCATTTTATTATTTGTCTGCTTCTCTGGTCTTCAGATGTGTCTTCTCATAATGTTTCTTCTTGCCATCCTCATTGCTGAATCTCCCTTATTCTTTTCTCTCTCCCTATCCCTGACTGGTGGAAGTCTTACCCAGTTCTCTCTTCTACCCAGCCACTGGCTGATCAGTCTATGTTGACAAGACAGAAAAAAAAAAAAAAAAAAGACAAGTATTGTTTACACAAACTTGAAACAGGAGATATTTGGAAAAAGCATTACAATGCCATGTCCAGATTGGTACAAGATATGAGGGCAGAGAAATCAGCATTTGAAATATAGAAGGATAATGTAGTGGGAAATATAAAAATGCGGTCCACGCTATGCCGTCAGTGCCTGGCCAGCCTGCTCTCATCTCAGTAGACTCTCTGACCTGGAGCTCCAAAGTCTCTCTACCCAGTCTGCTAAGTTCCCACTGGCGATTTGCTGCTACAGCCTCCCTATGCTTTCAAATTCCCATGGCCTTCTGGGGTGCACTTTTTGCAAAGTCATGCTTTGCAGTAGCACCTTTCTCACTGGAACCCAGTTGAGTCGCTTTGTGAAGGAAAACACCACACAAACTTAGTTCAAAATCAACAAGTAACTCAATTGCTGGGCGCAACAGCTAGCATAATAATCTTGTAAGCCATTTTAAATATAAATCCTCTGGTGGTGAATTCTGGCAGATCTGCCATCTAAACTGGGGGCCTCTTGCTACCTACATATTGTCCTCCAAGCTGTCCCCTTCCATATCTCTCTCCTGCCTCCCTTCTTCCTCTCCCTTACCCGGAAGTCCCGCCACTCCTCGCCCAGTGATTGGTCCCCTGAAATCTTTATTTATAAGGGGAAGGTTCTGCCACAGGCACAAAATATTATGCCTATAGTCTATCCCTATTTATGGGCTATAACATAATATTTCAACACACATACACAACATTCAATGATCATGTTGGATATTTGGAAAGTATATCACTTGGTATACAAAGCACTTATTAGTATTGAGAACATGTACACTATGCTCGCTATTCTGAAATAATCATGCCACCCATTGCCACCCTTAGTCATCCTGCCATGCTGTAGAAGACTAGTCATTCTTTCTATTCATCAGTTCACCAACACATTCTCTCCATCCTCTCCCTCCCTCACCATCTTGTATCCCGTCCCTTACGTAAAGTATTTAACTCCAGTTTCAGGTAACTGTCCTGCAATCTCATATTCCTTGACCAGCCCCATTGACAGTAACTCTCATAGCTTTTTATGCATGTCATTTATCTGAGAAGCAGCTCTGTACCATTATCTTGTCACAGCATTGTTTATCAGCAGACCACCTATTTTAGAGGGAGGTAAGTAGATATTGATTGATGGAACAAATGCTGATATCAGAAGAGCTTCTAGAACTACAGATTGCTGTCAGAGGTGTGGCAACAGGAGAATCTTCCTACTTTTGTTTTATCATTCTGTATAATTAAAGTACTGTCAAGCAAGACACCATGGCACTCCTGCAATCCCAACACTCAAGAAGCTGAGCTTGAAAGACCAAAAGTTATAGGTTAGCCTAGGCAACACAGCAAGACCATGTCCCGCACAGATAAACCGTTTTCCCACTAGTTTTTAAAGGAAAACATGATTCTTCATAAATGCATACCACTTCAGTTAATTTAAAAAGTTACATTCGCATTGGCATGGTAGTACCCTATATGAATTATTTAAAAATATTGGTCTCACCATTAATTCATGTGAACGGTCTGAAAGCTAGAAAGTATGATTTTGCTATAGAAAAAAAAGGGCTTCAAATATCAATTAATATTGATATTTCCACTTAAAATTGCAAACGCATTAGAGTTCTCATTCTTACAATATTTCACCTTCTGCAAAGCACTCAAAACAAATAACCCAGTCCATTAATTTTACACCTCAATGCCAGCTTTTTTTGAAAGAAGTGTCCTTAACTGATCTCTTTGTGGCATTTTGTTTGTTTCTCAAGATGATTGTCTTTTAGAATTCTGCCTTCTTACTCACAGAGAATGTTCTCTCTAAGACAGACAGCATCTCTGCTCTTATACTTCAGAATATCCTAATGAGGTTCAACAAACACTCTTGCCGTGACAATCTAAGGTTGTGTGAGAAAAGCACCACTAACCTACCCATGTGCTCTAAAGTCAGGCCAAACTCTCTTTAGAAACCCCAACAAGGAAGTTCTCTGCTTCCATCAGAATGAGACCAGTCACTATAGTATGTGAGTGCTACATGCTAAGTTAGGAAACAGTTATAGTCTAACAGATATGCAGTGACCACTCATAGTTTTTAAACGTTTTAGAAATTGAAGGTCCCAAAAGATTTCAGTATTTGTCATCTTCTTGAAAAGTCCAGAAGAAGACAGGTTGTTATTTCTCATCCTATGGCCCCCACCTTTCTCTCTCCCTTTTCTCTTCTCCCTCCCTCATTCCTTCTCATAAAGATATTGATAATATTTGCTCAGGGTCTTAGCCTGATCTCTTCACTTAACTCTAATTCATTTCTTTAAGGCTCTGTGTAGAAATAGAGTCCCATTAAGGATTAAGTTCTCAGCATCAGTTGTGGGCACACATGAAACTGAGTCCCTGAGAATCAGTATTTGATAAATGATTCCATCAATATTTTCTTCTTGAAATTTCATGAAAATTACATGTTAATTTAACTAGTGTTTAAAGAACTGTTTTCTCATTACATGGGTGCTACTCTCCTGGTCTCAGAGCAGCTGTGGTTACCTGCACATTATCAACACAAAATCAAGCCAGTACAAACTGTGGCATAGATAGGGTGGATGATCTCCCTTCCCATAACTGAGAAGCTATTGTTAGTTGAAAGTTGCTGGAAGAGGGAGAATCACTCTGAGGATGTGGGTACTGAGAAGATTCTCACTCTCTAGTGGAAGCCTGATTCCCATATGGGCAGTACTAGCTAGTTGTAAGAAGACAGAAAGTTCAGAAGAACATACGTCAAGTGGAACATGGGGACAGTTGGGCAGGACATGTGAGAGAATATAATTCTATTTCAATCTACTCATGTATGACAATTTCAAGAAAAAAGACTTTTAAAAATTATTTTATTTTATGCATAAGGGTGTACCCATAAACTTTTTAAAATATACTTTGCCTGTGAGTATGTCTGAGTACCACCTGTGTGCCTGGTGCCTACACAACCCAGAAAAGGGCATCAGATTCCCTAGAATTGGAGTTTAGGATAGTTTTGAAATGTCAAGAACATTATAGGATTCAAATCTAGGTCCTTTGGAAGAGAAATTAGTGCTCGTAACTGCTGAACTTGGAAAAAAAATTCCAAAGACCTCTTTTCAAAAATATAAATTTTTTAATAAAAAGAGTATGATGCCTATCATTTCATTTTGAGAAACTCATTCAAAAACAAATTTACTTGATACCATTGCTCATTTTCATCATCCTCATTTTTGCCAGGCAATCAGAGCTGCCCCAATGGAGCTTTGGCATGCAACTCATCGGGCCACTGTGTCCCAGCTCACCAGCGCTGTGATGGTGCTGCTCACTGCGAGGACTTTCAAGTCGATGAGTCCAGCTGCTCAGGTACTCCTTTTCTTTTCAACACTTCTTTGCAATACAAACTATTAACTAAATCTGAGGTGATAAAGTATTTAAAAGTGGATTTTCTAAATGATTATAAGCATGGATTTATAGTGTGGGTTTGGAGACAGGAAGAATGTTGATATCCTAGATTATTTAAAAGTTTATAAATAAGTAATGAACTCTATATTATTATATAAAGTGTTCACTTAATAATGAAAGCTAGAAAGCAGGCAGATGGTACAGTTAATAAAGTACTATCCATGCAAGCATGAGGACCTGAGAGCAGATCCCAAGCATCCAGGTAAAGAACTAGGCATGGTGGTTAAATGTAACTCTGACACTGGGATGACAGAAACAGGATGATCACTGGAATCTGAGTCAGTGAACTCATGGTTTCCATGAGAAACTATCTGAAAAATTTAGGTTGGAGAGAGACAGAGGAAAACAATCAACATTTATATTTGTCCTCTACATACAAGAACACTAGATAAAAACACCATTCATACTGCACAACACAAAAAAAACAACAGACAATTTTAATTTGATATAATTTGTGGTCCTTGGTATTTAATAATCTATAAACATTCATTGCGTTCTGTAATAAGGAAACCCTACAATATAATGTTACTGCCTTTATGAAGTTTCATCCTTTTTCCCTATTTTTTGATGAGAGTATTTTATAATTTAATGTTATAATTTTCCATAAACGTATTAAATCTTAGATTGCCTTTGAAATATCCTTTATTTTTCTGACCTTGGGACATTCATAAAGCATAAGAGCTGATAATGTACGTCAGTTGTCCTATGTATAAAAACTGCTCTAAAAATCCTATGATATATAAAATTCCATGGCATAGTCCATTGATATCTTCTCCCCTGAGTAATTGAATTTTTATTTCATGCAGGGGGTTCATAAAATAGTAGAGAGTTGGAGGCAATATAATTCTGTCAAACCTGAAAAATAATATAAATCAGCAATAGGAGATTTATTTGATCATATTTCTTATTAAGTTAGAAATATTTTATGTCAAGTGTAGGTAAGAATATATTTTACACATGGGATTATGAAATATGTGATTCAAGCACAATATAGTTACAGTTCATAGAAGGCTCATTTATTAAGTTCTTATTTTTATGAGTATATTAGGATATGAATAAGTAATCAGATTTAATTTCCACAAAATATACAAAGATAGTCTACAAAAGCATTATTATTCTTTCCCTTTATTCCATTACTAAGCATCTTAGACCTCAGATAAGTGACCCAAAGGAAGACCGGTTACATTGTTGAAAGAGAGTAGGGAAGATGCTGGAGATAGAGATGCATGGTGATTCAGGTCTCATCCCTCAGGATCTGGGGTAGGAAGATTTAGGGTCCAGCCTGAGCTATACAGTGAAACTTGGCAATAAATAAATAGAAAGAGAGACTAACAAAGTAGTAGTAATATACTTCTCTTCTTTGAAACTTGACACTTTGCTTATGTCTACGTGAAGGTGATATTTTCTTGAGGACATCCATTTATGAGCACCATGCTATGATTTGGTGCTTGCTCTGACATAATGTACCATTAAAAATAACATCAGAGAAATAGAAGATTTACCACGCATATACTAAGTGATAGCCACTCAGTCTATTTCAGTCAAGTACCCATCACTCACAATCTACTTACAAAGTTCAGGTCACACTGACATAGCTATTGGGATGGAGTGACACAAAGAGCTAGTAAAGCCATTGTCATAGATAAAATCCATATTATGCTTTCTCTATTTATATTTTATATACTTTGGGATCTTCTATCAAATATGATGAAGATAATACTTGTTCTTATAAGAACACCTCTGAGACAGACCATGACACATATCTGGTAACGTACATCATACATTTCTATTTCCCAAACATCAGCTTCTTTTACAGTCAGCCTTGCATTGATTTGGAGGAGCTCTGTCATTTCAGTGGCCGTCACTCCCCATAGTGGCCTCATAGCAGATGGTGAGCATCTGGCCTTGCACACCTCAGGTTTTAGGTTGCTCATTAAGAACATCAAATCCAGGCACAGTATGGCTATTTCAATGAATTTTGTCAGTCCCCCAAGTTGCATTAGAGGGCGTAGTATTTTCAAGTTGTGATTGCTTATCACAAAAAAAAAAAAAAAAAAAAAATCATCAAGAATTCCTTGAATTGAAATTAAACTGGAAGTGATTCTTCTAATTCTGTACAGTGATAGCAGTTTTTAAAGTCTGCACTAAAGTAAGACTCTAATTATGATGATATTCTATTGCAAATAGAATTAGAAAATAACATCAAAATATAAAATTATAGGATGAGACATTGAAGGTCTAATATATGTAATGTGTGATGATGACATAGCTTCATAAAGTTTCAGATGGTTTTAAACAAAACCAAAGCCCTAACAATTCCCAGCAAGTGTCTTGGAACCACTTCATGTCTCAGAGACATAGTAATCCTTCCTATGGCCCTTATGGTGGGACTTCAAAATATAGAAAACAGAATGAAAATCTGAGTTCAGATCCAGAGCACTAGTGTAAAAAAAAAAAATCCAGGTTCAGTGGTGCATGCTTATCATCCTATCGCTGGAGAAAGACACCTATCTCTCTGGGACTAGCTAATGAGATAGTTAAATAGATTATGGCGAGATGTAGGTCCCAGAGAAATATCCCATCTTAAAACCAATATGGACAGTGCCTCATGAAAAATACAAGGCTATCATATAGCTTCTTCAAAGTCATACACAAATAAACCATAGCGCGCACACACACACACACACACACACACACACACATGCACACATGCACACACACACATGCACACATGCACACACTTTGCACATATATGAAAGAGTATCTATCACTGAGGACTTGACATAGCACACTTTATAAGTTTTAGGATCCGTACATCACTTTAAATCATACACAGATTATTGTGCCTGTTTCACACATTCATAGTGCAGAGACCCCACATTTTGGAACTGAAGTAACTAATAAAACATTTGACATTTTCAGAAAAGCAGTTCTGTACGTGAAATGGCTAAGCTTTAGTTAGTTTGTTGTTCTTCACTAATAACCCGAATAAGTTTGGTTAACCCATTGGGCTTCCATTCCCACACAATGTTCTGAGGAAAGAGAAAAACAACATATGCCAAACTGTTTAGATTGTGCTTGGCTCACAGCAGGCCTTCAGATACTGGTGATGGTGCTTGTAACAAAAGGAGATAGGATGAGGAGAAGCTCGAGATGCAGTGGATGAAAATGTAGCTTGGCTTCCAGGCCATTCAAAGAACTCTTGCAATTCAGAGATGAGTGAGAACAAATATTTAAATGCCTAATATATACAATTCTTTAATATAGAAAATTTTAACTGTAATTTTATCTTCCCAGCTGCCATAAATCTACCTGTATCTCTCTCTCTCTCTCTCTCTCTCTCTCTCTCTCTCTCTCTCTCTCTATATATATATATATATATATATATATACACACACACACACATATATACACATACATATATACATATATATACATATGTATGTATGTATATATATGTATATATCTTTATTCATCTCTCTATAGATAAAAGATATATTGATAGATCAATTTAAATGAAAAATATGCACTTAAATCCCAAACGCACATAGGTCATAAGTATCTGGTACTAGGTAACACACAGAGAAAATTAGCGCTTGTGTGGCTATCTACCCTCCCACAAAAATTCAATGTAACAGTTGCCACATTATAACTTCTATTTTATCCAGAGAAAAGAATAGGTACATAGCTGCATATTTAAGGGTAAAGGTTGTGCTTGTGTGTGTGCTTGTCTTTGTTTAAATTAATAAGCCAGAATGAGAATAAATGTGAATTCCCCCACAAATGTTGTATGACAATGAGTTATGTTGGCCTCTAGACACAGGATCATAATAACCAAGGCCAGAGGGTCAGGCCAGTGAGAGGTCACTATGCTACAGAACAAGGGGCCTTGTGCTCATTGTAATATGCTCTCATGGATCCTTCCATTATGTTCTTAAAATAATGGACCTCTTCATTTGTAACAGACCATATACATCCCCTTCCCACTTTGTTTAGTGTTCAAAATTTTTTAGAGAAGACTAAAATGAAAATAGTCTGTATTTCCATTTAATGATCTGCTATGAATGTATAAACTCTTCACAGAAATAAACCAGAACTCTGTCAAAATGCAAGCGTTCAGGCTAGGGACAGATCAGTCTACAAAGTACTTGCTTTGAAAGCCCAAAGAGAGGAGATTGACCACACATGGATAGATGATAGATAGATAGATTCATAGATAGATACATAGATACATAGATGATAGATAGATACATAGATGATATATAGATACATAGTTTGATAGTTTAATAGATAGATAGATATATAAAATGAAAGCCTGCCATGTTGGTATACTTCTAAATCCCACAGAGGGAGAGACTGGTAGATGTCTGTGGAAAAACACTTGAGCTTATCCTTTAGCCTCCACATTCACACACACGCACACACACACACACACACACACACAAATGCACACAAACATACACACATATACTACTACCACCATCACCACCAGCAGAATGCCTCTTGTTCTAGTCAGCACCTATGTCCTTTCACCAGTACTCTCTTGGACACAGGGAAACACATGCTGACGTTTCCATAGCATCATGTGGATAAGCAGCTTTATTCGTAGTGATCACAGTGAATATTAGTGGCTTCAGAAAGAAGTGGGTGATCCTTGCTGTATAGACTGTGAAGACTTAGAGCATCACACTTTCACACTTGGATTTTTGTTTTTAGGTTTTGTTGTTGTTGTTGTTATTGCTTGTTTGCTTTTATTTTTATTTTGTGTGTTTGGTTGGTTTTACTTTCTGCAACAGAACAAAATTATTATTTGATAAATACTAAGCACCACTTAGGAAAAATAAGCAAGAAATATCTACATTTATGGGTGTCTCATGACTATTGGGCTCCTTTTCTTAGAGCATCTAGTTTCTTGTTTTGAAGGAAATTTCAAATCTGTTCCAGGAGTAACATCTCTTCTTGAAGAGATGGCTTTTTATTCTCATTGCCAACTCTGTAACTCCTAGTTACTTAAATAAAACCAAGGGAGGCCAAGATGGGAAAGATACTACTGGGAAAGCAAATTGTTGAAATATTTTGAAACCCCAAATGACACTTGACAGTAGATACTAAACACATGCTATTTTCAGACTTCCCTGCCTCCCCCGGCATTTTTTCTTAATGCTATTGGAATGTTCTGAGACAGGCTGGACAATCATTCGCAAACCACCTTTCCTCCAGCATTCTACAGTGTCTGTTTAACATTTCTTTTTCCTCATAAATCATCTTTTCTTTCCCCAAGTTAAACTCTGTCTCACTCTCTCTCCCTCTATCTCCCTGACACATACTCTCTCTTTCTCTTTCTCTCTCTCTCTTTCTCTTTCTCTCTCTGTGTGTGTGTATGTGTGTGTTTGTATGTGTGTGTCTGTGTCTCTGTGTGTCTGTCTCTGTCTCTCTCCATCTCTCTGTCTCCCTGACACACACTCTCTCTCTCTCTCTCTCTCTGTGTGATTGTATGTGTGTGTCTCTGTGTCTCTGTGTGTCTGTCTCTGTCTCTTTCTATCTCTCTGTCTCTCTCTCTGTCTCTCTCTCTCTGTCTCTCTCTCTGTCTCTGTCTCTGTCTCTGTCTCTCTCTCTCTCTCTCTCTCTCTCTGCTAACTCCTATTGGTGTCCTCCTTGGCACCTATATCAGTGACCATAAAGTGACCGTGTATAAAGGAAAGTTTCCAATCCATGCCTCTGACCCACATTTCATATGAGTCACAGAGCGTCAATGCCATGGGGATTCACAGAGTGCTTCCCTTCGCATGTCCCTTAACTACCCCAAGACAGTATCATCTTTCCCTGTGTAATTTTTGTTCCCCATCAGTCATTCAGCTATGCGAATGAAGCCACAGACTAGCCAGTGGCCCAGCTAGCAACCGGAACATTCTTCTCTACTCCTCCAGATACTCATGAGACTGTTTTGACTTCAGAACCTTAACTGATTATTCGTTCTTCCAACTCCCACCCTCTGTCCCAGTCTTAGCCTATTCCTTTAGGAAGCAGCCATCTGTTTGCTGATTATTACAAAGAACTCATAGCTGTATTGGTTTTATTCTCCATTTCCTCTTTACAGGACCGACTGAAGCCAATGTTCCCTTTCTAAGCATGAATCACGCCAAGTCCTTTCTTAAAGTCCTAGCTTCCATGAGCCTGTGTGCTCTGAGATCCTGTATATCTCACCCTCATATTATCACGAATCCATCCTGGATGAATGTCCGCCATAATGAATTCATTTAAGCCTGCGTGCTTACAGCACAGAGCATGTGATTGACAACATAAGAGGGTAGACTCTAACGTGCAGAGCATTCTGGGATTTTTTTTTTTTTGCTGGGGCCCTATCCATATTTGCTCCTATCAATTTTCTATGTCCGTCTAAGATGCTGCTCTCTGTAAAATGTATTTGGTCTTTCACTTACTCTTTTGACTGCTCAGTAAGTCAGGACCATCATGCTGGCTTCAGGCCTGCAAAATTTTATGATGTCATCACTTATACAAAAAAATCCTCTGATAAGGTGTTTTCAAACGTCCTCAACACAACTTTTGAAGAACTCTGATTTTACTTATGTTTAGTAGAAAGGACACATAGAAAAATGTTAACAACATTCTCAATATTAAATAGCTCCTTAGTTGAGCTGAGATTCAAACTCAAATGGCTGGCTGTAGTAATAAAGCCTAATCAAGTGCATTAAGTTGCTAGTATTATTGCTAATGACATGCCCAGGGTCTAGCTCAGTGTCAGATATTTAACATGTGGTCAGAATAAAAGTGTTATATTATTATATTCAAACTTAAAAGTTATAGAAGTTTCTATCAAGAATTACAGCTGCAATAGCCAAAGCAGGTTGGAATGGTATCCAGAAATAACGTCTATATTTTTCAAAAAGATGGGAGAAGCAAGCTGGAAACTTAGGGGGAACAGAAATGTTGGACAGCCTTGGTACATCAGAGAAACAGTATAAATACATGTACCATGGAGAACTAAGAACAAAAGTGCTTCTGTAGTAGAAAATATGTAAAGTATATGGATTAAATTTTTAAGGTATTTACTCTGTCTGCAGACTAGCTTAGAAAATAAATGTCCATGGTAAAATAGAAAATAATACCTGCAATGACAGAGCAGTGCCTGGGAAAATGGAACCATATGAACTGTGTTGGCATCACTCATAGACACAAAGGCAGGGTGTATGCACACACAGAAGTGCCAGACCACCCATGCAGAACTTTAATCTGCCATCATTCAGAGACTTCTATGGCACGTAAGAGATGGTTCAGTAAACACAAACTTCTAGTGTGGTCAAAAACATGTCTTGTAGACATCTCAGAGATAAATAGATCATACCTAATCTAGGGGGATATATCTTCTTTTACAGTAAGTAACTCAGATACACAAGAGACCAAGAACCATCTAGAACAACAGGAAGCCTGGTCAGATTAGAATTGAGCGATGTGCACATGAAGAATTTCTAGCTTTTAGTAACCTAGAAGCCAGTTATCCGCAGAGATAAAGTTTAATGCAGTACCTAATACTATGTCCTCCTTCCTTACAAGAATGTTTATAATTAACTGTGAGATTTGTGATGCTTCTTTTTCAGAGTGTCCAATACATTATTGCAGAAATGGTGGCACTTGTGTGATAGAGAATATTGGTCCCACGTGTAGGTAAGAACATGATGTAATTTTTTTTAACACTTAAGTCAGTTTGCAAATTTATTTGTCTCAAGGCTTGAAATAAGAGAGCATAGACCAATATATGATTATTCAGGTGAAAATACTAGATTATGAAACTAATATACAACTTTCTGCATGTACAAGATTTAAAAACATAAATATATTTCAAGAAATATTGAATGTTTGATGTGATTTTACATGTTTTCAACATTTTCTAGCATGTGGGATGTAGCATTTTAAAAATATGTATTGCCTGCATTTGATGTTTATATGTTTTCAAAATGTTTTTGTTTGTGTTTTTTGAGTCTCACTCTGTAGACCAAGACAATCTTGACCTTGCCATGGTCCTCCTGCCTCAGCCTTCCCAGGGCTAAGTTTATAGGTGTGAGCCACGACACTTGGCTCAAAAGAAGTTTTCATGATACAGTTGTCTAATTTCATATGACTTTTGTTGTTGCTACTTAGAGAGTCAGTGAGTTTACTCTGTCTGTAATTCTACTATCACTTTTATTTCAAATCCCATATTTGACTCCCCAAATAAGAAAGAATAAAATTAATTCATAAGAAAGGCTGTTTTCTGACTTGCCAATGGATGTTTGTAAGAAGAATAAAGGTACAGATAAGGAATACATTTGCATATTCAGAGCAAAAATAAACAAAAACAGGACCTGTGAGTTCTTTTGGGAATTGCTCATACTGCATATCAAAGTTTTTTTTTTTAATTTTTTCCTCATCCTGTAGGGAATTGTGCAAAAAGTTTCATAAACTACAAAGGAAATGATGCATATTGCATTATATTTGTATTTATGACATTTAAATCTAGCAGAGCACTGGATATATTACTGTGCTTATTGCAAGACCTATTGAAGGCTGATATTCAGATTATAATGAAGCACATAAATATCTAGAAAGCATTCACAAATAGCTATTTAAATTCTTAAAAATGCTTGAGTCAACACTCTTATCTTTGAAAAGGAACTTCCTTTCTGTCTCCTGGGGGAGATTATAGAGCCCTACCCTTCATTTTAGACCCATTGGCTACTGAGGGGTTCTAGGGAAAGGTAGTTACTGTCATTAGCTGGGTACTCATTAGTGATCCCATCAGGCACCAGTAGACAGTTTCAAACTCATGGTATAGAGTAACTAAACTCACTGAGTCTCTAACAACAACAAAAATCATGAACGTGGGAAACTTGTTTGTGCAGTAGGGGGTAAAAGACTGGGAGGGAGATTATGGTTATAAGGGTGCTCATTATACATGTATAACATCATCAAAGAACAAACTCAACAAATACTTCAAACGAAACGAAACAAACAAACAAAAATAACAATAAGATCCTCAGGCCAATCAGAGAGCTTAGAGTAAAGGCACTGTGTATTTAGGACTAAGAACCTGAGTGTAATGAGAGTGGATAAATAATCAGTAAAATTATTATGTTGAATTGAAAAATAAAAAAAGAATATGGGTTCAAACCTGAACCCTGGGATCCACATGGTGAAAGAAAAGAACTGACTCTCTGAAGTGGTTCTCTGACGTCCATATGCTGGAGTAGCATGTGTGAGCCCAAACAGAGGCTTGTGCACTCTATAGCTAATCTCTGTCTCTGTCTCTGTCTCTGTCTCTGTCTCTGTCTCTGTATCTGTATCTGTATCTCTATTTCTATCTCTATTTCTATCTCTATCTCTATCTCTCTATCTCTATATCTATCTAGTTTACATAAAAATAAAATTGATTTAATAAAATTAATAATAGCCTTCATTATGCACTTTGTAAATGACTTTAACATTGATAAAACTGAATTTCAAGTGAGTTTCTTAAAGTGTTTTATCTCTTAAGTCCATTATGTAATTGATTTCCCATCTCAGGATTATACTTTTCCTCATATTATTTAGCATGGAAGTTTACCATAAAATGTTCTTTGATCCAGAGATGATATACATACTATTCATTGCTAAAATCTCCCCCAAAGAAGCTGAGAAGGATGCCATGTGATGTCTATTGAACATCACCTAAGTGGATGAAGCTTTTAAATGTCAACTGTTTACAGTAAGGCAGCTTGCAGTGCTGTCCTCTTCGACCCTGTTGAGCTGGAAAGCTCACTGGCTTTAGGTAGTCTCAGCTGAGCAAGCAAAGAGCTTTGCATTCTTGGCAACCTCCTCAAGTACTTAAATAAACCTTAGCAATTGAAATCCAGATGGAGAAGTACTAAATTTATTTCTCTCAAATGTAAAGCTCAAAAGTGGGGGACAAGCTATGATATGATGGAAGACAGAGAAACAGCTGGGAAGAAAATTGAGGGAGCAAAGTTTAAGTGTACTGCCAAGGAGGTCCAGAAAGTATTATCACATTGCTGGTGAACCAAATACTATTTTCAAAGAAAATAACTTTTAAAACAATTATCATGACCAAATTTCTTATATTTTAATATTATCTACTTTTTAAATAATATTTTTATCTTTGACATTATATTATAATTATATCATATTGTAATAGTGTGGTCTATATATGTTTGTGCATGTGTCATAAATAAATCTATTGTGCCTGATCTAGTGAAGGAAAGTTTCTAGTAGCAAGTGATTTAAGTACATCAGTCCATCCCGGAGAGCAGGGGCCATGATGAAGTAAGCAAGTGAGTATAGGAGCATGGACGGATAGGGGAGAGACCTAGGAGTCAGTGTCTAATGAAACTGATTAGCAAACACCAACAAGAAAGAATACATTCAAATCTGTCAAAAATTATTATAACTACAAATATTATAGTCAACTAAAACACAGACTATGTCAAAGCAAGGGATGATACACACAGACACAGACACAGACACACACACACACACACACACACACACATAATTTTATCTAATTTATATTTTAAACAAGAAACATGCCAAGAAGAAAACTGAAAAATAAAGGAAAACATAAAGGAAAACAATTACTGTAAATATATATATATATATATATACACAAATTGTAATATAAACTCATTTTAATGAAACATACTGTAAAATTAAAATTAACACTGTACAATGCTAAAACAGGCAAAAAAATATGTAACAAATACTACAATAAGCATATTCTCAAATACTCAAAATATTCCATTAAATAAACACAAAAGAAGAAACAAATACTGCACATACACATGCTGAGGTTTTATCTTTTACTGTTTATTGTAATGCTAACTGTGCGTTCCTAAGACCTAGAGTCTACATGTAACCTCTATGACCTTGTCCTCTAGTTAATTCTGATTGGTAAATTAAGATGCCAATATCCAGTAGCTGAGCAGAAGAGACATAGGTGGGGTTTTGCAGGCTTTGCAGGAGAAGAAGACCTTGAGAAGAAGGTGTAGGAGAGGAGGAAGAAAAAGTTGCCATGGGTTAGTTGAGCCATAAAAATATGGCCGAGGGCTAGCTGATTGGAGTTAAGAGAAGCCCAATGGAAGCATAATAAAAAATAATATCTCGGGGTTATCTATAGAAAATAGACTTTAACAGCATGGAGGTAGGCAGCTCTCCAACTCGTGTGTTGTTTAAGACTTACTGTAAATATAAAGCCTGTCAATGTGTACTTCATCCAAGAACTTAATGACCTTGGGCCAGGATTTAAATACTTTCTACAGCATACACAGCAAATCCATTCTTATAATTTTACACTTTGTATTGCTTGGTCACACCAAAGACCCACAGACAGTGTATCTAAAGTAATCACTTACTTGACTAAATAGTAAACTGTAATAAAATGCTAGAAATTATTGTTTAGCCTATAGATGTTTGTTTTTTAATAAAATAACATGTCATCAAGAGTAAAACAGGAAACATAGATTTAGGGCAGTTTATGTAGAGAATCCTTCATTCAAATGTCTCTTAATCTTGCAATTAACAGAAGAAAATGAGCTAAGCAGATGAGTCAGCAGGTAAAGACCTGTGTGCAATCCTGAGGGCCTGAGTCCAGTCAGAGGAAGAAGAGAAGCCACCTCATAATATTTTCCTCTGACCTCCACATGCATTCTCAAGGTTCTCCCGTCACATAACACACACATGAACAGGCATGCACACACACAGACACACGGAGAGAAAGAGAGAGGGGGGGAGGGAGGGAGGGAGGGAGAGAGGGGAAAGAGAAATAATAAGTAGATTTTATAAAGATAAAAGACAACACAACTCCTCCTCCTTTATCATCTTTAAAACTTGGCAATGTTCGAGGGTAGATATGATCTGTACACAACACATACCTGATGAGGCAACTGCTATTTGAAGAATGTGCTAACCAAAGAATAAATGAAGCAATGAGTGAGCAGATGAATTTCATTTATGCAAATCAGCCATCTATAATTTCACAGAAAATAGCATTATGTTAAAGTCTGTTCTCAAATGTATTGAGATACCAACTCATTATGTCATCATAAACCCAATTAGCCGTCACAAATTAAATACTGGGGGATTTCTACGTCAGTAGAAAGAACATACTGAGAAGCACATGATGTGTTTATTATGTGATCAGAAATTACTGCTTTGTTCCAATGACAGAAGAGGGTGCTCTTAAACTAGAAATATCATTCACCCTCTGCTGCCTGGTCCTGGCCACAATGACAACACACATTTCATTTCCACAAAGCCACTGTTTAAAAAAACTCAGTTTATGAACATTGTCCCTTTTCTTCCTTTACACGTACTTTATTGTAAAAAATAAAAAGGAGCAAAAATAGGAGAAAATGAAATAAAAACAAACCACTCTAATTCCAAAGAGAATGAGTCCTTTAAAACATTTTGGATTACTTAAACCTATGCATGAACACCACGTTAACTAGGCTACTCAAAGTCTATGTAGAAAAATAGACAACAAAATATTAAGAATCAATTGGAACAAAATGAAATTCTTTGCATCAACTGAATTGCTAGAACTTTGCAAAAAATAAGTTAAAAATTAAAGATGATCAGTTTTCCAGTTAATTTAAATGCAAAAATATTGTGACCCTTTGGGATAGGGGAGGAATGAGCTAGGAGCGCATAGCATAGAGTAAAGAAGAAAATAGTCAGAGGAAGAAGCAGAGATAGTGATAAAAATCATTTGCATCCTTGAAGTCCCTGCAGAGGAAGCAGAACGTGCACAACTGATGCTTAAAAACATATCAGCAGCCTTTTGCAGCAAGATTGAAAGCCAAAGGACCATGGGCCCTTGGTGGAAATGCAAGTCTTGGCTAGAGAACCAAGAGCTGATATGGAGAGCAAGTAAAGATGGTACACTCCAGAGGAAAGGGGTGTATTTCCTCCTCTAGATCTCTGTTCTCTTCAGTGCTGCAGTGGCTCTGATGATGGCAAGCTTCCACGGTAAAGATAGGCTTTCATTACTCAGTTCCCTGATCCAAAATTGTCTTGCAGATAAACCCAGTTGTTTGTTTGTTTTTAAAAGCCAATTTTCTAGGAATCTCTTTTTTCTCCAATTCAGGAAATTTAACCCTGTATATTAATGTCAGATTGAAGTCCATTGTTTTCCATAACTAAAAAAAATCAATATTTAAAAATGCTGCATATTCATTTACATTTGAAGAAAACAATTCTATTTCTAGAAGCTTTCTATTGGTAAACTCCAAAATAGCATTGCCCAAAGGTCTATTCATTGAAGCCCTATTATAATGTAAATATAGCATGAATGCATGAAATGTCATAAATGCCTGCCTAGAGAACATGAGCTATACTGAGCAGTGTGCAGTGGGGCTGGGGAGTTACTGAAGATCATTGATTGGGCCAGATGTGAGGAAGATCTCACTCAAGACAATCTAAGGAGCAATGAAAAATTGCCTAATGGTCATAAGAATTATTATGGAATTGTCTTTTCTTTTATTCAAATAAGAAAAATAATAATATAGAAAGTGTATTATTGTGAAAATTGCATATAAGTAGCAATTAAGAGTTTTAGTATGCCTATGGAGTTATGACATAAGCTTTATATATGCCTATAGGATAGATAAAAGTATATCTCATTTGGGTGTTAAAAAATTTGAGACAGTGACAGTATAGGAGAACTGTTTCTGCTGCTACAAGTGCTTGCTGCCCTTGCAGTAACTTAGGCTGAATTCCCAGGATTCACAGGCACGTGGTACAAAACAGACAGATAAAAGACTCATATACATAAAATGAAATTAAATCTTTTAAAATGATATGGTGCATTAATAATTTTCCCTGAGATAAAAACAACCAAACAACCATTGACATCAACGTCGTTATTATTCATACTCTCTGGGTCTTTGAGACAGAAGCTATGACTGTAGGGTTTTAACTGTGTGGTACCTCGCCTCTTTAGAGTTTGACTCTATAGCCTCTAACTCTAGAACTGCAAGGTCCTGTGAGTATAGATTTTCCAATTGCTAAAATAAGCTAAGATTTCAGTTATATGCTACTCTTGAACACAAAGAGTACTTCGATTCCTGTAGGCTTGCATGTGACTTTATTAGGTAAGAACATTCTGAAGTTTGTTCTAGGTCCATGGTGGCTGAGCCTATCAGTTTGTGAATTGTCTGTCTACTATTGTCTCTATAGCAACACAGTGCATTTATTTACAAGTTGACATACAGAACCAGTCAACAAAATGCAAGACCATTGCCTCTGTTGTTATTTTTTGAAACTCAGTGTTCAAGTGCTTAAAGATTAAATATGTAACCATAGCTACAGGAAAGTATTGCACATGAAAATAACTGGATTCCAGAAGTCAATTTGCAGAAGCCAATACATTTTTAAGTAATCTTAGGGGGTGTGTAGTTAAACAATTTTTCAAATCTAATCAATGAAAATTATGGCATTATAGAGAAATAAAAATTACCAAGTTAGCCAAAAGTGGAAGTCAGAGATGCCCTTCTCTTTAAATTTGCCTGTACTTTTATCTCAAAACTTGGAAAACAGCATGACTGTCATTAAAAATATATTATATTCTTGAATACATTAAAAGAAGGGATGAAAGTGTTATCATTAATGTGGTATCCATGTTAGGTAATGTACATATTAAATAGGTGGATTTAGTCACTTGACAATGTACACCTACATAAAAATATCATGTACTACACAACAAATGCATACAATCTTATCTTTCAACTTAAAGATTAATATTTAAATGAAAATATTTTTTGCAAAACCATAATAAATGAATATCTGTCAGACATTTACATTATCATATTTACTCAAGATTTTTTTACCCAAAGGGCAAGCAAGAAAGATATAAGTGCTAAACATATTGCCAAGGAGAAAAGCCACAAATATTTTGCAGATATTGATAGCCTGTGCAAGTTAAATAGAATGAGAAAAGAGTGTGGCATGGTAGCTAGACACAAGACAAATAACCCCGACTGGACTGTGTTAGAGATTGGTTCTAATGCTTTGGTTCAATGGAGAATCTGCATGTCCAAATGTTAAGGGTCCTTGCAACAAGTTGTTTAATGATCAATCAGTAAAGATGGCAATGGCTAAGGGTTGGGCAAAGGGAAATAGAACAGAACCTTTAGAATGGCACAGGCTAGGAACTGGGAAAAAGGAGACAGAGCATCACTATGATGCAGTGGGAGATGCATCGTCTTGAGAGCTGCAGGGGAGAGCCAACAAGCCATTTAAGATTTGGTAAGTGGTCACTGGCTACTTCCCCGACTGGGCCTGGGGTAGCAGGCAAACTATTAGAACGGCCCATCTATTGAGCTAGATGGCATATTAAAAATAGGCTAGTGTGTGTGTGTGTGTGTGTGTGTGTGTGTGTGTGTGTGTGTGTGTGTTTCATTCGCGGACCCAGGGAGCTGTTGGGCAGATAAATGGAGGAGCGCAACACGCCAGGAGCATAAAGCTGAGTAGCCAAACTCCACACTGCAGGACAGATTTTCAAAAGTAATAGTTATAATTGAGCCAGAAAACTGTGGAAGAGTCTATTCAGGAGCAGGAACAATATCATAATACATACTCGATTAAAAGATGATAAATAACAACACAATTAACCACACACACAAAGCTGAAACGTAGAAACAAGGAACTTTCAAAGATGACTTCAAAAAATTGGTAGGAAACAAGTGTGCAAAACACTGCCCAGTGCTATCATCCTCATAGTATTTATTGCAAAGTTCTGACTCATAGGGGCTTTTTTTTTCTTTTTTTAATTTGATATTTTATTTATTACATTTCAAATGTTATCCCCTTTCCTGGTTTCCCCTCTGCAACCCCCCTATCCTATCCCCCCTTACCCTGCTTCTATGAGGGTGCTCCCCCACCCACCTACCCACTCCAACCTCACTGTCCTAGCATTCCTCTACACTGGGGCATCCAGGCTTCACAGGACCAAGGGCCTCCCCTACCTTTGATGCCCAATAAGGCCCCTTCAGCTGCTTCAGTCCTTCTCCCAACTCCTCCACTGGGGTCCCTGTGCTAAGTCCAATGGCTAATATATGTCTGAAAGTAGTTCAACCTGTATTAAAAAGTTAGTAAAGGAAACTACTGAATTTCTAGTTTTATGTGCTATTGAAACAATGCACACAAAACCCTGTATAGTGATAGCTACCATTAATCAGAATATATCCACACTAGCCTTTGTATATACAGCTTCTGGGCCTGCAATTCCTAAATATCCTCAGAAACTGAATACACATTAGGAAGTAAAACGGATATTTTTGGAAAGACAAAGTATCAATTTGAAAGTTTAAGGTAAAATATATACTAACTCAAAAAAAAAACCTCAATCCTGGAATTAAAACTAACACATCATTGATTTTATATATATATATATATATATATCAATAGAGACAACCCTGTCAATAGTCCCTATTAAGTTATAGGAGCCCATTGAAAACAGACATTAAGTGTTCAATGTGGTATATGGAAAAACTATGTAACATTTTAAATAGAAAATATGAATCTTGACATAGAAAAGTTTCAGTGTTATTAGAGCAAATGTACAAACTCTGAATAGGAAAATTATTTTTATTAAGGTCCTATTTCTTGGAGGGGAAAATGTCTAACTGGTGTATATTGAACTATAAGGAACAGTTGGTAATCTCAAAAGATAACCTTAGCTGATTACTTAGTTGCCTTAGTGAGAAAGAGAGACACCACATTTTAATTTCTACAATTGTGTTTTAACAGGCTCTGGTTTAGTCACTTTTGAAAGTGATTTTTCAAGTCAGATTTTCAAAAAAGCTTACAACACACACAAACACACACTCACACACACACACAGAGACACCAATTATATATAACAATACACACACAAACACCAATTATATATAACAATAATACACACACACACACACACACACACACACACACACACACACACACACACACACATATCAGTGGAAGCAGAATCAACTGGCTGTTTCTAATGTGTTCTCCCAAGATGGAGCTGTCCCTCAGTTTTCTTCCTGTTGTCAGAGAGCGTTTCACACTTTCTACCCCAGGCCCTGCCAGCCCACCAAGACCTGTTTTAGGAATGCTGCCGATGTTAAAACAAGAGTCTGTTCTCAGCCCTCCAAACTTCCTCCCTGTCTCACTCCAGACCTGGGTCTGGTTGTATCCTATGTATCAGTAATCATTAACTTACGTGCATAATTAAGACCTCATTTTCTTTCTGTATTCCCTTCTCTAGCCTCACTGTGTGCTTGTGGTAGCCTCGGCCCCTAAATTACATCCAGGTTTTCTATGCTAGCTCAGGGATTGTTTTGGTAATTGGGTGTCTGTTCCTCCTGCATGACCCTTCACCTTTCAGCAAAGACATTTCTCTGAGGAAAGACATGGCCCAGATTCCACTCACTGGTCATGGCTGATGGGGATTTGTGACCTAGCTGTTTTCCAAGGTCTCTGCTATGATCTGACTGTTAAGTAGATATTTCTGTCTTCTGAGAAGAAAAGAGGTAAGTTATTTCTGGGGCAGTGTCTACTGCCAAATGGCTTGCTTTAAAAAGTCAGAACAAGAGATAGCTGTTCATAGCGCAAGAATGAGAGTTTGCACAGCTCGTTTATCCATGCTCAGACAGCTGCGTAGGAAATGCTCCACCATAACCAGCACAGTTCTTGTCAGTTTTCTGAGCACGAGAACAGGGAAGCTTTAATGGGTGCATTTGATTGGTAATGACATCTTGTCTTTCACTGCTGTGAAGTGAGTGTGTGTTTGTGAATGCTTTGTGAGTGTGTATGTATGTATGTATGTGTGCCTCTGTGAGTGTGTAAAGTATGTATGAGTGTGTGCATACGTCTGTGAGTGTGTGTATATATGTGTGTATGTGCATGTGTGTGTGCATATATATGTGTGTGCAAGCATGTGTGTGCCTGTATGTATGTATGCCTGTGTGTATATGTGTGTGTGAGTATGTGTATGTGCCTGTGTGAGTGTGTGTGTATGTGTGTATGTGCCTGTGTGTGTGTGTGTATGTGTGTGCACGTATGTGTGTGTGTACCTCTGTGTGTGCACGTGTGTGTGTGCATGCCTGTGTGAGCATATGTGCGCCTGTGTGTATATGGGTGAGTACGTGTATGTGCCTGTGTGAATTTGTATGTATGTGTGTATGTGCTTGTGTGAGTGTGTTTGTATGTGTGTATATGCATATGTGTATCTGTATTTATGTATGCCTGTGTGTATATGTGTGTGAATATGTGTATGTGCTGTGTGGGTGTGTGTATGTGTGTGTGCATGTGTGTGTCTTTATGTATGTATCCAGGCACTCTAATATATGGAACTGGGGGGGACAAAGCCCAATGAAGATAGCAAGAGACCTGATTGTCTATGACTCTAACAAAAGTCACTACTCTGAATTTCACAATTTTCCAAGCCAGGCTTCCTCATGACTGTGGGATGGAGGTCCATTCTGCCTTCTCTTGATCCTACAGCACAGCTTTTCTTCCTGCTCAGCCAGCAGTTTAGTTATGGCACAGTGGAGTCTTTTGTGTGTGCTGTTGCTAGGTGGCTGAGCTTAGCCTTACAGAAGCAAATCCTAGCAAATGAGATAAAATGTTTTGAACTTACCCTCTCACCAGTGGAATGTTGACAGACTTAAGTAATTCAATACATTTTAATTTTGAAACTCCTCTGGGAATCTTCTTAGCCCCTGAAAGCACTGGTCTGTGTTCACCATTGCACTAAATGTGTTATCTTCCGTCTGCAAACTCTGAGATGGAGGACGTTCCCTCCTCATTCTTCAGGCAGAGATCTATTTTTCTGCTTTTCACCAGCAGAATGGAGAAGATAGTGAGACTGGTCTACATCGCAGGCTTAAGGTAACATAATGACTAACTAATAGTCTAATCTTCAATCTATGTTTAAATGAACCTTGGCATGAAGTTCCAGAAATCATGTCTTGAATTTATCGTCTGGAACCAGAAAGTGAAAACACACAGTTGATCACTTCCTAGAAAAGTTCTCATTTTGATGTCAACACAAATTAGCATAACATTCTTTCTGATTGGACATAGAGAAATCTAACTTCACAATAACAACTTCCTCATAAATATATTTTCATCCAGTAGATAAAAGTTGTAAGATGCTTTCCTTGTTCTAATGTCAGTGTAACGATTTGTTTAGCTTGAATAAATACTCCAATACCAGGAAGTGAGGCTTTACATGCATTGTGCCTGTCCATTTGTTGGAATTTAAAATGATGCTTTCAGAACTCTTCCCATAGGCATGTAATAAGCAATAATGATCTTTTGGTATTGGTTATGTTTCACTATGCTGAAGGAATATAAGTTATACATATAAAAAGAGATGTGCTGATAAGTGGGAGGAACATACTATTGTTGCCATTCATAATTCACCTGAATAAACCACCCCAACACACACAGACACACACACACACAGACACACACACACACACAGAGTGAGAGACGCAGATGAGTGTTCTGTTTCTTTTTATGAAAAGCATCACAGTATTGGACTGTAGTCTTTCACTGATGTTCTCTGTGTAAAGCACAGTGATATACACAGAAGGAAGAAGACCCTGGGGTTAGAAACTGCTTCAGCAGCATTTGATAATCATAGAGTAAGGGCAGGCAAAGACCAACAGGATGAGAATTCATATAAAATACCTCAAATCACAGCATTTTCAGGAAACAAGTTGTTAACTAGCCAAAGCTAAAAGGAGAAAAGGGTACACGGAGGTTTCTAGAGACTGACAGCTTAGAATGTGAAATGGAAAAGGGGAGGGGAGGAGCTTGGCTGTGCAGTCCTCTAGGAGCTGTGACTGGGAATCAAAGCAGCTAATGCTCTGGAGGACATGCTGGTAGAAGAGGGAAAAGTAGATCCTAGGGTTGAACTTGATGGAGGCAGACACACAACATGGACCTCTGGCCTTCACACACATATGCACACACGCATGAGCACATGTGCTGACACATAAACTGGATGTGTTACTTTGCTTTCTGTTTTGATTTGGGTTGTTGTTTGCTTGTGTGTGTGCGTGTGTGTGTGTGTGTGTGTGTGTGTGTGTATGAGAGAGAGAGAGATAGAGAGAGAGAGAGAGGCAGACAGACACAGAGACAAAGAGACAAAGAGACACACGGGGGGAGAGAGAGAGAGAGAGAGAGAGAGAGAGAGAGAGAGAGAGAGAGAGAGAAAGAAACCAATTCAGATAGACAGACAAGGAGAGTGGAGAGAGTCATACAGAGAGAAAGAGAGAGACAGAGAGGGAGGGTTGTGAGGGGCACATGTACCACAAAACATATGTGCAGATTAGCAGACAAGTCCCTGAAGTCTTTTCTTTCTCTCTCCATTAATTAGCTTCTGGAGATCAAACTTAGGTCATCATACTTATGCAACAAATATCTTTACCCACTGGGTCACCTTACTGCTCCCTCAAATTACTTTTTATTGAAAGAATTATATTATTGGTTTTAGGCAATTCAGTTATGTGGTTCCTAAAAGGATACATACAAAAACTTTGTGAAAAGTTTAACAAAAATTGTAACAACAAAACTAATCAAAACAAAGTTGATAGAGTATTAAACAATAGAAAATAAGTAAATATTCCTTTATTCAGGGCTAGGCTACAAAAAGACAATGTAGAGATACAAATAGTTTCTAAAACCATTTCTCCTAAGCTCAGTATAAACATATAACCCCAAATTAAATGTAGATAGCAAAAATTGATCAAGTCACAAGGAAAATAAATTTCCATGATCTAGATAATAGGATCCAACTTAGATTATAACATATATTTCTTTAAATATCAGGTATTATTATATGACTTTGTCAGTAAATTAAAAATTTTTCTAATGTGTGGTGATGCCTGGCTAGAATGGAGGATTGGATTGGAATGTTTAGACTACCCTGAGCTACATGATCAAATAAAAGGTAAAAGATAAAGAATAAAATTAATAATTATCTAGAACAGTTTAAAAACATGTTTTAATAAGATTGAATTATGTCTCTTTCCCCCTTGCCTTTCTTTCTCCCAGTACCTCCCAGGTACGCTCCCTCCAAACCTTCCACCCCATATTCTCAAATTTATAGACTCTTTTTCTTTGATTATTATTGTTACACTCACGCATGCATGTTCACGTGCGCACATATGTGCCTGTGTGTACACACAAATAGTGACATAATAAAATGAAACCATTTGCCTTGAATGAATTAAATTGCTAACCACATGTTCTATTAAATGATGATCAAAACCTGGTCGCCTTTTCTCCTGTATCATTTAGTGTGAAGTATATATTTATACACTTGAGGAACACATACATTTACCTCACAAACTTGTGAAGCAAAGTTAAAACATGCTTAATTTTTATGAATGAAGTCTTATTTTATTTCAAGCATCTCAGAAGCAGAAAAGGAAATAGAAGAACCCATGCATTTTTGTGCAGCTACTATACTTGACATCTGCTATGAATAGGGAACAAAAGCAGTCCATACCAGGGCTTCTTAATGAACCTAAGTACACAAGTCAAAAGCAATTATCACTGAACATAAATGTCACTGGTTACCAGGTAAAATGACTGAGTCAAAGAAAAGTTTGCCCTGTGTTAAGGACAATGCTGGATACATGTGTACCTCATCCAGAATCACAGTCAACCTGGGGGTCTTGATGGCTTGTTACCATCTCAATACCCTTACCAAACTTCTAGGTTAGACTGGCTAAAGCTCTCTTCCCTTTCTAAAATATGCAAGCATAGCCACCTGTGGCTGACTCAGTGAGCTGGCATGCAGGTCTGGGAGGAGCTGCAATGCCCCAAACAAGTTTGAGGTCACTTTCTGGAGAAGGAGTAAAGGAATCCCATGACTGACACAAGAATTCAGGAGAGAGGCCAACGCCTGAGTCCTAATTAGTCAACAAAGGGACTGCCAAAATTTCATAAGGTACAAGTTTAAACAGAGGCTGTAGAGTCACATGTTAAAGACTGCTTAATTTTTTCTTATTGGTTTCCCTCCACGTTATGAAATTATATTGTCAGTTAAAGGCACAGGACAAAATCAATGGGAGTGAGGGCAAAGGTAGAATGGTTAGAGACTGGAAACAGTAAGGAGCATTTCAGGCAGATTGTTAGCAGTGCAGTGTCAAAGAAATGCTGTTTAAGAGAGTAGCAGAAGATTAATTTTGAAAATGAAATTGTAGATGTTTATAGTTAGTTCCTGGAGTTGATGAGCAAGAATTAAAAGTCAAAGTAGCATAAGCCTTTTTACTACAGGGAAAATGGTGGTAGTGGAAGCAGGAGCTCGAATGTGTGGACAGTGTTGACTTTAAGAGAGACCTACTATCCTATTAAACTCCCCAGCGAGTATGTTTCCAACCAATTCCAGGATTCTACCAAACAGTCCTTCACCAAAGCAAGGCTTTGTTTTGAATTATTGTGGTATATTTTTTAGCCTTTGCTCTTGGATTCCAATGAGGTCACCACCCACAGATTGTCTGTGGAAGCTATTTGGCAGGAGTCCTGGTGGAGGAAGCTCAGACTCAAACCATTAGAGGCATGTCAGCCTGGCTGCTTCCTTCTTGTCATGTGTGTGACCAGAGAAACAACGGTCATCTGTCATTGTTTTCTTCCTTTCTTTTTGTTTTCTTTGTTTAATTTGAAGCTTCATGAGTGTTCATCTTTCAAACTATTTCATTTGAGAGAAGTGGGCTAGAAAAAAGAGACAGAAATAGAAGTTTGAGAAGTTCACATATACAGCACATAAGAAAGTAAAGAAGGCAGGAGAGGGTGGGTGGGTGGGGGAGCACCTTCATAGAGGCAGGGGATGAGGGATGGGATAGGGGGTTCTGGAGGGAAGACTTGGAAAGGGGATAACATTAGAAATGTAAATAAAGAAAATATCCAATAAAAAAGAAAAAAAAATAATAAGCAGTATATTTCCCCATTAAAAAGTTATGCAGTGAAGAAAGTAAGCCTTGATATTGTGACTGTATTTCACAAGTGATGGCTGTCAGAACCTCAAGGAAGATAAAACTATATGTACATGATAGAAACTGGTATCTACATTTGTCCCTGGAGCTTGTGAGATGAGCAAGCATATATATAGGTATGTGTACAGGTATAGGTACAGGTATATATGTACATATATATGATATATACCTGAATATGCAGTATTTTAGAGCACTAATAGTATTGACAGAGATTATGCCCACATCAGAGCAGTGTAGATTAAACTGAGACAATTAACTTTCACCCATCTTCCTTCCATTGGCTCGCAGTTATTCCCCATGTGTAGGAAGCCCTCCTGGGGGATTCTCAATTGGAATCTGTTCCAAGTATTTCCTACATAGAAATCTCATAGCAGGTACCAAAGCCCATCCTCTTTACTCTTCTTCTAAAGGAGGCCAATGAAAAGAAAGAATGTTTGAGATATTTAAAAAACATAAGCATCAATAGGATCCCACTAAAACATTCTGACTGTTGGAAGCATAGCTTGCACCCTGGCCATATTCTGAATCAGACATTTGATGGAGTATCCAAATACTGCACTATTTTGGAAAATGTGATGTCAATAGCATCTAATTCTAGTTGGCATATCTCTGGGTCACTGTTACACTGTGTCTAAACCTAGTTCCTATATCTCTGGGTCATTGTTACACTGTGTCTAAACCTAGTTTGTATCTCTCTGGGTCATTGTTACAATGTGTCTAAATCTGGCTTGTATATCTCTGGGTCATTGTTATACTGTGTCTAAAGTGTTAGTTTCACTGTGTTTCTTGAACTTATCTAGCTTCCTCCTTTTTCTAGAAATAGCTATATCTGTGATGCTGCACAGAAAAAAAAGAAGAAATGTGGAAATTACATATTTTGTTTTCCACATGAAAGTTTAGAATAATAAAGTGCAGAGGTCTATCTTTGAAGAAAAAGAAATTCATTTTGTTTACACATCCAGTATGAAGTCATCTGATGATAGCTTCCTACCCAAATTGTAAACATCTTAATTTCATCTGTACTTATTTAGTGTGAGAAGCTGTTTTACTAATGATGTCATAGAAGAAAGTAATAATTTACATAAAACATAAAAGGCCATTGAAAACTTTTATCAGTTTTAAGCATCCCAAATTTATATTACATATTTTGTAATCTCTGGGCTAAGACGACATTCAGTATATGTAGTTTAATGAATAATATGATACATAGCAATACACAGTCACACTCTGGAATTGACAGTCAAAAATCTCAGCACACCACTATAGCATCTAAAAGAATCTCATCTGAGATCAAATGGCTGAGTGAATAACCGAAAAGCTATTATAAACATACATTCATAACAAAGAAGTAGTTGAATATACATGTCCTTGATGTGTCATACTGATGCTTTCCCTTCAACAACAAAATAGGCAGTGTTCTGAAGTAAAAACAAAAAACAAAAAACAAAAAAGGTAATTTGCCATATTATAAAAGAATTCTTTTACCTAATAATTCATTCTGAGACATTTAAATTTTTGTTTATTAAGTATTTTCTCTTTGTACAATCTTATTATTTTTTGACATAGTTAAATTCTACTTTTCCATTGCAGAGTATGGTATCTAATATATGCAATAGGCAAAGAAAGAAAGGGCATTAAAGAATATCAGAAACCATTTATGATATTCTTTTATCCAGTCCTTTTGCTATATATATTCTCGTGGTCAAAAGTATTTATTAGCTGAGACTTAGCATTGCAGCTAAGTTTCTCAATTTACGTCTGATAGGATTTGGCCCCCCTCTTATCCAAGATCATTATCTGAATTTTAATGACTGGGACAAGCAGCCTAATTTACTTGTGAGTTATTTCACAAGTATTTTCTACTTATTACACATGCCTTTCCTTGTTAAATTATAACTTCCACACTTATCTATTCTATATGTCTACATTGTGTTAAAATCTACAGACCAAAATCTTGTTCTTCTATTACTAGAAATAACAACTTACAATACAGGAATTGCAGTGTGTGTGTGTGTGTGTGTGTGTGTGTGTGTGTGTGTGTGTGTGTGTGTGTGTGTGTGTAACCCATTTCTGGCTGTCTGACTGGCTGTTTGGTAACCATTTCCAAAAGATACTTTTCAAGAGGTTTTCAAACTTAGTCCTAAAGTTAATTTATCAAAATGTCACAGTATGCTTTTTTCAGGATTATATCAGCATAATTTTTAAATGTATTACCTTATGTTGGCTTTAATCACTACAGAAGTGAGATGTCAAGATATTCCAGAAAATACAGCCAGCCATCTGATACTTCTATTACTACACATCTGTGAGTGCAATTTGGCCCCCTGACACTCAGAGCTAGCAAGTAGGAATTATTTGAATCCATTTGACTAAGACTTTGTATCTCTCATTTTGAAATTTGATCAGCAAGAGTATAGTTTTGAAATTTACCCCACATACCATTAGCTGTCAACCTGACACAGCCTGGAATAACCTTTAAAAAAAGGAATTTTAATTGAGCAATTGCCTTTATTAGTCAGTGGCATCAGTGATGAATTATGTTAATTATTAATTGATGCAAAAAGCCCAACCTACTGAAGTCAACTCCATCTCTGGGCTGTTTAGAATGGGCCAGGGACAGCATTCTCTGGTATTTTCTGTTCAAGTTCTTGGCATGAATTCTTGCTCTGAATTCCCACAATGATGGACTTAAAGCAAAGCCACACAAATTCTTTCTTCCCCTAAGACACTTTTAGCAGAGTGTTTTGATCTCAGCACCATGAAGATAACTAAACAAACAAACAACTTAAGCCTGAAAGAATATAGTGTTTCTGTTTGAAACTGTCTACCTGAGTAGTTGGCTATCTTACACTGCTCCTCAATGTGAGGGAAACATAAGAGAAAAGAAATAGTAAACTATATGAGAAGCAACCCAGAAATTTATCCATTAGACTGACAAGAGAAAAATAAACATTAAGAATATGATATTATCTGTCATCTTGACACATTAATTGCTAACACACAGACAGACACATACACATACACACGCATACATATAAATATATATACATATACACACATATTTATATTTATATGTATGTGTATATGTGTATGTGTATGTATATGTATATGCAGTCCATCTGGACAAAGCTATTTCTAAGGGAAGATATGCACTCTAAAGAAATTACAAAGCTTTAAGAACAGACACATGCACACGCACATATGCACACAAAATCTGAATAAAAATTATTAAGTTCAATTTAGATAACAACTCTAGAAGTGCTGATGCTAGGGAAAGTTGAAGTGGTTGGTTACATCCTTCACCTTTCGAGCCCCATACGAAAGCGTTCAAGGTTTCCGACCTCCATACAGTGCTAGGAGGGGCGATGGCTTAACGCAGTGGTTCTCAGCTTCCCTAATGTTACAACACTTTAATACAGTTCCTCATGTGGGTGTGAACCCCAACCATAAAATTTTTAGGCTGCTGTTTCATCACTTTAATTTTTGCTACTCTTATGAATCATAATATAAATATCTGATCTGAAGGGTATCTGATATGCAACCCCAAGGGAGTAGTATCCCATGGGTTTAGAACACTGGATTAGAGAGAGGGTGTGAAAGAAATGAGCATTATTTTCAGGGTCTGATCACACAGGTTTGTGTGCCACAATGCTTCCCAGAACTATAGATAACTTCCTGTCTTCACATCCTTGTTTTTTTTTTTTTTCTTTTTTTATTTATTTATTTTTTTATTTACATTTCCAATGATTCCCCTTTTCTTTGGAAACCCCGTGTCCCCTCCCCCTCCCCACCTCTGTGAGGGAATTCCTCCTCCCACCCACCCGCCCACCCATTCCCATATTCCCACCTTGACATTCCCTTGTTAAACTGACTTCAGTGTGACTTAATCATTGTAGCAATTGTGTACCTTTTTGAATGTTGCTCTCTTATCACCCCTCATAAGGAGATAAATATTCACTTTGCTTTTAGAGTTCCTTGATATTTTCCTTGATGCCAGAAAAGAGTTGATTATCAACTAATAAGGTAATTACTAGTAATTTGAATAAAGTAAAAACTATTTAAGCATACATAAGTAAGACTGTGGATATTATCCATGCAATTACCCAGAGCTAATTATTTGACTAACCAATCTAATAATTTCTATGCATTATAATGAGAAGTTATTAATTCTAACATAAGTAGGAAAAAATCAGTACTATTTCTGACTTCTAACCTTAGCCTCCCACTCTACCCACTAACAGATTAAATTGAATGATAGCCTGGACTATTTAAAATAAAAGTTCATTTATAAATGTACAGAATTGCCATATGTTCCCTTCCAAAGGTATGTAATCCCTCCCCCCTTTATGCCTATTTCTCTAGCTTTGTATTCCCACAGTCTGTGGCTAGACTGTTGATGTTTCTGACCTATATTGACAGGCCCCTTGCCCTTTGGCTTCTAATGGGATTCAGTCTGTGGGGCACACTGGTAGAGGTCAAAGGTCAAAGGGGGATAAGCTTATTTTCCACTGGCTTCCCCCTAAGCTCCTGAAAGTGAACTCTTCCCTTGTAGGAATTATATTCTGCTATATCTCTCCTGCTGTCTCTAGAAAGAGTCCCTTTCCGTTGCTTCATCAAGCCCTCTGTTATTTGCCTTGACATACATAGAATTCTAGTCTCTGTTCCATTACCTCAACTTCTTCACTTCTGCCACATTTCCATTAGTAGTTGCCCCTTGTTGTTGGCTGTGCTTTCTGCTTCCTTCCAGGATACTTCCTCTCCAAGAACTTAACTATTAAGGGAGAAAAGATACAACAGCAATGGACCTTACACTTATATATCCATGAATTCTAGGATCAGGGATTCTAAGGAATGCTACTTTCATGAACTCATTGGAATTAGTAATCATTCATTTGAAAGACACAGGAAGTTTATGTCAAGTGTCTAGAGATCCTTACCTGAGTACCATATCCCTGTGATTTATTAAAAGCAATATATGCCCAGAAATGCTTTGTTCATCACCATCAGAAATTAACAAAGAAGGGGCAATTCATTTAAAGAGATCACAAGAAAATGATGCTTTTATAAGAACAAACTTGGAGGTCTGTACACTCCTTTGGTGAAGTTGAGGTGATGGGACATAGACTGAAATTCTATGGCAAGGCAATTCACAGAGGGCATGTGAAGGAGCAATAGATAGGGACTCTTTCCAGTCCTGAGTATAAGCTATGGAAAGTGAAGATCATTTATAGATGGGTGTGTTCTAGGGAAGCTTAACTCCTCAGATCCCATAGTAAGAGCATAATAATCGTGTTAATAACAGCATGTCATCTAATAATGTAAATGGTCTCTACAGTTGAATAGTAAGATTAAACTATTTCTTCCATTTAATCTTCAGAGAAAGGATGACTGGAAATACTATTTTCCCATCATATTGGATACTTGTAACTTTCAAAAATCATACTCCTCAAAAGATGTCAAGTATAAATGTAGATACAATCTAATATACCATAGATAATAACCTTTTAATTCTTAACCACCATCATTAGTCTCCTGGTTGATATAAAAAGCAAGAATTCATACAAGCATTTATAATGCATGTATGATGATTAATATAACAGAGCCCATAAAATAGTTATTTTGATATTACCTAAAAACAATTAGAAGTTTTAGTAAGCCATGTTTCTTTTGGTGTTTGCTTGAGTTAGTATCTATCTCTGTGTGTAGTTAAGGCTGGCCTACAACTTGCAGTTTTTCTGCATGATCTTTCTGTGTGTTGGGACTGTATTCATGGTCCACCATAACCAGCTTCAGTCATGTGTTGAGTCTAAATAAGGAGCTAATTAGATAACTTTTGTTATTTTCTCATGTTCATGGCATTAATGATTATAAAATCTTAAATCATATACATTCAGTATACAAGACATGAATCATATTAATGTTATTTCCATGACTCCGGCATAATACAATGTGCCACTTGGCTTTTTGATGGCACAAACATATTCTGATAGCCCCATTTCCTTCTCCCTGTTGATGAGTTACGAACTTTGCTGTCCATGTAAATGAGGAGAGGCAGTTTTGAAATCTTAAATATGGACATAACTTTCTCTAGGCCTCCTTTGGTTTTAAAAGTATGATACCATTTCTTCCTTTGTTTATTGTGCCCAAGACTATCCAAGGCTTCCATTTCCATTTTCAGCAGCTCGTTAGGGAAAGTGCTGGCATGAAGCTAGCTGCTGGATAAGATGAATAGGAAAACTGACTCCATTTGTTCTCTAATCTACATTTGTTTGCAATTTTTGGTTAACCAATGGCCCAGAATATTTGTAGAAAATGAAATATTTTAAGTTCAAAGTAGCTTCTAAATGGTTTTCTGTTAGCCTCTTGGTTTCTCAATGATAGTGACTAAATGCTGTTTACTCCTCTGTTCCTGGCTTTCAGAACAATGCTAAGCATGTGGATGCTTTTAAGAAATTATACTGAAAATTTAATAATTATTTTCCTAAGGTTGATCTATGTGTTGAATGTAATCATATCTGTAAACTTAACTGAGTGGGGAACAAAGGGGGCAGAAAAACACACATTTTGTTGTCGGTTTTGAGGCATAAACTGTACTAGGCATATAACTCATACCAGTGCTTTCTACTGTACACAAAGTGAGAGAGCCTTACAGATAAGTTTCAAGAACTGGTTGAGATCATTGGGTGATGTACAAGTGTACATTAGATTTTTTTTTGTGGTATGGTTGTTAGCCAAAAGAAACAAGTAGAAGTAAGAAATAAACTCATATCACTAGAGAATTTGGGGGTAATGTCTGATGTCACACTCTGCATGTTTAACATTTATTCTAATTTCTGTGACTTAATCATTTCTTGCTTTGTCAGAGAGAACATAGCAACATCTTCAGTGATCATCATATTACATCTGTATTTCTTTTTATATTAAAATGCTTTCTAAAACTTTCTTGGTATATTGACCTAATATTGATCCAATATTTATACATTAAAATATGCTATCTCTGCTGTGTTTTAAGTGCTCCTTGAAACTTACCACTTTTCCACCAAGCTATTAGAGTGAAAGCAGCCTAGAAGGGTCTCAGATGCCCAGTCTCTTTGGGAGTTCAGGGCAATAAAGCATTCCTCATGAAAACGATTAATATGGATAGTGTATACCTTAGTGGGAAGAGGCAGGCAAGTGAAGCCAGTGACGATTTATTTTCTAACTTAGCACGTGTTTGCAATGAAAGGAGATCCATTTAGACAGGACAAGCAAGGCAATGCTGTCCCAGGAAAGCAGAACATATGCTCACCTAATATACATATGCAATTTCTTAGTAAATCGTGCAACTGCTGGGGCAAGCAGGATTTAGCAGGAGATATAAATATCCTATGCAATAAAAAGGACCAGCAACAGGAAGGGTGATTGTAGTATTTTATTGAAGAATACAAAGCATTAGATGGTTTTTCTTATTTTTAATTTTATTTTTGAGATTATAATATAATTACATTTCTCCCTTCCATTTCCTCACTTTAAACCCTTCCATAAATTCCTCTTTATTTTCCTTCCAATTCATGGTCCTTTTCCCCCACTAATTGTTACTATAGTCATATGTGTATCTACATATAGAGAGAAAGAACTTTGGTACCCATTATAATAGTCCCTCTTTATCTGTAGGTTATTCGTTCCAACAACTCAGTGAATGCTTGAAACCATGAATAATTCTAAAAATCATACAAACTTTCTTTTCCTATATACATGTACCTGTATCGAAGGTTGATTTATAGATAAGGTGCTGTAGGAATTAGTAGTTACTAATGAAGCTATAACAGCTATAAAAATATGTTGTAAGAGATGTGCTTGGTCTCTTATCTTGCAGTAAAATAGTCATTCTTCTGCTGATGATGTTACATGATCCAATGTTTCTGTTATGAAACAAAATGAGATGAATGACAAGGGCCTTTGTGGAACAGTGTTAGATTGTTTCTAGGACTTAAGTTCACAGTGCATTACAATGTCCAGACAGCTGACCTAAGATGCCACCTTTTACCCTAATAGGTGGGCTGCATATGCACTTTGGATTCAGTGCACAAAGTTTGAATCATGCTGGAGTAGGCACAGAGCCTGAGAATGCATCATACTCATGATAATGACCTAAGATTTAGAATTGGTAAATGACTTTTCTCAGTAGTTTTCCAGTTAATATTTTTTTTTAAACCATGGTTGACAATGTGGAAATGAAACTTGGGAAAGCAGAACTACAGATAGTGGGAAAGCGATATGTTATAACAAAACCATCAAACCTAGCTGTCTCAGTGGAAACAGTCATAAGACCAAGCATGCTATATGGTCAATCATTTCCTGACATTAAACTCTGGACCACACAACACCGTGATATATAAGAAGAGAGGAAACTGCGGAAACCCTGCTACTTCCATATCTTACAGAGCCAAGATTTCCCAACTGTGACATAAAAAGTATATGTTCACGCAGAGGGAAATGGAGAGTCAGCGAAACTTCTGGAATTTGCAAAGTTCAACAGATAGAAAGAATCATTCAGAGAAAGATCTAGAAGTTTGTGAGTAAGGCTCTACAGATAGTACAAAGCTACACAAAGATTACCAAGGAGCTATTGTTACGAGACCAAAAATATCATGAAGATGAAGATTTACTTAGGATGTTGAAAATCCACTACCAACACTGAAGAAATACCTTAGCTGGGCAAGGTGGCTTGTGTTTGTAATTTCAACACCCAGGAGTCTGGAATAGGAAGATGCTTGACTACAAGGTCCAGGTCAGCCTGTGCTACAGAGTGAGATGCTATCTAAAAATTAATTAATAGATTAATTTTGAGAAAGTATCTGGCTAACATCTTTTTTTGTTCCAATGGAATGCACCTAGAAACATTGAATATATAAGATCATGTGTAAGATGATAACTAACTTTAGGGTAAAATACTACATACCTCAGAATAATGCCTATACTAGATAATCCCGACAAAGCCAAAACCTAAACCCTCATAATTATTGTTAGAGATAGAAGATGGGACCAGATACTGAACTGTCAGAGGGAAGAAATGATCTGCATACTTCAGAGTATGGCTCATGCCTAATAACACACGATTTTCAGGGCCCAGTAAATAAACTTGCAGAGATGCAGAAAAAGATGATCCCAAGACAAGGAAAAGATAAACCAATATAAGGAAAATATCTCACTGTTGCATTCAGCAAATACTTCAATATGCTGGTTAGAAGTGAGTTGGAAGAATTAAACAAAAGCCTGGTCTTTTAAAAAGTCATTCAGAATCTTAACATAGATATGGAATCTATGGAGGTATTGGAAGTGAGGTGTAATTGCCATGAAATAGAATGAAGAAAGATGCATAAAAAATTCCACACGGCTTTGGATGGAAATCACCCTCTTTGAAAAACCTAAGGGGAAAATACTGACAAACTAAAGCAGGTGGAGCTTCTGGGATTGTAAAGTTGACACCAGATAGAAAGAATTGTATGCAGAGGAAACACCTAGAAGTCTGTGGAGGTGATGTCAGGGGTCATGGGGACATGTTAGGTAATTATAATGACATATAAACACATGTAAATATTTCTAATGAGTCCCGGTTAAGACAGCAAGAACTAAACATAAACATGTTTAAGAACACATGACTACAATTGAACAAATTTCATAAGACACACCAACTCATGAATTTAAGAGAATCAGAAAACACCCAGCAAGATAAATAAAAAGAAAAGCATATCTAGACATATCACAGCAAAACTGCAGAAGTACAAACAAGAGAAAAACAAGCATAGAAGCTGCTGGAGAAGAAGACACTCACTTTGGACAGAGATACATAATGTAAAGGAGACTTGACTCTGCATCAGAAGCACTCAAAACCAAAAGACAATCAGTCTGCACCTCAAGTGATAAAGGAAAAAGAACCTGCCCATCAAATCACCATCCAAAGCCCATACCAAATGGTAGCCATTTGCCAATCAACGCAATCCAGAGAAGTTAAGCACCAAAGCCATGTCTTCTAGAGTTGCAGAAGAATAATACTCAAAAATAAAAAATATAACATGTGTCACAAACTTGGATCTCTGTGGATAAGACAAAAGCATCAGGATAGGTGACCGAGGAATATATAAAAGACTATGCATTTTTTCTCGTTATTTTGCATAAAAGATAACTGACTGCTTATGGAAAAACAAGTGGCGCAAGAGATAAAATAACAGAGAGACAATAGGAGCAGGTGGATGTAATTACACTGTTAAAAGTTGACTATGCTTGTGAAGTAGCAGAAGGGAAATTTGAATGAGGCGTGAAAGAAAGAAGGCTCCCTACTCAGGTCTTGGTAAGTTAAGGATGCACAGCTGGTACCTGAGCACAGGGCGGAGTCAATGAAAACAGCATTGGAGGGAATGCCAAAGAGCAGTCTGAGGGAATGTTTTAGCGCTCTCAAAACACCCAATCTGGAGAAAGCGGATGTGAGGCATTAGAAAAATAAGTTTGATTTTTTTAAGTAACAAATGGAAAGAAAATAGGAAGACCATTGGCAAGAGATACCCAGCAAATCTAAAGACACAGACTGATTGGAAGTAGCAGGACAGAAAAGTACCATCTATGCAAATGGTATCTAAGAATGAGAAAATGGATATGGCACTACTGATATCACGCAAAGTAAGCACGAGGGTGTATTAGTATTAGAAGTTGACAGGGGCATTCCTAAAGACAGAAGGGACAATTTGTACATACTAGAATTTGTATGTAAATATTCGTTCCATTAAAAGAAGAGTTCCAAAAGCTGTGAAGTAGGGCTGATGAGTTGGCGAAGTGGATAGAGGTGATTGCCACCAAGCCTGAGGTCAGATGGAGGGAAAGAATGTACTCCTGTAAATTATCCTTTGACCTGATGTGAGATCTCTGCCCAGCCCATAAGCACTCATGTGTGCGCACACACATACACATAAATAAATGCATAAAATCTAAAAAAAAGATAAGTTGTTAAATAAAGGGAAAAATAGACAAATTGACAATCATGAGAAAAATGTAATACCAGTAACTCATTGGATAACTAGACCAAATTTTAATAATGCAGCTATTACATGAACACAACTTCCAATAATATTTTTGTGTAAATGATATATCATAGCTACACCTAAACAAACTAAGATCAATGTTTGGGACATGTACAAATTAATGTTTAGGTTTCTAGGGCCCCATTCAGACCCTGGGCAGGGTAGCTGATATTAACTGAACCTGACATAAGCTGAAGTCAACTGAGAAGGGAACTTCACTTGAGATGTTCTAATCATATTGTCATGTAGGCAAGCCATGAGCCATTTTCTTGTTTAATGATTGACATGAAGTGGCCCAGCCCTCTGGGGCAAATACTATTCCTAGACAGGTAGTACTGTGGTATGTAAGAAAGCAAATTGGGCAAGTCAGAAGGAGCAAGGCAGTAAGCAGCATTCCTCCCTAGTCTGTGCTCGAGTTCCTGCTTTGGACTGAGATAAATGAGCTCATTGTTCTCCAAGTTGCTTTTAGTCATAGTGGTGATCATAGCAATAGAAAGCAAACTAAGACAGTAGTTTTTCTCTAAATCTGGAACAAAAAAACATAATGTTATGTATTCCCAGGACATAGGAGTGGTCCTTCACAGTTCAAGCTAGATGACAAACTGAGTGGCCCATTCCAGCAGCAAGCTCTCCATTTAGAGTAAGCACTTGTCATTGATACTATATTATGAGTGACAAGAATCCTTTATATGTGGCACATAAAACATATTTTTTATCTTCCTCTTAAAGAGTAGACACTTTATGTTCCATAAAATACACCTGGATTATTTGATGACAAAAGTAATTTTAGTAATCTGGGTGCCAGGCATTTCTGTTCATTGTATGCATTAGTCTACAAAGCATCTCTTTTGAGTATTAAAATGCCTTATATGGCCAAAGTATACAGATGAGTAAGGCAAAGAAATTTCTCTCAAGAAAAGCCAGCACTATGACTCACGCAGGTTCAAGATTCATAAAGACAAATCTGCCACATTGTCAGTGTTCATATCAGAGACTTTATACAGTGGGGAAACCTTAAAAGGAGCGTTTCCTGAGTATTCTGTCCTTTGTGTTTATTTTTTTCATCGGGTTAGCCTTTGGGTGCTATTATAGCATTTGAGAAAGACGGCAGTTTTGAAATCATATATTTAAGGTGTTTTAGTTTATTAACAAATAATATCACTTGGTGCTTTTAATCTTAAGCAAGTGGTACAGACCTGGTGACATAGTCATGCAATCCCAACTGAAGAAGCTGAAATAGAAGGATCAAGGTTAAGGTCAACCTAGGCTCCGGAATGAGTGCTAGGCTAACCAACAACTTAGACCCTCTGTTAAATTCAAAAAGTGAAAAAGGAGACAGGGATATAACTTATAACTCAGCTGTAGTTGATTACCACAATGTTAGACATGTTACAACGCAAAAACAAATTACTTTTGAATATCTCTTGAAATGCTGACAAACATAAAAAGCTTAAATTAAATTTTTAATCAGTGTCAAAGATTTGATATTATTTGTCAATATGCTGAAGCACCTTAAATATGTGATTTTCAAAACTGCTGTCTTTTTCAAATGCCATAATAAAACCCAAGCACTAAAACAGAAATGATAATTATTGGAAAGTGTAAGATAGTGGGAATTGACTGGACTCTTTAACCTATCAAATATGTAGTAGAAAAACATTACCATAGTTAACTTGTAGAAAGTATCTTTTAAACTACCTGATACCAATTAATGAACTTTGTTATATCTTAATTACTTTATAAAATGTATCAAGTATATGACGATGGATAATTAAATCCAATAATATATATTTCTTCTTCAGTTCTCTCTGAGTGTGTGTGTGTGTGTGTATGTGTGTGTGTGTGTGTGTGTGTGTGTGTGTGTGTGTGTTTTATTGGATATTTTCTTTACATTTCAAATGTTATCCCCTTTTCCAATTTCTCCCCTTCCAGAAACCCCCTATCCCATCACCCTACCCCTACTTCTATGTGGGTGTTCAGACACGCACCCACCCACTCCTGCCTCCCCACCTTCGAATTCCCCTACACTGGGGTATCTATCGAGCCTTCATAGGACCAAGGACCTCTCCTCCCATTGATGCCTGACAAGGCCATCCTGTGCTACATATGCAGCTGGAGCCATGGGTCCCTCCATGTGTACTCCTCGGTTGGTGATTTAGTCTCTGGGAGCTTTGGGGGGGGGGGTCTGGTTGGTTGATATTGTTGTTCTTCCTATGTGGTTGCAAACCCTTTCAGCTCCTTCAGTCCTTTCTCTAACTCCTCCATTGGGGACCCTGCCCTCAGTCCAATGGTTGGCTGTGAGCACCTACCTCTGTATTTGTAAGGCTCTGGCAGATATATCAGCTATATCAGGCCTCCTGTCAGCAAGTACTTCTTGGCATCCACAATAGTGTCGGGGTTTGGTGACTGTATACAGGCTGGATCTCCAAGTGGAGCAGTCTCTGCTCTACCCTTTGTCTCCATATTTGCTCCCATGAGTATTTTGTTCTCCTTTCTAAGAAGGACCGAAGCACCCACACTTTGGTCTTCCTTCTTCTTGAGCTTCATGTGGTCTGTGAATTGTATCTTAGGTACTCCGAGCTTTTGGATTAATATCCACTTATCAGTGAGTGCATACCATGTGTGTGCTTTTGTGACTGGGTTACCTCACTCAGGATGATAAATTCTTACACATTTCCCAATACAGCTTGATGTCTACAGTCAGCCACGTTTGTCTCCTATTAGGTTAAATCTTCAGACACAATTGCTCCTGTGTAGATATTGGCTAATTCAGCCCCTCAGTCCTGACAGTGTTGATTGAAGTAGGCAGAGACTACAGTAGAACAGGGATGGCTTTCCAGGCCAGTGACTGGGCATCAGAAGGCCAAACTCTTCATTATTTCTCAAACCTTTAATCCAAACTGAAGGATAAATTTCACTCCTGCTTCAAATATTTTAAGTCAATAATGGAACACTTTATATAACATCATTTCACTTATTTTCCTCTGTTGAAAAATAAAAAATAAATGGTCACAAGTTTAAAGAATTCTGAAACTGTTTTAGTTACAATAAGTTTATTAATCCATTATTTCGGGTAGGAAATTGGCATGTTCTCTTTTCTGATAATTAATTCATGAGTACTGTGATTGGGCCTGGGATACCCTGAAAATGTAGGGATCTGCTGGGATGATTTATACATCAGAAATGTTTCTATGAGACTGAGGGGAGTATTAGGTGGAGGACTCCTGAGGGGAGGACTAGGTAGAGGACTCCAAAGTGCATCTTTAGAAAGCACTTAAATCAGCAGGCTCAAGGACTATCATTATTTTCAGAAAAAAAAAACAAAAACAAAAAAAACAAAACAAAACAAAACAAAAAACCTTTAATATAGACAATGCTGACTTTAAAAAGGCAATAATTTAGTTGTTTTTTAAACAGTTCCCTCATTCAAATTAAAGAAACACTTACTGGGTACTATTTTTACCACAACGTCTGATAGACGGAGGGAAAAACATAAAGAAGGCAATTATCATGGCTTCAATTTGATTAATCCATCCAGAGAGACAGATGAGTGGCAGAGCCACACTATAATGGGATGTGTGCATGACAGACTGTTATAGAAAGCAGAGAGATCAGAGAATAGGTCCTGCTGGGCAATGCGATAAGTGTTTGCAAAGAGATCGGAGAACAGGTCTTGCTGAGCCATGCGATAAGTGTTTTCAGTTACAGACAAAGGAGGTATCTCTGGTGGTTCGGGTACAAAGGATTCATTTTAAAATAAAACGTTGTACAGTTCCTAGAAGGCTTTAGTGCAAGATTCAGGGACGAGGGAACCAAGGAACAAGGGCCAAATCCATGGCACAGAATTGACAGAGAGGCACACTGGTACTGCTACCTTTTGACACAGAGCTAAGCTTATGGCAATAATGCCCACTAACTGACAACTGATGAAAAGACCAAACTGTTCACTGGGATTGGCCGTGATGCATCACCTCCTCCAAGTTCACAGTCAAGACTGTCTCTGGCAGTGTGTTACATGATGACACCCCAGCTGCCATGGAAACCGAAAAAACAGGTGTCTGGTATGTTCCACTTAGGTAGGGCCTATCTACTTTTTTTCCTTCTGAAACCTATTCTCAGAAGGAACCAATTGCACACAAACGGATTTGCTAAATTGTAAGCAGCCTGGTGCTGACCATGTGGCCCCTATGAGAACACAAAGGAAGGGAGATGCTAAAGCATTCAGAATCCAGCCCTTGGCAGTTCATTCTGGTCAACAGGAGCAGTTTGAGTTTTATCCTAGAGGAAGCATGGAGAAACATCACAGGAATCTCATTTTTAAAAATCACTGTGCACTGTGGGAGGTGCTTCTTAAGGATTGGCTGTATAACTGCCCCACAGGATCATGCCTTTGAATACTCAGTCCCTATTGGGTCCTACTCTTTTGAGATATTGTGGAAGTTTTTGGAAGTGGAAGCTAGCTGAAGGAAGAGGTCTGTGGCGAGGGTTATCCTTCTGAGTTAGAGTATGTAAATGCTTACTGCCTCCTATCTGCTTCCTGACCCAGCTACAGGTGAACAAGCAGTCATGCCAGTACTGGCAGAGCCAAAAAGAGCTCCAACCACCGAGGTTTACATAGCACTTTGGAGTCCACCCCCAAACTGTGAGCCTAGATGGACTCTCCATCTCCTTAAGTTGTTTCTTGCTATGTATTTGGTCATAGTAACAGGAATGCTTATTGATAAAATTGATATAACAGAGATAAGAGAGTTCATAAACATTCCCAAGTTCATAACTGGGACAGATTCCGGTAACTACAGACAAGCAAAAGCAAAACAGGCCAACTTATGTACTCTATGTAATGGAAGCCATGTGAGAGAACTGTAACTTAAGGTCATTGCCTGGAGTAAAATTTAAATAGTATTTCAATAAAAAATAATCGTTTTAGAAAAGTAGCAAGACACATAAGTACCTTCTTTAGAACTTCTGGGGGAATCAGCATCCCTGATCTCAGGCTGTACTACAGAGCAATAGAGACAAAAACTGCATGGTATTGGTACAGTGACAGGCAGGTAGATCAATGGAATAGAATTGAGGACTCAGAAATGAACCCACACACATATGGTCACTTGATTTTTGACAAAGGAGCTAAAACCACCCAGTGGAAAAAAGACAGCATTTTCAACAAATGGTGCTGGTTCAACTGGTGGTCTACATGCAGAAGAATGAAAATTGATCCATTTCTATCTCCCTGTACAAAGCTCAAGTCCAAGTGGATCAAGTACCTCCACATAAAACCAGTTATACTGAATCTAATAGAAGAGAAAGTGGGGAAAACTCTCGAACACCTGGGTACGGGGGGAAAGTTCCTGAGCAGAACACCAGTGGCTAATGCTCTAAGATCAAGAATAGACAAATGGGACCTCATGAAATTGCAAAGCTTCTGTAAAGCAAAGGACATTGTCAATAGGCCAAAACGGCAACCAACAGATTGGGAAAAGATCTTAGCCAATCCTATGTCCAATAGAGGGCAAATATGCAATATATACAAAGAACTCAAGAAGTTAGACTCCAAAAACCAAATAACCCCATCAAAAAATGGGGAACAGAGCTAAACCGAGAATTCTCAATTGAGGAAATTCGCAGGGCTGAGCAGCACCTAAAGAAATGCTCAACATCCCTAGTCATCAGGGAAATGCAAATCAAAACAAGTCTGAGATTCCACCTCACACCAGTCAGAATGGCTAAGATCAAAAACTCAGGTGACAGCAGATGCTGGCGAGGATGTGGAGAAAGAGAAAC
>CM052714.1:57867501-57891729 GCA_028551405.1 Uromys caudimaculatus
CAGAAAATGTGGTACATTTACACAATGGAGTACTACTCAGCTATTAAAAACAATGACTTAATGAAATTTGCAGGCAAATGGATGGAACTTGAAAATATCATCCTGAGCGAGGTAACTCAGTCACAAAAGAATGAACATGGTATGTACTCACTGATAAGCGGATATTAGCCCAAAAGTTCAGAATGCCCAAGTTTCACTTAACAGTAACCGCTGGAGAGTGAGGCCCCAGATGGGAGGAGTTGGAGAAAGGTCTGAAGAAGCTGAGGGAGTTTGCAGCCCCAAGGATGGAACAACAGTGTCAATGGGCCTGACCCCCCCTCCAGTCATCCTGGAGTTAGGACCACCAACCAAAGAATACACATCTATGGACCCATGGTTCGGACCACATATGTGGCAGAGGATGGCCTCATTGGCCATCAGGGAGAGAGGAGAGGCCCTTGGGCCTGAGGGTGTCAGAGGCCCCAGTAAAGGGGAATGTCAAGGTGGGAATATGGGAATGGGTGGGCGGGTGGGTGGGAGGTGGAATTCCCTCATAGAGGCAGGAAGAGGGAAAGGATAGGGGGTTTCCAAAGAGGAGACATTGGAAATGTAAATAAAGTATCAAAAATTAAAAAAACAAAAGAAAATAAAGCAATATCCAGTTGTAGTCATAAAAAAAAAAGTCAAAGAATAAAATCCTTAGGAAAATTTAATGTTCACTTTTCTTCAATTTGAATATTCATTTCTTTATGCAACTCTGCCGTGTGTGTGCAGTATGTGTGTGTGTGAGTATGTGTGTGTGTATGTGTGTGTGTGTATGTGTGTGTGTGTGTGTGTGTGCGTGCTCCTAGAAGACATTATTCTTTATTTTTACACAGAAAAACAAACTCAGGTGCAATTTTCCAAAAGTTTGTGTATACTCTAGGATGGTGTTCATTTTTGATGCTCATGAAGGTTGATTTGAGGGTTGTTTTATCAGTCATCCATTTTCCCCCTATTCTATATATTTTACATTCTTGATAGAGTGGTTGGCATCTTATTAGAAGTATTTTGGCCACTTTTTTGCTGCTGAGAAACAATCCTAGATGCCAACAAAGTGTCATCCAAATGAGTAAACCAAAATGGAGTTTCATTGCAAGTGTTAGCTTTGTAATTAGGCCATTTGTTGCCAGTGTGCTGGGTTATCATTAAGGAGTGACCTCTCACACATACAACACTCAAAGGGCTCAGCCACGACTTCATAGAAGATACTGTCTTCTGAGGGAACAAAAGTATTTGTGATTTTTCTCAAAGGAACAAAGTGATTTATCACCTCCTAAGTGCACTGTCATCTTCCTGGCTGAACTAATGCTTCCCTGACAAGCTCTCTCTACTGTGACCATGGACATTTGATGGATAAAAGATTAATCTAAGATTAAAAGAAGGCAGAGAAAATTTTTTTCTATAGTGTGAGTGTTTAGTGTGTCTCATAAACAAGATATATGGAGAACATGGCTAATCAACCACAGTCATTTTTCAAGCCCATGAGTGAGTGCAGGCCTGTTTTATTAGATTAAGTTCTTCACTAATGGACAAGGTATGCACCAATGGAAATGTATATAAAGGCTGGCTCTGGCTGGGCCCAATGTCAATATCCACATTTCTTCAGTCAAGTCTCAACCTGGGAGAAAAGTCACATTAAGTTATGCATTTATTTTCTCACTATGTATTGAAACAGAAACCTTCTGTTCCATATGTGGCTATTTTACTTGCTTTCCCTTGGGTTCAGTTGCAAACAAATGAACTGTCAGCTAAATTTAAAGTTCTTTTTTTTTTTTTTTAAATAAAAAGTAGTTATGAAACTAAATTCCCCAAAGAACTTCCCTTTGTTGATAGGAAGCGCAGTACTAGACAATGTGAAGATAAAGAAGCAGGCTCAGAGTAGAGTCAGAAGTGGCTACCAAGGGAGTTGGATGCCTGAAGAAATGCCAGAGACATAGCTGTCTATGCTGGGGCTGGACAACTGAATATTTATATACCACTTCAGCTTCCTACCCCTCCTGCTGCATTAAAAACCTTATTATGATTGAAGATGTTTGTATTTAGTGAAAATAAAGAATCGTTGCCTACACATACATACACACACACACACACACACACACACACACACACACACACACACAAACACACACACACACACTGTATTTGACAAAAAAACCCTGTCTTTCATTTCTAGTAATAAAATTTAATTAATCACAAAACAAAGTTATATCCAAAAAGATTGTAGAGACTCAAATCCATTTTCAAATTAAATCTGTAAAAGATACTAAGCTACATTCAAGAGAAAAAAGAAATTAACAACTAATGGTCACAGCTGTCTATGATGCTCAAGAATAACAAAGACCAGCATTGGCAAGATATCCCTAAAGGTTCAAAAGGAGCACCATACCATGGCGGAACAAACAGCTCTCTAATTCGACTTAGGGCCCATTCAACAGGAGGCAAATGGTGGCTGCTTCTGGAAACCACTCAGCTTCCTGGGAAGGGGAAGACTATGGATCTTAGAGAAGAACTAACTACTGCTATTTTACTAGTATTATAACTAACTATCTTCTAAATACTCATCCTTGTACCTACAGTTAAGTATGGCTCTCCTGCCTCAACAAAGTGGCTTCTTCTTGCAGCATACAGAGACTATCACAGAAAACTGCAATGGATCCAAATGCTAAGAGACACTGGTCGTGGTGTGCCCAGTCCTAGTTCATATGTCTACAATATAACTCCTGGACTTAATACTTGGGGACATCATATCCCAGGGGACACTATGATTATGAGAACCAGAGGGCAAAGAACTTTATTGTGATTGTGTCTCCAGGGCATGACTAGAGAACTTCAGCCATGATACTTGAACAATAAGGCTGCCTATACAAGACCTAAATTAATGCAACAGCAAAAGGCATGCTACTATAATGTGTCATGGAGAAGTCTCACAGGGCTCTACAACTAGATAAAGAATTACAGGCAACTAAAGAATAGTGAAATAGAGAAAGTTTGTCTTTCCCAAGGATGAGCCCCCTAATCAGTTATCCAATACAAAAATGATCAACCCTGAATATATACACATACAAACCTCTCATGGTCTTATCAGTTTGTGTGTATGTGTGTGTAAAAAGTCATCAAAGATAAGGAGGTCATGAATTTGAAAGAAAGTAAAGGGTCAGCGGAACATGGGAAGGAGCAGAAAGGAAAAAAGAGAGGAGGAAGGTAATGTAATTAGATTTTAACTAAAATTATGCAATTTACCCTTATTAAATATTATTAAGAACATAAATATATATGTAAGGGACTTTTCTCCTCAAACTTTAGGTAATTTTTTTAATTGAATTAAAAACTATAAAAGTTTTTATATGAAAACTTCAATGAAAACAAAATTTTCCTAGGAGTTTGCCCTTTATAAACCTAAATGGGAGAAAGTGAAACATGATTTTATAAACTATCCATTGAATTAATTTCTGCATATTATTTAGCATACTGGGTCTTCAGTTTCTTCAATATAATTATTGATGATTTAGGTGAATCTGAGAAACATGCATGCAAATAGAAGCAAATTTTATCCAAGAATGATTCTCATTTTATATAACTGAATTAAAGTGCAGTTCTGATATAAGATGTGTCTACATATACAGCATTCCCAATGTCAAAAAAAGATGCTAGATTTATTCATGAAGTTGGGTAATATTGTCAGAAATACCTATCACACCTCTTATTCTTTCTCACAGTCTCTAATAGATCTGTTGTACAGGAGGCTACACTTTAACATGTAGTGATTTGAAGCAGTAGCATGTTACGTGTCATGATTGAGTTTGTAGAATTTGGGGCCAGAGCAGTTGAGTTTGTACCTAGTTACCATGACAACACTGTCATATGTTAGGTCATGTCAATTATATTCCCTTAATACCCTTATATTTAAATTTTACACATAGTGACTCCCTAATATGGTAAATATAAAATTAACTGGATTAATACTGACAAATCTCCTGTGTAAATGCCAAGCACATAGAGAAATGCCTGATGGCTTTCATAAATTAATTACTGTAAACATTCATGATCATATTCTAAAAATACCTACAAAAGATCATCTATGTTTGAGTACTTGGTATTGTTTACAAAGGCCAATACAATGATCTTATAATTAATGTGTCAAAAATGCAAGAAGACACTCAGCTATGGTTTTTGGTGTATTAATTCTATAAATACATATTTCTTTTCATTAAGTATAACTTAGGTTGCAATAGTAATAAGTTCAAATTTCTTGATGCTGGATTTTGTCCATTTATTTCTAGTGTTCTTGTTATGTTTTCCAATAAAACCTGGCAACATTTGAAAACAAATGAACATTTAGTTTTCTGTCTGTCCCAAGCTAACCTACCATCCTACACATTTCGCACGCATGGCCTCTGTTCTCACCCTTACTTCCATTATTGAAAAGCAATTCTTTTCTCACACAGTATATCCTGGTTATTGCTTCTTCTCCCTCTACTGCCTACACTTCCTCTCCACCTCCATCGCAACCCACATCCAAACCCTATCTGTCCTGTATTTTAAAAGAGAAGGCTCCTAAGAGATAATAATAAAATATAGCCAACTGTAATATAAGATAAAACAGAAACTACCACATCCAATTTGGACAAGGCAAATCAACAGAAGGAAGAGCCCAAGAGAAGGCATGAGAGTCAGAGACCCACTCAGTTCACACACTCAGGAGTCCCAGAAACACACTAAACTGGAAGCCACAATACGTGAGGAGGTTCTTGTGCAGAGCCGTGCAGGCCCTGTGCTGCTGATTTGGTCGGTGTGAGTTCATGTGAGCTTTGCTCAGTTGATATACAGGAAGCTAGCTTGTCCTTCTCAAGTGCTCAGCAATATGTGTTTATTGAACTCACACTATTAGTGACTATTATATTTTGAAAGCTGAGTAGAGAGAACAGAAAATCATAACAGTTTTGAGAATCAAATAACCATAATAATATGACCTAACATACACAGGGAAAATTAACAAGGGTGTTTTGAATGTATTGTTGATTTTCTTACCAGGTCCCAGCAGAACCTGATAGAGCTGGCATCAATAACTGGGAGGAGAGGGGATCAAGGAGTCATAGGAACAGGCAGGGGGGCCACTGAAGTGGTTCCCCATTTATATTCCATTGTCTCAGGATGACTAAGATGAACAACAGTTGGTAATGTGCTGGATGGTAATGTAAAGAGCTATTATACCATGAGTTGAGTCATTTCAATCCAGTTCCTTGTCCTCTCTGATCCTGATTTCATATATATATATATATATATATATATATATATATATATATATATATATATATATATATGGAAATGGAAACAGGGAATTGGACCAGAAGTTCAGATGAGGACGTGTTCAGCTTGCATTTTCTTCACACTTCAGTTTATCAACATGATTCTTGGCACTCACTCTGAATTCCCATAATTTATTTTTCACTATAATGTTGGCCACAGTGAAAAATCACTCTTGACATTCTTGGTAGTGTACCTCTAATAACCTTCTGATTATTGCATGGGACTCTCCAGGATGAAGCCATTGAAAACAATTGGGGTATTTTTTTAAAGGAAAGAAATGAAGAGTCAATGGAGCCCATGGTTTCCTTTGGAAGGCAATGGTTTGTTATCTTGTGGGTATTTTGATTGGCGAAGTGTTAAACTGCTTGTCTATTGAGCAGCAGCAACCAAGTCACCAGTCTGTGTTTTCAGGCCTTTGGTATTCAGCCATCAAGGTTATTTTAGGACACAGAATTCTTCCTTGTCTGTTTCAGTCTTTTGACCGAAAACTCTACCAATCATTTGAACCACATTTTTTTAAAATGTCAGTTCCTTTCAGCTCGAGGGGTCTAATAATAAGCACCATACACTGAGTAAGTTAGGAGCTTGCTAAATATATTTATAATAATAATAACTGATCATCATAGAAAGCTAACTATACACCTCTGTCATTCCAAGCACCTACATGTATTTAACGAGTGGGCATTTGCAATGTCCCTGGGACACTGCTGCTTTTATCTTTGTGTGTTTAACAGGTAGGAAAACTGAAGTGCTAGAAGAATGTCTTATTTTTTTCTTTCTTTTTCGATTTCCCCACACCTAATTAAGGGAAACAACTCAGTTCCTGCAATTGTTTGACTATTGTGTTTGTCTTATATTGAAAAGCAGCATTTTAGTATGTTTTAAAGAAAAAGTCAGAAATACATCAAGACTGGTATCTAAAATCTGAAAAGTAGCCAAAGGTTGTATGCAGTTGTGTGGGTCCACGTCTTCTACTTCCTCCCTCTCAGGGTGTCCAGATGCTGCTGCAAACCTGGCTGAAAGAATGAAGCTGAGTCTGAAACCGGCAGGATCCTAGTACAGTTGAGAAGAGTTAGGAGGTGGGCGGGGGCTTCTCTAAGAATCTTAGTGTTAAGGCTCTTCTAGGCGAATCTTTTTTTTTTTTTTTTTGATATTTACTTTATATACATTTCAAATGCTTTCCCCTTTGGAAACCCCTTATTCTAATGATCTTTAATGAAGCAGCTCTGAGGTGATCTTAGCTTGTTTGTATTTCTTTATTGGGGTGAGTTTGGACACACACACTTTAGGCACAGGTAGACTTGTGACTACTGCTTATGGTTGGGAGTCCCCTGGTTATGGTTGTTCTTTGAGGCAAGCATGGAAATAGGGAAGAAGCAAGTTCCACCCTTGCTGGTCTCAAGTTTTGAAATTTTTGAGGCTTGAACGTACTCTCCCTTGCCAGTTCCACCAGATTCTCTAGTGGCACAGACCACATGTCCCACTCTGATGTATCTTTAAAAAAAATCAGGACTATGCTGTTTATATACCATTGGAAAGCTTCTTTTTGTACTTTTAACACAAACAAAATTCTTTTCATATTTTAGTACAGAAGGTATTTTAGAATAGTGTTATTTGTGCATCATTAAGCATTTAAACTGAAGGTAAATATCATTTCCTAATAGTCCTGATTAATAAAGAGGCATATGGTAGAATTGCTTATATTTGCTTCCTTTATATCAAGGGAAACAAAATTTTTCCTACCTATCATAGGTTTACTGGCTGATGTCCTGAAATTAGGTTCCTCCCCCACTGACTCTCGCTGACCTTACTCATCTGGCTGGTTGCATTTCCCCTGAGAGTACATCTCCTTCTCTCACATTCTGTGTATTCCATTGCTCTCTTCTATTCCTACTCCTTGAGAGTATCTTGGATATAACTGACCATGAACATGGTAACCTCTTATCCATGTTCTACCACACCCAAATTCAGGAGGGAGCCGAGGCTAACAAGGAAATCAAGTCAGGATGCTGGGCTGATGTTAGACAGAAGATCTCCAAGCTCTTGAAGTGCCAATCCAGGGTAGCATTGAGAGAAAGGAGCAATGCAAATCCTTTTCTAAAATTCTCCTTTGGAAGTTTATTTTTCCAAAGGGAAAGAAATACCATTAGTTCACCTGACAGTTTATTGTAGGAGAACATCACACTGACAATTTGTTGGCAAGCTCAGAAATTAGACATAAATCCTAGCAACTAATAAGCAGCTAATATGAATTGTCTGATTAACTCCAGAAAATTAAAAATAAGCAAATATTACTATGCATGTGATATTGGCTCAGTGGTGGGTATGAGTTCATGTAGTAAGTGTGTGTATGTGTGTGTGTGTGTGTGTGTGTGTGTGTGTGTGTGTGTGCGCGCGCATGTAGCTAAGGATAGATTTGAACATGTCGAAATCAAGAGGACAATTAGGGGAGGTAGTAAGAATGCACTAGCTGTCTAATATGAAGAAACTATCTGTAGCAGTAAAATAAATAAGATCTATCTTCAGCTGTGGTGGCTCACGCCTATTATCTCAGCACTTGAGAAGTGGAAGCAGGAGTTCAAGGTCATCCTTGGCTATATAGGAAATTCCAAGCTTACACCATGAGAAACTGCAAAAATTGTTGTCATTTATCTTTAGAGATTCATTTATAGTGCAACATGTGTATGTTTAACCATATTCATGCTGTGCTCAAATATAAATATGAGTGCACAAAATGCCGCCTACAGAGTGGTAAGCTTGTACTTGCATTCCCAAGGTAAACTCATACATATATTCAGATGGTAAGGCGACCTCACACACTCATTCACAGGGTAACCTTACACACTCATTCACATGCTAACCTTACACACACACATTCACAGGGTAACCTTACACACTCATTCACAGGGTAACCTTACACACACACATTCACATGGTAACTTTACACACACATTCACATGCTAACCTTACACACACATTCACATGGTAACCTTACACACACATTCACAGGGTAACCTTGCACACACATTCACATGCTAACCTTACACACACATTCACAGGGTAACCTTGCACACACATTCACAGGGTAACCTTGCACACACATTCACATGTTAACCTTACACACACATTCACATGGTAACCCTACACACAGGTAACCTTACTCACGCATTCCTATGATAACCCTCAACGCACACATTTACGTGGTAACTTGATAATACATTCACCTTGTACCTTACACAGACATCATGTGATAACTTTACATATACACATTTACATGGTAATGTATTGCAGAAATGTTTAATCTCAATTTGATGTTTTTACCTCATATTTGATTATTTAGTTTTTGGATAAAAGACACACATAACCTTTATATTTATAATAAGCACAAGAGCTGGGCAGATATTTACCTTCTGTGCTACTAGAATCCATTTTTTATTGATAACCCCAATTTATTACTTACTATGTTTTATTTGGGCTGTTCTTAACTCTAATTGAACAGCACTCAGGGCAACAGTTAATCTGACTGTGGATGACACATAAACAATGAAATTACCAGTATTGGATTTGGGGTGTGTGTGTGTGTGTGTGTGTGTGTGTGTGTGTACACACACGTATATGGCCATATCATGTTACACCCTTCAGTAGAAGAGTGATGTATATATTCATGCATTTGTCCTTGGTTGGAGATGTTCTGCTGTGCTATCAGACTTCAGTGTCCACAGGAGACTGATTTTAAGACCCTGGTGTATATTGCAAACTCTACAGATGTTCTAGTCCTCCCTATAAAATGGCTTAGTGTTTGCATATATCCTGTGTATATTGATTGTACATTTTAAATCATCTTTTTAATCACCAAAAATATTTGTACAGTATAAATACCATGTAACTGATCATGATACAATATTGCTTAGGGAATAATAACAAAATTAGCTATGTTAATTCAGATGGATTTTTCCAAATGTTTTTTGTCTGAATATTGTTGAATCCACAAGTACAGGAAGCATGCATGTTAAAAGCCAATTTAATTCGGGATTATTACTCATCTCCAAGAAAGATCAGTCTATAATCCTGTGGATGTGTTATTTGCATTTTAAAACAATGATACCTAACTTTGTGAAACAAAATAGTTGTCTTTCAACTTTTCATTTCTTTAGAGGTATATTCATTTATATATATATATGCATATATATATGCATATATACACATATATACATGTATATATGTACATATGTAAATATATGTATGTAACCTGGGGAGAGTAGTCCTGTCACAGGAGACATGAGAAAAGAGTAAGACAGTTGTGTATATGTTATGGCATCATCCTTATCCTAAAGTGAATTTGGAGGCCACAAAGAATATAATCTGATGATTAGGTTGCCTGGAGCCTCTAACAAGGCTAAAGAACAGAAAGCACTCAGTAATTTCTCAAAAAGCAGAGTGTTGAGTTTGGAATCCTTCTTCAGTTTGATATAAAGCCATGGAAGGTTTCTGGTTTTGTTCTCACAAGAAAAGCGTTTCTTTCTTTACCAAATGGTCAAAGTGAGTCTGAAACGCCTACCATTTCTTAGTGAGCAATATGACTGGTGAAATTTCTTCCAGAACCCAGAAGCTTATGGTTTATTCTTTTTCCATTTTAAACCTTCTGTATTGTGTTTGTGTGCTCATGTATATTTCAGTGTGTAAGACAAAGTATGAATAAAGGTCTTGTTAGAACTAATGTTGGGAATATGTTTTTTAAAAGGAAAATTATTTTAGACTCTATGGGGAGAAGAAAAATAATACACACAAATTGTTTTGTACTAGAATTAATATTCCCCAGCAAAGCTGTATATTTTCAACTTATTTAGTCTTAAATGGGTCTAGTTTCTACTGACGGGTAGTCTGTTTTCAATTGTCCAGATTGTGGATTATTTAGTTTTACTATTATTTCTTCTTTCTTTCATTTTTCTTTTGTTTCCCATGAAGCTCTGGAGACTGGCTACTCCATAACAACAAGAAGAAAGCAGGGGAAACAGAAAGTATAGAACATAAATTCATCAGGACTACTTTTAACTTAAAAATATTTCATTCTACTCCGCCAACACACCACACACCTGTTTGAACATAGGAAACAGAATTTCAATTTTCTCTCCTTTCTATTTGGAAATAATTAAGGTTCTTCCTTTACTGTAATGATTTAAAATAACTCCTGAACATGTTTCCAGCCTACATATGCAACATTGTGCAGCCTGACTCCGATTTCAAGTGCAAGTTACAGTAAAAGCCACAAAGGAGCACATAGTTTGGAGCTTTGAAGTATCTCCTCTAAGGATAGAATCTGATAACTAAACAATGTTTTATGAAGAACTAGATAATTTCTCACTAATATTAAATATACTATGAGGATGAAAAATTCAAGCAGATTAAAGAACATGAGCTCATTGCATAAAAGGCCATTGCTCTATGTTTTCATCTTTTTCTCCGAGTTAGAAATGCTTGATTGTAACCTCTAACAGTGCTTCCAACCGAGATTCCCAAATGGAGCCTTCAGAACAGAAGAATCAGTAGCATCTGAGAAACTGTTAGGTACCATGTCTCAATTACTGCACCTGAAACTCTGAGGACTGGGCTCATCACTTAGTGCCTGGGCCAGTGTCCCAGTTAACTCCAAGGCATTCATTCTAAAGCTCTAACTGGCAATGCTAAAGTTTAAAGAAGATTATGTATGCACAAAAGAGAAGTGTTTTGATGACTATGATATATAATCCAGATATTAACTGCTATTGTGACGATGATAATGGATAGTCTCAGCAACTACACACAGAATGGAACTTGTTACATCGTGAATACCTGCAGGCTTAGTTTGAAAGATGTTAACATAAAACTGATCACTGGAGTCCTGTGTGATTATGTGCTGTCAGGATAGCATGGAACCAAACTTGGAATGTCTAAGTCATGCTAGGACGTAAAATAAAGTCTCCAGAGGTCAGTGACAATTGGTCTCTGGCCTTAAGGGAGTAAATACTAGCGACCTACGTGGATAAAATATGAGAGCATCTTCCGGTCATTTACAGTAAAGATCATGAAAAGTCCTAGAATATGAAAGACAATCTCTCAATAAAGGCACTGTGAACAAGTATAAGGGGACCATGAGCTATACAAAAACTGAGATCAAAGCTGTGAAGCCCAGTTCAGGAAAGTCTATCTCCACAGAGCTATCTTGCCTGGTAGGACTCTATAAGCACTGAAACATAGTGAAGATTTTGAGTCAGAGAAATTATATAATGTGACATATATCTGGAGACTAGAAACCCAGTTGAGACCTGTTCCCATACCAAAGTGGCAGGGGCTTTTAGCCAGTCCCAAGGACAGGAATGCAATGGGCTGAAGGACATTAACAGGTTGTGAGGTAAAAATTAATGAGACACTATGATTGCAATGAAATTGAAGGGGCAAAAAGAGTCATTTGTCGCTTTTTTCAGAAGTGTGTATGTATGACTGTGGGGGAGCAGATGTGTGTGCATGTCCATGTGTCTATACAGTGCATGTGTGCATGCACACATACATGAAGGTGTGTATGTGCATGCCACAGGTCAACCACAGGTGTTGTTGCATGTTACACAGGATCCTTGCTTATGAGACAGAGCCTCTTACTAGCCCCAGGAATTCTCTAGTCTCTACAAGCACAGTCCCGGGACTCCAAGCAGGCACCACCATGCCTTGCTTTTTATGGGGTTCTGGGAATTGAACTCCACTACTCTGGCTTCGGCGTCAAGCCCTTTTCCAACTAACACAGTCTTCTCACCAGTGTTTTAAAGCACAGAGCTCATTTATTTTTTCGTGGTGGGCTTGACATTTTAAAATAAGTTGAAGATTTGTCTTTATTCGTACTTATTAGAAATCACACCGATACACATATTCTCCTCAATTTTCCTGAATCCATGGCAGATATTGAATGATATCTCAATGCTGTCTTTTAAATTTAAATATTCACATAACAATATCTTTAGGAAGTAACCCTGCCTCTGAACTCCCTCTTCTTTTCCACAAATCCACTAGCACAATTATAAATAAATTAACCTTGATTTTATTGCTTGAGACCAAAATTCAGTTCATTTTAACAGCCAAGGCAATGCTTTTGCTGAGTCCTACTACATTAGTCCATGAACACAAGCTCAGGAAGTGTGTGGCTGCTCCTTATTTGCCCTGGCAGTGTGACAAATGAGCTGGGGTGTGTATACAAATGACAAGAAGGACAAGATAGGCTTGTGTTCCAGGTGCGGGAAAGAAATGAAGGGGTGTTGCCAAGTACACCCAGAATGAGTTATTTCACTGACACCTTGATCAGAACCTGCTAATAGCAGAAGACCTGCTACAATTTAGGAAAGATTAGTGTGTTGTTTGTAGCTAAAAGAATCTAATTATATTTTATTTCTCCTCTTTGTATAAAAAACCCAGACCCATATGCATGAATGGAGAAGGATGTTTATCTTCTTCTTTCAGGTGGGTTCTGCCTAATACTTATGAATTTTGGAAAACATGCTGGAGCTAATTAGTCATGGGGGAAATTAGTCCAAACAAATTAATCACAGGAATTCACTGTGGAGTTGCCACATTCTGTGGCTCAGAGATTATTCAATGGCTCCTCCCACTTTCTCTTTTCCCATTACAGTAAATTCATCCATGATGTTATTATATTTCCTACACCCATTTTCTGAGTACAGTCCCAGCCTATCACCCAAAAAACACTCAGTTTGAGTAAAACCCTCCAAGTTTCTCCATGTTCTCAGCAGGGAAAATTGTAGTGGGTAGAAATATATTCAAGAGCTGCCTATTTTCCTTGCCTGTGTACCTGTGTACTCTTTGGGAGATATTTTTGATAAACCTTGAAATCAGATATGACAATGACTTTAGTTGTTCTTACATCATTGTTAAATGTCCCTGACTGGATTGGAGTCAACATTTGCCAGATTTAGTTAAAAGACCAAATGGTTAGAATATAGAACAAAGTTCAGTGGAAAACAATCATGACCAGGATGAATATGAAAAGGCAAAATACTATATGTGCAAGAGCTTGGAGCAGCATGAGACAATGTACTCTTGTATGCCTTTTTTGTATATAATTATCCCATAACTAATGTAAGCTTTCATTCCTGCTTTTCGTAAATGAGCCTGAGTTGTCTGGACTTCACAAAGCCATGGAAATAGAGAGCAGTAGATTTTTTTACCTGGTGTTCTTGGCTTCCTCTATGACTCCATCTTCCCAGATGCACACTTGCACTATATTTCTATATTTCCAGATGTTCCAGCTAAGGTTTGATGGGACGAATTGGCTCGAGACAATCCAGATCAGAACTTTCTCCTGATCATTGTTTTCTAACATAAAAATTAGAATGCCAATTGCAGCTATATCCAACTCTTCTCTGTATTTTACCTTGAGAAAGACCAGGGGAAGAAAGCATTTGGGGTCAGCACAGGAGAGTCTGGGAATCCAAAGTGGAGCATGTTCCAGCATACATTCCTTAGGGATGTAAACTCAGTTTCTCCATGTGTTCATCTTTCAAGGGTGAGATGGAGAAATATGTCCTACTTTATAACATGCTAATGTGGATAATCATTGTGGAGTGACCCGGGCTCCTCCTAGCAAAAGTGACAGGTGTGCATTTAACAGTTATGATCCATTTGGTATAAAAAAACTTAATAATAGAACACAAACATGTCTTCTACAATGTTAAGTTATGGGTCTCAAGAGTGATATATCACTGCTCCTGTCCTTTTCCAGAGGACAGAGTTTTGAGCACAACTGTCGTAACTCTAGTTCCAGAGAGTTCAATGCGCTCTTCTGGCCACTGTGGGTCCAGAACACCTGTATTATACACTCATCCAGACATGCATAAATAAGAATTAAACATCTAATAAAGCTTAAATTATAGTAGTCAACGTAACTAAAGCCAAAAGCCTAACCATGGAGAACTGAATTGTGAACTCAGGGAAGATGTCAGAGTTGACCACAATTTCTCCATCTCTCAGTGACTCTGCCTTCCTAGTAGTCAGTCACATTCTCAGAATGCCTTTTCCAGAGAACCAAGGGGACTTTCTGAGCTTGCAACAGAGCTCCAAGCATGCTTCCTCTTTTACATCAGAGTTGAGGAAGAATTTCTTTAAGGATATATGATCATCAAAGCATAGCCCCTTCTTACCCAGCACTCCCTAGATGTATGTCTCTGTCTATCTATAAACCCATTCCTGCTGGCAGTGAACCTGTATGCTGATACCTGCTTCGTTGCCAGGAGGACATAGCAATGCTAGAGGTTGGATAGATCACTTTGCATGCCAACCAAAGGGAAAGCTACATAGAATTTAATGTTGGGGGAGGGATTGGTGAACTGAATGTATGGGAAGTCCCTACAATGCTCGCCATAAGTAGATCATAGTTTGAACATTAAGAGTTATAAGAAGAAGACTGAAATGTAGGAGTTACTATATATGCAATGTAACTGTCAAAACAGATGCATAAATCGAAATAAATCAGATTTCTATGTGTAATTTTCATGTGGTCACTTTGAATAAAATAAATGCTTTATTAAATGATTGCATTTGAAATTAACATAATTAACTATTCAAAGATATTAGATTTACTTTTCTTTCTTCTTAGCATGAAAAAAACAGGGAGATGCTCATATATAAACTGAAGTAGTGAGGGAAGGACAGAGAGATGGAAGGAGAGATACTAAGATCCAAGCAGTCTAAATTAGAAAGATATATATTAAGTGAGCATAGGTATTACAAGATACTCATGGCCTTCATAAATTGGCAAGACACAGAGGTAAAAACATGTTTACTTTTAGTCTTGCCTACACATAAAGTAGCTAAGTAATTCCTATAAGGAATATTTTGGTCATTAATTTTCAAGGTATATTATGAATGTTTTTCCTATTCCCTGTTGGAACAAGTTTCTAGCCTCAGACAAGTATACAACAGTTCCAAGTTTGCCGAGCCGCTGGGCTATACACCCAGATTCTGTCTCTGTGACTAGACTGTTCCTGTCTGGATGTTTCTTCTGTGGTGCATAGCTGGATGACTAAAGCACACTGGTTCCAGTTCCATAGCTCCTCCCCTTTTCTGGACTCATTTCTCCTACAAGAGCCTTGACCCTTCGCCTCTGACAAGTATATAATCCCCACACACACTACTAAATTTGCAAACAGTCTTTATTCTGGGGTGTTAGTCATTGTTCTGTTTTTCAATGGTTATTCTAATCCTACTGAGTAATGAGAGACTCCCTGTAAAAATAATGATGAAACGGATGATAGTATCTTCTTCTAAAAACAATTTAATGATATTTAATAGAATGTATGGTAAACTTAGAGGAAATGAGTCCACTCAGCAGTAGGTAAAACAGAAATTGTATTCTTCATTCCTTCCTGACTATAGTTCTCCAGGAGAGGCAGGAGAAAAAATATTTCAGTGTTGTTGCTGGAAGAACGGGCAGATATCATCCTGGCAGGTATTGATGCTGTCCTCGGAATCTGGTTCAAAGGCTGTGGACCATCCTGCCATGGAAAACTTACAGAAGTTTACGGATCAAATTGCCATAATTACTGCAAACTGGTTTTTCCATCGCGGAGGTTTTGTTTGATAAACAGATGAAAACACATTAAGTTTTCTGAATTCTCTCCGTAGCCCTGTAAACATCTCTCCTTCTTTTTCTTCTGAGTTCATTTCTCCAGGCTTTATATAATATCCCTGTCTAAGTAAATAGTTATATGGACAGCAGACACAGACAAATGATGAACTGATAATCAAACATTCAGCCAGCTAATGGGACTCCTTCGTGCTGTCTCTCTTTATGCTTTGGTTCTCCCCATTATTTTTTTCAAGTGGCATTCTCAGATATTTCCATAGAATTTATCTCAGTAGAAATATTCAAATATGGAGTGTTTGCTTAAAATAGAGCTTCTGTAGGCCTGACATCAGGATGATAGCACTCTTGGAATCCTAAGGAACTCAGTGAATCCACATAGAATACACAAGTATCTATCAGCCACACCAGCATCCACATGTGAAAGATTGCCCGAAGCACTCATTGTTGAATGAAGACTGGCAAGGAGACAAAAAAGACTTAGAGTCTTAAGTTTTGTGAGAATAAAAACTAAATACTCTAAATTCAATAAATTTAGTTTCATCTGAAATTCAGAGACTTCAAAATTATCAAATTGTGTTTGATTTCTGCTCTTTAAGAAATATTAACAAAGGAGAGCTATCTAATCACCTTTTAGAACCTGTAAATAGGACTTTTAAATTTAGTTCAATTCCATTTTTGAGAAAGAATTGCTTTCACTCACCCAAATTTTCAGATTAAAAGTGAGATTGACAGAAACATGGGCTCACAGAGTGTCCTAGTTACAAAGTTGGGAGAAAATTTTGGCTTACTTGCTTTACAATTCCACACCACTGTTCATCTGAAGAAGTCAGGACAGGAACTCACACAGGGCAGAAAGACAGAAGCCATGGAGAAGTGTTGCTTACTGGCTTGCTCTTCAATTGCTCAGTCTGCTTTCAGAAAGAAACTAGGACCTCAAGCCCAGATGTGGCCTTAGTCACAATGGGCTGGGTCTTCTTATATCTATCATATCAGTGTGCTACAGGCTCATCCATAGCCCATCTTACGGAGGAATTTTCTCAACTGAGGCTCTCTCTTCTCCAATGACTCTAGCTTGTGTTAACATAAAACCAGCCAGCACAGTAAGTAATGCTTCTGACACACAGGTTTAAACACACTTATTAAAAAGTAAATTTTAAAATTATTTTGTAACATAAACATTGAACTTCCAGGAAATCTAGCCAAAAACATTTCAATTTGTGTTGCATTGTTTCTGCTAAATAAGAACATGGACGTTGACTTCCATGCTCATTTGGGGACTCATTATACCAGTAAAAAATTACTTAGAAATAAAAATGTTCTTCTGAGCATGGTGGCAGTGGCCTTTAATCCTAACACTTGAGAGACAGAGGCAGGTAGATCTCTGTGAGAACAACCCCAGCAAGTTCTAAATAATGAGTTACAGGTCAGTCTGTGCACGCTCATGCATGAGAGAAGGGCGGGGGGGGCACCCTGTCACAAACAAACAAACATGTCCCTTAGACAGGCAATCTGGTTGCACACTGTGGGGTTTTGAGGGTAATATATTCCACCATTCCAGTGTGACCAGTATTACCATTTCAGAATAAAGTAGGTAATAGCAGCCTGGTGTGATCTGAACATTTTTTGCTAAAGTACAAATGATATTAATATAATTCAATTGAGAATCTAGGTGATTAAAGAAACATCTCCTTGTGACGGTAAATACATTTGTATTCTGCTTTATGTGTATGCGAATCTATACATTGAATTGATGCATTAGTTATTGTGCAGAACTCAACCTCTTCAATGACAAATATATAAGAATGCTGGAGAGGAAGCTTGGATGGTGACATGCTTACCTTTTAAGCATGAGGAGCCATGTTCAAGCCCTAGAATCCATCATTCAAAAAAAATGGACCTGGTGGTATGCTTGGAATCCCAGCCCTGAGGTGGCAGAGGCCTGTGGATCCTGAATTTCCCCTGCCCTCCAGCAGAGCTTACATGTCAAGTTTCTGGCCTGTAGGAGATTCTATCTCAAAATTAGGTATATGGCACCAGAGGAATACCCAAGGTTGTCTTCCGGCCCCATGCTTATGCGCAGACATGCACATGAGATGAATGAGAAATCATCTCAAATGATAGTGGAGCCTAGTGAAAAAATAAAAAAAGAGTCAATATTCGCAAACAACAGCAACAAAAAGTGCTTGGTGAAAGCTGTTATCTTCTTTTCAAAATCCACAAGGAGATAGAATACAGCAAAACCATAGTATACAGAAATATGAAAATAATGACATGTAATGTTTCATTTTGATTTCTGAGCCACTTTTCTTATATTCCTGTTATCTCCAGGTATCTCAACCAAAATCAGTGTCACTACAATTCTGCTCAACCAGTCTTCTCCTGTTTTGTTTTTGTTTTATTTTTAAATCTCACATGATTTTTCTTTTCCAGGTGTGCACAAGGATGGACAGGAAACCGGTGCCACATCAGGTCTAACCTTTCTACCGAGGGTTTCATGTATACTCAGAATTGTAGGTAGCATTATGATTCAACAAACAGCTTGGGACCTTTATTTATTTATTTATTTGTTTATTTATTTATTTATTTGTTTGTTTGTTTATTTATTTGTTTATTTATTTTTGAATCATGACCATCTCTTCCATGGGTTTGAAATTCTAGATATATGGACTCTGCTGGGAATCGGATTCGGGTTCCTCATGAGTCATATTGCAGTGGCCATCTTGTGTTGCCTTGGCAACCGAAGAAGACCAAGAAGGTAAGTCTTGCCTTCCAGCTCTTAGTGGAACGTGAACAGCAGGAAATCTCTGAAGAATTACCTCTGCTCTGCTCTCCTTTCACACTTTCTTATGGAAGAAGTTCTTAGGTTTCCGTACTTCGAGGCTTCTTTTCCTACTTACAATAAAGAAAACAGGTCATCATTCAAGGCTGAAAATATCTAGTTATGTTGTATCTTGATGGTACCCAGAGATGGTCTCAGATCTGAGGGGAAGATCCCTTTCTAGCTTACACAGAGGCTATCCTCTCAGCACCTGTGTTTCAGGCCATCTTCCATCTTCAGGCAACAACACACAGACCAGAGACTGAGATCTGCTGGACTGAAAAGCTGGGTTCATGCCTTAATTCGAGCCTCTTCCAATGCACAGAGCTGTTAAAAACACTTTGAGTTTGCAACACACGGCACCTCTTCCTATCACTGAGGTAAACTACAGGTCATATAAATAGTAAAAGGAGCTGACTTTCACAAACTCATCAAGATAAAGACTTTCCTAAGAGGGCATGACATTTTAAGAGATGGATCATGTTCTGTATGCCTGACTTAGTGGTCACTTAGACATATGACACCAATATACCCTAGAACAATGAATAACAAGATATTTTCCTTAAATTATTCATTTGTCGTGCTTGATGAGATCCTCTAAGTTCTCCGACTCTAATAATATTAGACTCCAATTGTATTAGTTAGCAAATATTCTTCTCCATGTCATGAAGTAAGGGGGATATGTTTAAAAAATTATGGTGTGCACTATGAAAAAAAGTACATTTAAACCTATTTCTCATCAATAGGTGTGCATTCATAAAGCAATTTTTCGATTGTTTTCTGTGTTCTTAAAATACAATTGGGCAATATTTGTAGACAGGTATTGATATGAAGCAGTTTGGACTTAAAAGAGCTTTTAACATAAGGAAGAAACAGACTCACAAAATTTAAGTGAAGCATTGGTTTGTGTATGAATACGTATGTACATGAAGTTGAGATTCTCCAGTTGTGTCTATGTGATGCTAGTGTCAGGCCTGACAAACTATACAGCTGGGTGGCAAACTGGAATTTCAAGTCAGAGTTGAAAGTACAGCCTTGTATCCACAATCTACAGCACAGGCCAAGAAGCTGGAAACTCTGGTTTTCCAAGTTTTCTAAGGGAGGTGTTGTCTTCCTCCTCCTCGTCCTCCTCTTCCTTCTCTTCTTTTTTCTCCTCCTCCTCCTCCTCCTCCTCCTCCTCCTCCTCCTCCTCCTCCTCCTCCTCCTCTTCCTCTTCTTCTTCTTCTTCTTCTTTTTCTTCTTTGGAAAGTTCAGTCTCAGTCTTTGAGGGCTACCCACATTATGGGTAAGTTTTTTAAAAAGTTCCTTTATTTAACCTAAAGCAAACTTATTTGCTTAAAGTCTATTGACAATACATTTTGACCAAGTTTAAACAAATGCTTTAGTAGAAACATTTAGGTCAGTTTTTGACCAAAGGACTGGCAGGACCAATTAATTCCTAACATGACCACAGTGACACCTGAAGCTAATGACTATAGTGTATTAAGAAGCTGTCACTTAGCACAATCCTAAATTCACACCTTCTCCAGGTCGTGTCAGTCTACGGCTTGAGGCTACTTAAAGGTTTTGCAAGTACATTTTTGGTGGCCCTATGCCACAGTATGACAGTCACCCAATCTTTGTCTTGCCTGTTTATTTGTGTGTTTTGTGGTGTGTGTGTGTGTGTGTGTGTGAGTTTGTGTGTTCATATGGGGACGTGTATGTGTGTAAATGACAAAAGTCAATGTTGGAAGTTTTCAATTGGTCTCCACCTCATTATTGTGATGGAATCTCTCACTGAACCTGGGTTTAACTTACAGATTCAGGTGACACTGCCTGCCCATCTCCCCATACACCATACCAGCCACTTCATACAGGGATTAGCAGCACACGCTTAATTGCCCAGTATCTTACATGGGTACTGGAATCTGAACTTTGATCCTCAAGCTTGCACCAAGTCCTTCCACTGACTTAGCCACCATCCCCCCTTTCATCACTATGTGACTTTCAGTTGCAAACTCCCTTTTCTTTTGCTCTTCACCTCCATTCCTTGTTAAAATCTACCTCTATTTTCTGACCCAACTTATTTTAATTTCCCCTCTGTTTTAAATGGTATTTCATATTTAAAAGGAATCACAAAAATTAATTTCTGCACATAGATAAAATCCAAATATTATTACTATAGAGGTCATAACCAGAAAAAAATTCACAAATAAATGAAAAATATAATAATTGAGCTACAGTAACTCCTCAAGCAGTAGAGGGCACCTCTCTATCTCCCTTAGGATGATTAGTTTCCTAAGACCCAGCTTCTGCTTCTGTCTTCAGCATGAAAACCAACCTAAAAGAGGATGGTGTTGTTTCAGATCCAAACCCAGAGATTCCCCATCCCCCTTAGTCCAACTGGAGGCCTGGCTCAGATGTTAAGGCTACAGGGCAGAAAGGGCTAGGGAGAGGTGGTGGTTGCTATGGGCTTCAAAGAAGACTCAGTTAAGTGTTAAATTGAGAAAATAGACACAAAGTTATGGCAGTGTTGTGTGATGATGGGCCAAGACCTGAGAGGTGGACTGAGGAGAAAGGCAGTTGAGAGAATATAGAGGAAGTGAAAGATTTACCAATCAGATTGCCAAATATAACAGAAAGAGCATATTCAAAGTATTTTTTCTTGTGTTCCTTTGTTTGTGGCTATCTTTGTGACACAGTGGACTTTGCACATTCTAGGGTACAGCCCTACCCGAACTCTTGTGTTTGGTTTCTTCCAGCTCTTAATTTTTCTTAAATTCGCATTCAGTGTAGGAGGTTTGCTTAGTTTATGTTGGAATCGCGCCCCTCTCCCAGCCCCTTTTCCTGATCCTCGCTTAGACACTTTGTACCCCAGTATCTTCACTTCCTCTTTCAAGTCACATGTATTCTGTCTCTCCACTTCTCCCCAAAAGCATCATTTTCCTCATATCCTGGGCATCAGCCCCTTTCTATTTTCTGGCTTCACAGTATCTATACAAATTCACTCCCACATAAATAAAACACAATGAGCATTAGAAGCTTTTTCTTACGAGAAAGAACATACAGTGTTTGTCTTTTTTGAGCCTGGGTTACTTCTCTTATTGTAATATTTTCCAATACACTTCAAGATTTCCACATTTCCTTAATTCAGCTGGCTTGGATGGCAAAGTAGCCATGTCCTTCTTTCCTCAGGGGTCCATGTGCATCCCCCCAGAAGCTGGGCATTAGGTTGAAAAGGATGGATAGCCTCCTCTGACAAAGCAGGGCCACCCTCTATATTTGAGTACCTACACTCTCCTGCTAGAACCTTCAAACAGGTCCTTCTGTATGCTTTCCAATTCCCCATTCTCTTCCTTGTCTATATGTTCTCTATTTCTGATTTCCAAAACTTACCCCCAAAAGTCCTTAGTCCGCATTACTACCAAGCCCCCAAACATTTAAGATCATATTCTCAGTTTGTTATTCTGCTTAGCTCCCCACAATACCTCCCACAATGAAGGCCAATGGAGGTCTTACTCACTGAAAGGAGAAAATCCTCAAGGGAACCAGCTTTAGTCTGGTGAAATGCTCAGTGGTGAAATGAGCTTGCTGTCCAGAGGGACCACTCGCGTTGGATCCTGGGACCCACAAAGGAATGCGAGAAAACTGACTCACATTTTCCTCTGACCACAGGCTCCCTCACACCCAACACACATGAAATTGTAAATGAACCAGACTAACCCAAGACATTTTGAACCAGAGGGACAACTGACATCTCCTACTGGAGGTTTCTAGGGGAAACGCAACAAAACAGCTTCAGGGGATCATCCTGCAGATGGTCACATTTCATCTGAATTCTTCCAGAAGGAAACTCATTGAACACACATCTGGCATGCTGCATCTCTACTCTCATGCAATTTGCTCAAACAACTCCCTCTTCATCTTGGATATATCTTAGGTATCAATAAACTATATTGGGATGAGAAGACTCCCGTGGAAAGCAAAAGAAGGGTAATCTGAAACTGGAGTCCCAAAACCCAAGGAGGTTTTTTAAAAATATTTGAGATGGGCTAAAATGAAAGGAAATGTAGTACATCTTTACCAGTGTTCTCCCTTTCTCTCCCTCCCTCCTTGTCTCCCTCATATCTCTCTCTCTCTCTCTCTCTCTCTCTCTCTCTCTCTCTCTCTCTCTCTCTCTCTCTCTCTTTCTCCCACCATCGCTTCTCCTTCCTCATGTTCTCTCTCCCTCCCTCACTCCCCCTTTATTTTCTGCCTTGCTCAGTCACTCTGTCTCTCCTTTCCTGGCTAGAGGACAGGTCTGCCTTTTTCCTTAAGTCAGATTCTCTTTTAATTTCTATCATTTTAACTAGTTTGACATGTTGGATATTTCATGAAATCATGTATGTGCTGTATGTATAATTTGCATGGGTGTGAGTCCGTGTATATATCTGTTCATGTGGGTGTATAGGTGTGCCTCACCCATGTGGAGAGAGGTCAGAAGTCCATTATAGATGTCTTCCCTAATGACTTTGCACTTACTTTTAAATTTTATTTAAATTTTTCATGCATTCATGGACATAATGTATATTTTTATTATCAAATCCACTTTCTACTTCCTTCCTTTCAACTCCTCTTGTATAGTAACAGCACTTTTCCCTTGCAATTTCATGCATTCTTTTTAAAATCCACCGAATTCACTCAGTACTGCCAGAAACATCCACTGGCAGCCTATTAGGGACAACATCCAAGTAAAAATAGACTCTCTCCTCCAATGGTCATCAGTGGCCAATAGTTTTCCACCAAGAGGATGGACTTTGCCCAGAATTTGCCTTTAGCTAGCCTTCCTTCACCCATGCTGGACTTTTGACTTTTGATCTTATACTGGTCTAGTCCTTTTGGTCACATTTACTGTGTGTTTTTGAATCCAAGATTAGGCTATGTCTCAAGATCACTTTCACAGAAGTCGCCTACTACCCATAGTTCCTTCAATATTTCAGACCCGGTTTTAGGATGAAGACTAAATCTTGCGAGACATAAATATGACATAGATGATGTACCAACTGGGTACCAACTGGGTACCAACTGGGCTCTCCACAGTCTCTTATTCTCTACACTTCTACTAGTTGTATACCTTTGTATTAATTGCCATCTAATACAAAAAGAAACTACTCTGATGACGACTGAGCTGCTCTAATGCACAGGTTAATAAATGAAAACTTAGGGAAGTTTAGGGGCAGTTTAATACTATGCCCCATACCAACTCAACTAAGGGTTTGGGCCCACTTAACAGTGTTCTATCTTAGTTACCATAAATGTGGTTGACAGTGCCTGTCCTTGGTATCATAGGCTATCAGAAAACAAAAGCACATTTCCAGGGCTGATTCCCCTGAAGTTGCTGGTCAATGGGGTCTCAATGAACCCCAAGACAAGCTGTTACAATTGCTCTTAATTACCCACCAAAACTTGTAAGTAGAGTTGTATTATTTTTTTTTTTTTT
>CM052714.1:57892229-57917229 GCA_028551405.1 Uromys caudimaculatus
GTTCGGGGCAGCACCTGGTGAGCTGTGGGGCGTGTCCTTGGCCCTCTGCTGGGTCCTGCGATCTGCTGAGAGGGATCTTTGTCCCGGCGCCGATTAGCTGTGGGGCCCTGTGGCCCAAGCTGAGGTTTCCGGCCCTAGAGTTGTATTATTGAAGATACCATACACTTACTTGAGTCATAGAAGTAAATAAATAAAACTGAAGTGAGCTTGAAGCTTCATTCTTACTGGCTCGCTTTCATAATACTGGAAGATGCTATGCACAACACTAATAGGAAATAAAAATATTCAAGAGCTTTAGCTACCCATTAACCATTTGCATTGCAATAACAAACATCCAATTAGGATATGATCCTTGGATGAATAGTTCCATGAAATGATTACTTTCTGATTGGATTTAAGGCTTGTTTCACAACACCTTATCTTTTGAGACAAGGTCACTCACTTCCCCTGTGTCTCATCAATGCAGGTAGGGCGGCTACCTAACAAGCACTAGGAATCCATCCATCTTCTTCCCCTTTTTTATGTGGATATTGAGGATCTGAACTCAGTTATTCATGTTGGCATGGCAGGCACTTTACCAATTTAGATATGACCCCAGGTTCTCATGGACTTATTCTTAAGAAACCTCTACAATATCTAAAATTTCATATATTAAACTTGCAAAGAATGAAAATATGTAGATACTAACTTAAAGAGGGGAGTGAAGGGTAGAGAAATAGCTCACTCAGAAGCAGGTTCACCACACAAGCTTGCTCACCTGAACTTGATCCCCAGCAGGCACATTAAAAACCCCAGTGTGGCCGATAGTCCTTACAATCCTAGAGCTGGAGAGGCAAGGCCTGGTAGACCCTTAAGCTCCTTGCCCAGTCATCCTTGCCTGCATAGTGGGTTCAGACTAGTGACAGAGATGAGCTACTCAGTCCTATTTGGTTTTGGTATCATGCAAATATGATCTTTCATCTTGTCAATATTAGTTACTCAAGACACTGTTCTCTATGATTTTGTTATAGAACTCATTAAATAGTTTTGTAACTGCTTTTTCCACATTATTGTCCATGTCTTTATGTTCTAGCACATAACATTGTATGCATAAATGGTACCCAATATGTGATAATAGATTACTCTTTATGCCTTATTGAGTGGCACCACCACCAAAAAAAAAAAAAGAAAAAGAAAAAAAAAAGATGCCTAGATCCAAACAAAGATATTGCTATAAAATTTCACTAATATTTTTTTGCCCTAAAGTTATCTGAAATATTCTGCCAAACATGATTAAGTAAAAACAATGACTTACTTGAAAATAATGCCAAAATCCAGTGTATACAAAAATTAATTTAAACAAGAAGGTATCACCCTCTTCAAGTAAGCCTTGACTTAAGATTTTTATTAAATGTTGTAAGGAGAATCTGTGGCACAAGAGCCCCTTCAGTAACTTGAAAGAAAAATTTAATTAATTTCTTCTAAAATATAATATGGAGACTCCGTGCTCACACAATGCTAAGGATAGGAAAATGGCCAAGTTCCTGTTAGAGATTTCATTTCCTGGAGTTTGTTATGGTTTCTATGACCTTTGTATTATCTACTTGCCACTTTGATTGCAGGGAAAAGAAAGTAGAACTAGCTATCTTAATCAAAATGAAGAATTAATACAAGACCCGGATTGTTTGCTGGAGCTCAAGGACAAAAATAAATGAGGTGGAGCCTCAATAATACTGGACCGAGTAGAATTTCTCATGGCCTCTCTTCCCTGTCTCTTTGTGCTTACCAGCTTTGTGATTCTCTCCCTAGATATATTTCTTCTATTCTCTATCCAGTAATAAACTATTCAGTAGAGGATGAATGTTATTTGTTTTTCCCCCAGACATATAAAGCGATGAAGTTTTTTCTCTCCTTGTCCAAAGTAAACTTTCTAGATTAAAAACTTGCAATTAGCATCTTGAGTCAGACTCCCATACCTGGTAAATCACATATGGGTGAGATTTGGGGCATGCCAATAACATATACGCTTTCCACACAGAGCAGCCGAGGTCCCATGGGGATGGGAATGGTCAAGACAGTAGTTACCAGGCCTTCAATAATAGTTTGTATAGCAGAGCTGTCTCAGCAGGTAAAATTATTTATCCAAGAAACTTGATAACTTGAATTTGATGCCCAAGTACATGGTGGTAGGAGAGAAATGACTCCTGAGATAATTAAAAAGTGGTTCCCAGTAAGAGAAAATAGATACCAGTATCAAATTTGTAGCAATAGATCAAGATCAAGGTACAAGTATATAATAGGCTATTGGTTCTTTCTTTAGCTATAGGCAGATTATACCCATTCTTTTTCTATTTTAGACTGTATCATCTTTGCTTGGGGAAAATCTGGTAAAATTCCAGTAAGAGTTTATTATCTCATCTCAGGGCACACAACTCAGATAAACTATGTTAATTTAACAAACAAAGAACAAAATTTAAAAGTAAACATAGCTCATTTACTTGTAGGTGGAAATAAATAAATCTATGAAAATTGTTTAAAAGTTTAGATATGAAATACTTCTAAAAATTTTACAGGATTATAATTAGTTAAAACTTAAGGCTTAGTATCCAAGATCAAAGTGTAGTAGATTCCCATGAGACCTATTCTGTTGTCCTTGCAGATGGCTGCCAATGTCCTGTGTCCTCAGATGGCTGGTATTAGAAAGTCAAGTATCTCTTCCTCTTATAAGAAGGCTCTAATCCCATAATTTAAGTAGATTCCATTATTATGACCTCACGTAAGCCTAATTACTTCCTAATCCCATCGTTTTAAGGGCAACAGCTTCAGCATGTAAATTAGATGGGGTGAAACATTCAGCCTGTAACAGCGTGAACAACAGCAGGGTTGCTGCGTAGGAATGATGCTTTTCTTAGAATGTGATCTTAGACAAGTCTCATAGCTTAAATACACAAGCATTTATGGAAAGTTCTCAAGGCCGGAGAGATGACTTTACCATTAAGAGGACTTGTTTGACGCTGTTGAATGTAATGGTAGGTTACAGACTCAAATCCTACAAGTTAATTCTGTCAGTTTACATTTCATATAAGAAAAGAAGCAGGGACACTCAGAATCCCCTTCCCTAGACCAGTTATATTTGTAATTGGCCCATCAATGATACCAACAGTTCTTTGAGATTCTTGTGGCACAAGGTTCCAAAATAAATATCTATACCTATTATATTAAACTTTCTTTGCCATACTCATTCCCGATACAAACACTTTGTATCCTAATGTGAATCTTTGAATGAAGAAATACAGCTGATATTCAAGTCTGAGATTATCTGATAGGCCTAACCTGGACCCAGAAATAGATATTTATTCTGAGCAAACCCAGAAGCTCACTTATTCTCTGTCTCAAGGTATTCAGTACCTTTGGTAGCTATAGAGTCTCTTGTGAGTCTGTGTAGGTCCCATGAATGAATTATTCTTAGCCACCAGAATGCCTCAGGCACAATGGACAAGGTTGTAATGCTTGGGAAACCTTTTCTCTCTCTAACAGTTCACAATTGCATTCACTCATAAGAAATAAAGACCATTCCCACATCCTGAGGTCAGGGGAAAATAAAACCTGCCAAATCTCAGTCCTTAGTGCCTATCTTGGTCATTCTCAGACAATCCTGTTCAAAATTAATTTTCCAATGGAGAACAGGATTTGAAAAACAGAATTGGGTTGGAAATGATATTTCTCTAGTCTCCTTTTTCTCTTTCCTTCTCCTTATTTAAAGAGATTGTTAAGCATCCTATTCCCTTATACTTTTTCCTTAATTCTAACTTTAGCTTTTTCGTACAATGGTAGAAAAGATCTAATATAGATGCCCCAAAAGAAAAAAAAAAGCATGTTCTCCCAGCTCATAAAATGTTCTTTTCTACCCTACTTAATGAGAGAGAAAGAGGTAGAGAGACAGAGACAGAGAGAGACAGAGAGAGAGACAGAGAGAGAGAGAGAACAAAGGCAAATCTTCGTGATGGTACAGTCTTGGGAGCTGGCAACCCAAATGCATGCATGAAAAGGGCTGTAAACAGGAGGTGACATTTGTGTTGAGATCTTCTGAAGGGAGAAGAAATCTTGTTGAGTTAAAATAAAAGACAAGAAAATATAGAAAGTTGTGGGCTCCAAAATGGCACAATGGATTGTAGCATGTGGGAAGGTAACTGAATAAATTACTCTTTAAAATGTATGTGGTAGAGACATTAAAGGTTTTGAATGCCTACTAAAGAGAGTCCAATTTACTTTGTTCTTAAAAGGAAAAAAATGATATCTTCTGTTTTTCCTAAGAGATCCACTTTCTACCACCAAATGGGGTAGAATTATTTTGTTTTGTTTTGTCCTTTTGTTATTTGGAGACCAACCCCTATAGATTTCACCTGCAATTACATTGTAAGTGGTCAATTGGTGGCACTTGAGGGGAGGCCAGAGAGGAAGGTTAGATATTTGTAGTCTGACAAGTCTGTAGGTAGGTCCATGCCCCAATATACCATCACTGCTATGTCTGACTTCCAATAACCCTTTATTCTTTCTCCTTTTTGCTTCAGTGGTGAGAGGCCTAGATTTCCCAGCCCAGCCCAGCATCCTGCATCGTTCCTCATAGTTTCTCTGTATTTTGGCCACACCATTGTGTGAGCAACATTTTACCATAGAAATTTCTTTATCCAATTTGTGTGTGCCAACCATTTCCCACAAGGACTCCTCCTAACACAGCTCAGGAAAGTGTATTAAGTAAATAAATGCCAAGAGCATGCCTGTGTTTTTAAACGAACAACAAGAGAATACTTTAAGACTAGATTATGATAGTTTTTTAAAGGTGGCTGGTAGAGTTCAAGTGAGATACAGTGAGGGCATATTTAATACAGGAAGTGGGGAGGGATAAGAATTAGAGCAGATTGCAGATGATTAGCCTTAGGAGAAAACATGGCTGACAGTGCTGAAGAGACCATTCCCAGATCAGGAAGAAAGCAAGCTTGGGAAAGAAAGAAAGAAACTATTTTGACAATTGGCATTTTCTTATATGTCAAATGATGAAACTGGGCTATCTTATCATGTATAAAATATCCTCAAAATGTAGGCTACAGTTGCATAATTTTTATATTTTTTTCTAATCTAGTCAATATTATTGTTTTTTATTTAGTTATCTCCTGAGCAAAAATACTCATATGATCATAGATTTGATATTCTTACAACATTTTCTAGTATACTTTATTATGGAGTGAAATCATATAGTTACAATGCTCGTGTTGCTTAAATTAACCTTTCATATAACTGGTGTTACAACAGTGACAAAGTGGGAAATTATAACTTAAATCATTTTAAACTTCTCTTCTGGCTTTGAAATTGCCTGGCTTAAATCAGATATTAAGCTTAACTCTTTGGGGGGCCTAAGTATTCCCTGGTTGGCATTTAACTGCATTAAGCCTTTCAACTCTTAAAGTGCCTTTCATTTGACAGAGAATTGTCCTACTTTTAACTTTGCTTTGTGAGTTCCTGAAAGAGCTATGCTATGTTGAAAAAAATAAAAAGGCAATCCAATTTACAAATTAGAATTAGTTAAGATACCTGGTAAATTTCCCTGTGTGGCCTAAATTTTGTCTTGTAATTAGGTGATACTTACAAATGTCTAGGACACAATTGTTTTAGTTCTGTTTCCTGACAAAGCTCTGGACAGAAAAAGCAGGGAAAATATTGTTTAATTGCCTTGTATCTTGCTTAACAAAAGACAAATATTTACGAAAATGGTTAAGGAAATTTTTTTTTAAAAGGCAAAGTATAAAGATTTACCAACAAAACAAAAACAAAACATTACCGCCATCAACAACAACAAAAACAATGAAGTCTTGTGACCTGGGCTCTGTGGAATAAGTAAGACCAAGATATAGGATGGGTGGTGAACATCAAGTGCAGATATAATAGTTTTCCTCAAATCTGGGACAAAAAAATTTTCAGAAATCTTTCATTTACTTCTTCCTTCACTATAAAAAATAAAACATAAAAAGTGAACACTTTCACCAAGGCCAAATCCAGAAGTCATATCCTCTGCCACCATTCCCAGGGTACCATGGGATAAAAAACCACTTTTTGTCCTCAGGCATGATTCTACTTGACTCATTGACTTCTTTTTATGTCTCCTGTCACAGATCCCAACCATCATGATAGCTGACCCCCCCCACACCCATATTTATACCTCTAGCAAACGGCAAAAGAATCATACCATCAAATGTATATTAGGTCTAATTTTTATTCTGTCTCTCCTTAGCTAATGGAGACCAGATTTTATGTGAAAAATACTACACTTTCTCTATAATTTATCCATCTAATAACTTCAGGAGATGATTGAAAAGACTTAGATATCCTTGTGTTCCTGAAGAATTTTCTTTAAACTTGGCTGGTTTTCATTCTATTGTATGAAAGCCAAAATGTCATCTAAAGGAGTGTCAAATGCTGTTTATCTGTGTGGTCTTTGACAAAGCCATTCCTGTGGTCAGTGGTGGGCTTCAAATTCAATTCTCAATTAGAATTGTAAATACTAGAATTTTAATGAAGGGAGTTTCAAAAAATAGAATTCCAAAACATTCATAATCTTTGAAAAGAACTGAGCAACAAACTTCTTGGCATTTTAGGAAAACAAAAAATCAGCTGAATGTGTTGGTGTAAGTAATACAGTTCTCACACTAAACTATTTAATTCAGATAGTCACATATGTGACAGATTTTGCCCTGAAGTTACACTGGCATCTGACAACTTAATTAGTAGTCTTATTAATAAAAATAATATCATTCCTGTTTTGTTGTCCCCAAAGAAAAAGGTCATGCCTAAAATATTTAATGATGAAGTCTTTTCATGAATATAAGATAAATTTATAAAACAAAATAGAAATTTTATGTGATTTCAAATGACTTTCCATTTTATTCCCTATCTCACAGCTATTTAAACAATTCTCCAATCATTTAAGATATTATTTGTCCATATATAATCAGTCTGATACCAGTATAGAATAATCCAAGCTTTACAGTATATATTCATGTTAGTATATTATTATTAATTTCTACAATTGTTATTATCATTTCTCATGACTACAGATAGACAAATAAGTATTTGTGAAAAATATGAAGACCATTTTACTGTTTAGCAGCCCCATACTCTAATTAGTCATTCTAAAGGTAACCAGTCATGATTATTACCGTGGCAATATTCCTGTTAGGTAAAGGTAGTCCCTGGGCAAGATTCATTTCTCAGGACATCACACCGTCTTCCTGTTCGTTGTTATAAATCTTCCATATGAGAAGGGTGGTATCTTTGAGCCTGACACATTTCTGTTTTGGATTCATTTCCACAAGATTTGGAAACACACTCATTAAGTAATGGAACTCAGGAAGACAGAGAGGATAAGTGAGCCACTCTGTCAGTATTACAGCATGTAGTATTTCTATTATGTGTAGCAAGTATATCCAGTGCCCTTGAGTAGACATCGGAATTCTAACTGAGATTTGTTTATGTCACTAGAAAGTACAGAATAGGAAGGCTGACATTTAAGTTTTCCTCTGTAACTGCTTTGCTATCCTTCTGATAGACTTATTTTTAGCTTGCAAATCTTCATTCATATAGTTTCTCTCGAGAAGCATCCTTGGAGATACTTCTACAACATCAGCAATCTGTTTTCTGGGTTAGAATTTCAATCACTCTAAGGAATCAAAAGATAGAATGACAAAGCCCATCTGAGATCAGCTTACTTTCATCTTTAAGGGGAAAAAGAATTACAAACTCAGAACCCACCAAGATACTTTCAGGTAGTATTAGCAATAATTTATTATGGACTTAATATGTGTTTAACCATGCTAGAAGCTATGAAGATAAAAATAACTAGCATAGAAAGATTGGGGGGAGCAGTGTGTAGGAGTACCTGCTACATAAGTATGCAAACCTGAATTCAAAATTTTAGTGGCTTTTTCTTTTATTTATTTATTTATCTATTTATTTATTCATTCATTCATCCATTCATTCATTCATTCATTTTATACTTCATATTTTATTCCCCTCCCAGTCCACCCTCCAACTATTCCACCTCCCATACCTCCTCCCCATCCCTCTGTCTCCATGAGGAAGTCCTCACCACCCACCTCCCACCCCACCAGACCTCTAAACTTCCTGAGGCCTCCATCCAATCCCTTGAGGGTTAGATGCATCTTCACTGACTGCACCCAGACCCAGCAGTCCTCTGCAGTATATGTGTTGGGGGCTTCATATTAGCTTGTGTATGCTGCCTGGTTGGTGGTCCAGTGTTTGAGAGGTCTCAGGGGTCTGGGTTAATTGAGACTGCTGGTCCTCCTACAGAGTTGCCTTCCTCCTCAGCTTCTTTCAGCATTTCCTTAATTCAACCACAGGAGTCAGCAGCTTCTGTCCATTGGTTGGGTGCAAATATCTGCATCTGACTCTTTCAGCTGCTTGTTGGGTCTTTTGGAGGGCAATCATGATAGGTCCCTTTTTGTGAGCACTCCATAGGCTTAGTAATAATGTCAGACCTTGGGACCTTTCCTGGAGCTCGATCCCACTTTGGGACTGTTGCTGGACCTTCTTTTCCTTAGGCTCTTCTCCATTTCCATCCCTACAGTTCTTTTAGATAGGAAAAATTATGGGTCAGAGTTTTGACTGTGGAATGGTAAACCCCTCCCTCATTTGATGCCCTGTCTTCCTGCTTGAGGTGGGCTCTATAAGTTCCCTCTCCCTACTGTCAGGTATTTCATCTAAGGTTCCTTCCTTTGAGTCCTGAGGGTCTCTTACCTGCCAGGTCTCTGGTGTATTCTGGAGGGTTGCCCCCCCCCAACCTCTTACCTCCTGAGGTTGCCTGTTTCCATTCTTTCTGCTGGCCCTCAGGGCTTCAGTTCTTTTCTCTCACCCAATACCAGATCTGGTTTTCCTCTTCCTTCCCCCTCCACTTTACCTCCTAGGTCCCTCCCTCCCTCCCTCTTTGTGATTGCTTTTTTCTCCCTCCCAGTGGAACTGAGGTGTCCTCACTTGGGCCCTTCAGCTTGTTGAACTTTTTGAGTTCTGTGGATTGTATCTGGAGTATTCTGTACATTTTTTTTTTTTGCTAATATCCACTTATTATTGAGTACATACCCTGCATATCCTTTTGGGTCTGAGTTGCTTCACTCAGAATGATATTTTCCAGTTCCATCCATTTGCCTGCCAAACTCAGGATGTCCTCGTTCTTAATAGCTGAGTAGTATTTCATTGTGTAAATGAACCACATTTTCTGTATCCATTCTTCTGTCATGGGACATCTAGGTTATTTCTTGCTTTTGGCTATCACAAACAAGACCTCTATGAACATAGTGGAACATGTGCCCTTGGGCATGGTGGGGCATCTTTTGGGTATATTCCCAAGAGGGATATTGCTGGGTCTTCAGGTAGATCTTCCAATTTGCTGAGGAACCTCCAGATTGATTTCCAGAGTGTTTACACCAATTTGCATTCCTACCAGCAATGGAGAAGTGTTCTTCTTTCTCCACATCCTCGCCAACATGTGTTGTCACCTGAGGTTTTGATCTTAGCCATTTTGATTGGTGTAAGGTGGAATCTCAAGGTTGTTTTGATTTGCATTTCTCTGATCACTAAGGACTTTGAACATTTCTTTAGGTGCTTCTCAGCCATTCAAGATTCCTCTGTTGTGAATTCTTGGTTTACCTCTATACCCCATTTTTGCATTGGGTTGTTTGGTTTTTTGGTGGTTAGCTTATTGAGTTTTTTATATATTTTGGATATTAACCCTCTATTGGATGTGAAGTTAGTGAACAAGTGAATCTAAATGAACAAGTGAAGACAAGATATTAAGCATCTCATGACAAAGCCAAAAGGAGAGAACCACAAGCACATAAAGCAACCTACAAAAACAAACATATCAGGAACCAACAGTCATCTGTCTTTAACATCTCTCAATATTAATGGACTCAACTCACCTATAAAAAGGCATAAGCTAACAGACTGGATATGCAAACAAGATCCAGCATTTTGCTCCATACAAGAAACAAACCTCTATAACAAAGACAGACACTACTTAGAGTAAAAGGATGGGAAAAGGTCTTCCAAGCAAATGGTCCCAGGAAACAAGCTGGAGCTGCCATCCTCATATCAAATAAAATAGATTTTCAACCAAAAGTTATCAAGCATGATAAGGAAGGACACTTCATACTCATCAAAGGGAAAATACACCAAGAAAAGTCTCAATTCTGAACATCTAAGCCCCAAATGCAAGGACACTTATATTCATAAAAGAAACTTTACTGAAGCTCAAAACACACATTGAACTCCACACAATAATAGTGGGAGACTTCAACACACCACTCTCACCAATGGACAGGTCATTGAAACAGAAACTAAATAGAGACACAGTGAGCTAACAGACATTATGAACCAAATGGATTTAACAGATATCTACAGAACATTCTACCCTAAAACAAAATAATACACCTTCTTCTCAGCACCTCATGCTACCTTCTCCAAAATCATCCATATAATTGGTCACAAAACAACCCTCCACCAATACAAGAAGATTGAAAAAATTTCACACATCCTTTCAGATCACCATGGCCTAAGGCTGATCTTCAATAACAGCAAAAACAGAAAGCCCACATACATGTGGAAACTGAACAACTCTCTACTCAATGATAACTTGGTCAGGGAAGAAATAAAGAAAGAAATTAATGAATTCCTGGAATTCAATGAAAATGTTGACACATCATACCCAAATTTATGGGACTTAATGAAAGCAGTGCTAAAAGGAAAATTCATAGCACTTAGTGCAGTGGTAAAGAAAGTAGAGAGATCTTACACTAGCAACTTAACAGCACACCTGAGAGCTCCAGAACAAAAATAAACAGACACACCCAAGAGGAGTAGACTGCAGGAAATAGTCAAACTCCAGGCCAAAATCAACCAAATAGAAACAAAGAGAAAAATACAAAGAATCAACAAAACTAAAAGCTGGTTCTTTGAAAGAATCAACAAGATAGATAAACCCCTAGCCAAACTAGCTAAAGGGCCCAGAGACAGTATCCAAATTAACAAAATCAGAAATGAAATGGGAGACATAGCAACATAAATTCAAAAAAACACCATATCCTATTACAAAAGCCTATACTCAACAAAACTGGAAAATCTAGATGAAATGGATGGTTTTCTAGACAGATACCACATACCAAAGTTAAAACAAGAGCAGATAAACTATCTAAACAGACTCATATCCCATAAGGAAATAAAAGAAGCCATTAAAAACCTCCCAACCAAAAAAAGCTCAGGGTCAGATGGATTTAGTGCAGAATTCTACCAGATCTTCAAAGAATACCTGATATCAATATTCTTCAAACTATTCCATAAAATAGAAACCAAAAGAACACTACCTAATTCATTCTATGAAGCCACAATAACTCTGTTACCTAAACCACACAAGGACCCAACCAAAAAAGAGAACTTCAGATCAATCTGGCTTATGAACATTGATGAAAAAATACTCAATAAAATTATTGCAAACCAAATACAAGAACATATCAAAACAATCGTTCACCATGATCAAGTAGGCTTTATCTCAGGGATGCAAGGTTGGTTCGATATATAAAAATTCATTAACGTCATCCACTAAATAAACACACTCAAGGAAAAAAATCACATGATCATTTCCTTAGATGCAGAAAAAACATTTGACAAAATACAACTCCCCTTCATGTTAAAAGTATTAGAGAGATCAAAAATTCAAGGCCCATACCTAAACATAATAAAAGCAATTTAGTGCAAACAACAATCAGTATCAAATGAAATGGAGACATACTTGAAACAATTCCACTAAAATCAGGGACAAACAGGATGCCCACGCTCCCCATATCTATTAAATATAATGCTCAAAGTGCTAGCTAGAACAATAAGACAACAAAAAGAGATCAAGGGGATACAAATTGGCAAAGAAGAAATAAAGGTCTCACTAAGTGCAGATATGATATCAGCGATTCCAAAAATTCTATCAGAGAACTTCTCCAGCTGATTAACAACTTCAGCAAAGTGGTAGGATATAAAATTAATTCAAATAAATCAGTAGCCTTCATTCATACAAATGATAAACCGGCTGAAAAAGAAATTAAGGACACAACTCCCTTTACAATAACCACAAATAATATAAAATATCTCAGGGTAACTATAAGCAAACAAGTTGAAAGACCTGTATGACAATAACTTCAAGTCTCTCAAGAAAGAAATGGGAGAAGATCTCAGAAAATGGAGAGATCTCCCATGTTCTGGATTGGCAGAAGTAATATAGTAAAAGTGGCCATCATACAAATGGCAATCTACAGATTCAATGCAATCTTCATCAAAATCCCAACACAATTCTTAAAAGACAGGGAAAGAGAAATTTCCAAATTTATCTGGAAAGGCAAAAAATCCAGAATATCGAAAACTATTCTTAACAATAAAAGAACAGCTGAGGGAATCAGCATCCCTGACCTCAAGCTTTACTGCAGAGCAATAGTGATAAAAACTACATGGTATTGGTGCAGAGACAGGTTGATCAATGGAATAGTTGAAGACCCAGAAATAAAACCACACACTTACACACACTTGATCTTTGACAAAGAATCCAAAAATATACAATGGGAAAAAAAAGCATCTTCAATAAATGGTGCTGGTCAAACTGGCTGTCTGTATGGATAAAAATGAAAATAGACCCATATTTGTTACCTTGCACAAAGCTCAAGTCCAAGTGTATCAAGGACCTCAACATAAAACCAGATACACTGACTGTAATAGAAGAGAAAGTGGGAAGGAGCCTTGAACTCACTGGCACAGGGGCAAATTTCCTAAACAGAACTCCAATGGCTCACGCTCTAAGATCAGGAATTGATAAATGGGACCTCATGAAACTGGAAAGCTTCTATAAGGCAAAGGACATAGTCAATAAGACAAATCGGCAACATTGGCAATTTGTACTTGGGATTCTCATACTGATGGAAAGAAACAGATCCAAGGAGTTTGCTCATTAGTCAGCCTGACCAAAAATGTGAGCTTTAGCTTTAGTGAGAGGATCTACCTAAAATAAACAAACAATCAAATAAGGCAAAGAGCAACAGAGGATAATGACAATTTCTTAGTCCCCTGCATGTACATATATAGGCATGTGAACCTGCATTCAATGTGTAGAATGTGCATATATTATGCACACACAATACACACACCCCAAATTAAATAAGTAAATAAAACACTTATTTGCTAGTGAGGGCGACTTATATGAGTCAAATAATCCCAATGCTTCAATCACTATATATCAGTTGTGTAGAGTTATTTCCTAGGATAAACAGGAAGAGCATAAGATGGCATAAAGGAAGGCATGGTTCTTTAAACATAATGGCATCATGAAGGGAAGGTTGACTAAGGATTTGGTGAGGACAAGACATTACAAATTGAAATTCATTAGATGACAAACGAAAAGCATCTTGGAAAAACAGAATCTATCTAATAACAGAAGTTACGTAGATGGTCAGTGTGAGGCACCCATGGGTCAGATAGGAAAATAAATGACTGCAGTTAACTGGGAATTAAATGTGCACAGATCAATTCTAGGCAATCAACATAGATCGCCAATTGTTTACTGCACTATCTTGGACTCCTATGTATGTTTGCTGTAAAGAAATGGTTTCATAACTATAAGCAAAAGCTACTTCATTGCTCCTTTCATTTTTCCTAATGCATGTATAAACTGAAATTAGGTATAGATGCATTCTAACTAAATATATTAATAATGGCACATATTTATAGGAATTTGAGTAGATTCAGAATTCATAGTGAAATGAAACTAATTTTCTCAATAGATTTTTTTTACATACAGTTGTCAACTTGAAATTGTCTGCAAGCATTGCAAACAAAGAAGCTGCTAGGTAACAGCTGAGGAAAATCATGGAGGCTGATAATTAACTTCAACATTGCAATCGGTTTTCAATCAAACAGATTATGTGTCTAAAAAAATCAATGAAGACATTAGAGTGAGTTTTCATACTCAGCAATTTACAAGGAGAAATACTTCATTCTGATGAGAGAAAGCCACAAAATAAATGGTCTCCTCCAAGTGTGGGACCTGAAGATGTCAAAGGGGAAGGGTGGGAGGAGTGTTTCCAGAATAGGTAGCTAGCAAAACCTTACTGAATGAAGAGTAGATGTCAACCATGCCAATGACCGCTTACTAATAGTTGATAAAACTGAAACAGAATGGCTACTCAAACTGTGTCTGCAGAAGGAGTAGCTAGGATTTTTTTTAAATTTGTAAACTATCATGGGTTAGTGCCTTTATAAGACAAATGACCATTAGAAAAACAAAATATCAGTGGAGATTGATATGAGATGAATGAGAATATTTCTTTTATCCTCAAATAGTTTTTTTAATTATATTTGTTTGTTCTTGCAAATGTATAAGGTATATATTGATTTATGATAATATGCAACTCCAATCTCCCCCGCTCCAACTCTCTCATTTCCCATCATCTCCTCCAGCATGCCCCCCTCTCAACTTCATGATGCTTAAAAAAAAGCAATATGTGCAATTCCTGTTTGTAATGTGTACATAGGTGGGGAGATCAATGATGCGTAGGAAACCTACCAAGAGCCACAACCTAAAACATGAGTTCCTCTCCTTTGGTAGTTATAAACTGCCAATAGTAGCTCAGAAAATACTGTACCTGGAGAGTAATCCCACCATTTATGCCAGAGTTTTGACTGACTTGACCTTTTTTAGGTCTTCTGCAGGTAACCCAGATATTGTGTGATACTATAGCCATGTCATGTCTAGAAGAGAGCATTTCACCACACTCTTCCTCGTTTTATGATTCTTACATTGTTTCTACCTTGTCCTTTGTGATGTTACTTGAGCCATGGCAGGGAGCAAGGGTTTAACAAAAATGTCCCATTTAGGGCTGTGCACTCAATATGATTTTCTTGGGACTTTGTCTAATTATGCTTCTTTGCATTGGTTGCTGCTCACTGAAGAAAAAAAAAGAAGCTATTCTGTCCATGGTTGAGAGCAGTCCAGATCTTGTGTGTGTGTGTGTGTGTGTGTGTGTGTGTGTGTGTGTGTGTGTGATATGAATATATATGACAATATTATTAAATTTAATATAAAATTTATATAAAAATTGATGAAAGTGAGATCTATTCCAGAATCTATTACCTCTCCAACTATGTGGCGATGTATAAGTTAGGGTTTTCACTGTTATGAAGAGAGCCCATGACCAAGGCAGCTCTTATAAAGGACATTTTATTGGGAATAGCTTACACTTAGGTATAGTCCATTATCATCATGGCGGGCTGCATGGCACTGTCCACAAGCATAATATAGGAGGAGTTGAGACGTCAGCATCTTGTTCTCAGAGCAGTCAGGAGAAGACTGTTTCCAGGCAGCTAGAAGGAGGGTTTCTAAACCCAACCCAAGAGTGACACACTTCCTCCAACAAGGCCACACCTACTCCAACAAGGCTGCACCTCCTAATATTGCCACTCCCTGGGCCAAGCACATTTAAACCACCAGAAGGGGTTTTGTTGCCTTTTGGTTTGTGGGTTTTAACCAGTTTTACAGTACCAGAGAATAAATTGCTTGTTGTAAGGCAGGGCACAAATTCATTTAGTAAGTGCTTAGTTGGTTCTGAACATTCATGCCACAACTGTACAAGTGGACACACTTTGCATACAAAGTCTTTATTATAGCATGCAGTGACACCACCAGTGGTTTGTTTTTTTTTTTTCCTCTTCCAGCATCCTGCACAACACCACCCAGCAGCATGGAATCTATATACCAGGAAGTTTCCCCTTTTGTCTGAGATTGATTTTTTCTTATGTCCTGCCTACAATATGTGTGTTGTCTCAGCCATAGGCTCTTACAACAGAGTCCTGGTGGATAAGCAAGACCTTGGACTGTTTTAGAGAATGCTGAAGTCTCCTTGACTACCAGGGAGAAATCTAGGGCAATGCAGTGTTTACCTAGTAACCCTTGTCTTCCAGAAGCATAATTATCCATCCGTGTACGTAATTCTATTCAAACTCTTTTTATAATGCTATTTTTTAATTAGCTTACTAACTAATGGGCTTTCATACACTTTTAAATGATACTTATAACCTCTCTCCCTCCTTCCTTCCCTCTCTCTCTCTCTCTCTCTCTCTCTCTCTCTCTCTCTCTCTCTCTCTCTCTCGTGTGTGTTAAATGTTATGGCCATAACTTTACCACTAAGCCACGTTGCCAACTATAAGCATTAACTGTTGTTTTTTATATCATCTCCTTGTAAAACAAAGATTAATGAAACAGAAACTTCATGTAAACTGCTCCCTGCGTTTACAGCAGACAGTTGGCTAATGTATTGTTTTCTAAATAAACTGGAAAGTCTATGAGCTCTGCCCCATGGGAAGTTAATATTGAAGTTGGAGTGATGTGGATATAAGTAAACAAATGCCACTATGTCCAATTTTTCTGTAGCAATACTTACATAAATTGTTACTTTTTCATTGTCTAAACAATTAAAAGAAAGAAACACTATGTAATAAATAATAATGACAGTCACAAACATTTCAACCAAAGAGACTGAGTGTCCACAAAAATTCCAAAAGGAAATTAAGGTGAATTTTCATGCAGAACAATACATCTGCAAAACAATTTTATGCCAACAATTATTAAGTCCTAATAATGGGGTAAACAATGAATATAAAATAAAGTACAAACAAGTGGCCTGTCAGACCGAATTTCACAATGTTTGTGGCCAATGAGGAGGGCATTGAAAACCAAAGGGGGAGTCTGGTATTCCTCACATCTTTGTGAATTAAGCAGTGCGACACAGTTAGCAGGTAGCTTGAGAAGAAATGATAAAGGGTGGGTCATGGGAGTGTGTTAGAGGAACTTAGGTCAATCACAAGCAGGGATACCTTATCTCCTGGTTAAATGCTTATAAGGAGCTGAGGGAGCTGTGGGGCTCATACACAGGACAGACAGTGGGATTTTTACACTTTCAAATATGTTGAGGACACTCAATAGCTTTCATTAATGCAGTTTATACCTAACAAAATTTTAGACAGCAGAAGTTAAAACTAATAAATATTTATGACTAAATTTTGTTTATTTTAATAATGTTTTATGCCAAAAGTGGCATTTAATATGTACAGTGTAACATAATATTTATGTAACAAAAGCATAATTTTCTGCGAACCAAATTTTAAATACTCTGTAGCTTTAAATTATCATATTTATTGAATGCAATGATGAGAAAAAATATTCTGACAAGATGTAGTGAGCAAAAATCTACTGAAAAGCTTGGCATATAGTCTCACACTTATAATTACTTCACTTCAGAGTCTGAGAAGGGAAAATGCTCATGAGTTTGAGGGCAGCCTGGGTTACATGAAAAATTCTTGCCAGCCAGGCTCCAGGTTAGATCCTACCTCAACTTCCCATCCTGAAAACATTGACATGAAAGTCTTTTTTAATTAAATGATTATACAAAGAAAAATATACATGTATATAAAAAGTTTGTAAAGCAATTTTAATAACTTGATAATTATGGGCACTTTTATACTACCATGAAACTTGATAATGTAATAGTTTAAATTGTGATACTTGAAATAATATCAGTAAAAAAGTTTCATGCTGTTGATTTCGTTAGGAATTCCATTGCTTCAACAAAGCATCATGACCCAGAGCAAGTTGGTGTGGCAAGTGGTTACTCAGCTTCTACTTCTGCAGCACTTTTCATATTGAAGGAAGCCAGGACAAAAACTCAGACAGTGCAGGCTTCTGAAAGCAGGAGCTGATGCTGAGGCCATGGAGGAGTGCTCTTACTAGCTTGCTCCTATGCTTGCTCAGCCTAGTTTCTTAGAGAACCCAGGGCCACCAGCCCAGAAATGGCACCATTCTCCATGGGCTGGCTTTCCCCCAACCACTTCTAATTAAGAAAATGCCTGACAGCTGGATCTTATGGGGACATTTTTCTTAATTGAGGTCCCCTCCTTTCAAAGAATTCTGGCTTGTGTCAGGTTGACAGAAGACTAGCCAGCACCGCTGTCATGTTAAGAATTCACTGTTCTACCCTGCACTTGGAAAATACCATTAATCTATATATGAGTTTGATGCAGTTTTCAAGAGTTAGCACAGGTAATTGGGCAATAAAACAAATACTCTCTTCAGTGAACTCTTCCACGTATCCAGAATCTGTTGTCTTTGTGGAAGAAAACAAGTTCTGCAAAATTTCTAAACATTTTTGACTAGTTCAATATTCTTATCATTAATAGAAGTCATCATATATTTCACTTGATATAGAGTCTTGCTTCATCTATATTTTTTATGAAAATGACTACTAGATACCTTGGTCTAAATAATCATATTTTTGTCCCTTATTCTTTCAAAAGAAGCATTGTTCTATGAAAGTAAGTTCATCATGTAACTCAATCTCACAATTTCTCCCAAAAGGTAACACATACTTGTATTCTGTACTTGCTTATTTCACTTCCAAGTGCTTTTTATGCATACTTCTAACAACATAGCAAGTCATGTACTCAAAGCTGAGATTTAATATGATGGATAATGGTTACTGCTTTGTCAAGATCAAGATGACTTTTTAAAAATTATTGCATGCTTGTGGTGAGACACAAACGATGTACATTTCCATACTATGCCCTTGAGTTGTACATGGTGATCATCAGCTTACTTCTCCATTACATTCACACGCTAGTGAAAATAGAAACAATAAAATACCTGCTTTAATAAATTGTAAGTTTCCCTTGTATTATGTCATTACTGTGGAAGGAATTTTGAACTGACGGATCTCTGGGTCTTTAGACATGGCGGTTCATAGACCATAATTCAGAAATACTGCTATATTCATCTAAATATTTTTTAAATGTTGATGACAGGGCTATACAATGCTATCATCATTTAATAGTGCTTGGATTATTAGATGTGGGGTTGCAGCTAATGCTTTTGATAGCTTTGATGACATCTTTCTACATAAATCTTCATCTTCCCCTTTAATTATCATCTAAATATTGTCCTCTGGTAATTTTTACCAGGTCAGGAAATACTTTTACAATGTGCTTTCAAATCCCTGTGCATAGGAACTATCCTGCACGGCATCTGGTTTAAGTTATGTGCCAGCAAATTTGCTCGCACTGCACTCATGAAGTGGAGTGATGACCAAGCTCTCACTGGCAGCCCATCTTGACTGAAAGTTGGGTTACAGGAACCCGGGTCAGCTTCATACCTATAATTGCATCCATATTCCTGGGCATGTTCCCATGAAAGTGTCCAGCGCGGCCAGCTTCCTTTTAAACAGTCACAGGTTTTGTGGTCAACATATTTCTTTCCTGAATGAAAAGAGTGAGAGGGAAATACGGCAGCTGCTGTCTCATTTGAGTGAGTTCAGCATAATTTGGTGTCCCAGTGTTTCTGGTTCCAGGACCCTAGATGATGAAGCCTTTCCTCTTTATTTTGGGTTTTTTTCTAGTTGTGTTTGCAAATCTAGTTCACTCTGAAAATTTTCTCCTAAATAGTTTGTCCTTAAAGACTTGGAAATGAAAACTTCTAGCTCATGCTATGTCCCCCCATTTATCTTTGTCCTTACAAACTGACTTTCCTTTCCTTCTGTGCAATTTTGTTTTATTCCACCCTTGTCCTCCGTCTTCCTTCCCCTTCTCTCTCTCCTTTCACATTCTTCTCCTCTCACCCTTTTTCCCCTTTCCTTTGTCAGATGCCCATGACTTGAGCTTATGTAGATCAGGGAGAAAAGTTAGTTCTCCCAAATTCTTTTCATACTTTAGATCACCATCAATTCTATTCTACCTTCAGGTCATTATAACACATCTAGTATTGCATTTCTATGTTTAGTTTCCTTTCCCTGTGTGTACATGTGTGTGAATGCCAGTGCACACATGCTAAGGCCTGCATATGGGGATCAGAGGACAGCCTAGCATACGGTCGGTCTTCACTTTCTAACTTATTGGAAGCAGGGTTTCTTGTTGTTGCCCACTGCTTATACCAGCCTCTTGGTATTCTGTCTCTTCCTCCTTCTCACAGCGGGAATGCTAGGATTAGAGTGAAGCACCTCATATAGACTTAAATGCATTCTGGGGATTTGAACTAATGCCCTCACACTTTATGGCAAACACAGGCACTGAGACATTGCCCCAGGCCTAGATGGTGACTTTTTAAAAACTCGTACACATGAGCAGATGAAAATGTCTCCCATTACCTTTTCTCTGTCCCTACAAAGCTTCTAGAGAACCTCTTCTCATGCACTGTCAGTGGCTTTTTATGCATAGTGTTTTACTAAAACATATCTTGGAATAGTCTCAGCATTGGATTCAGAGAGACATTAAAGCACTGTGTGAAATCTCCTGTTGTCTTCTTAAAATAATGTTCTGAACTTGTTACTTATTCATGCTGGATGGCAGTAGCAGGCTATACATAATAAATGTCACTTGTGCTTCTGAGTATCTGCTTTGTTTCCCTTTGAAAGTGTGGCCTGTGTAATTGACTGTCCTGCTTACATTTGACTTCAGCATCTCAATGTCATGCGTCTTTCATACCCTGAATAAATACATGATATCGTCTCCATGTGCTAGTTCATTACCTCCGGATCATTCTAGTTTCTCCTACTGTCTACTCATTTATGCCGTGTTCTTTCACTGCACATTTTTTTTTGCACTATGCCTTAAATATGTCATACAAAAAAATGACCAAATATTGTTCTAAGGTTTACAGAAAAGGACGATAGCCCAGGCATATTATTTGACACTGAATTGTTCATGGGAAACAAGGGGAGAGTCTCTTAATAGAAAACAAACAAACAAACAAACAAGGTAAAAACAATGCCTTCTGCCTCCCCAAGTTGGAAAACTGAGTGGAAAAGACCTTCTTTTCAGAGTTTTTTACAATGATATAGGATGAGGAAAATCAGTGATAGGATTCTGGTTGAAGCAAGTATTTCTGGGAGAATCTGTCCTGGTTAGGGAAGATACTGTCAACACACATTAAACATATATATAAAGATGCTGGGGAACATAGCTCAGTGCATGAAGTGCTTGCTGTGTAAGCATGGTGACCTGTGTTCAGATCCTCAGCACTTTTGTTAAAGCCAAGCCTTGTATGTGCTAGGGAAATACTCTACCACTGAGCTGCTTTCTCAGAGCTGCTTGAAGTGCTGTTGAGTGTAGGACAGAAGGAACAATACGGATAGTACTAACTTGGTTCCATCATCAGGCCTTCAGGAAATAATACCTATTAAGTTGCAATTTCTTTAAAGATTTGTTTTATTTACACTATAGTCCTGGCAGTATACTAGGTACTGGAAGAGTTGAGGAAAACAGACATGATCTTTATCCATCAAAGGGCTAAAAAAGGATAGTCTCAATTGTTCTATCTTTTAAAAGAGGGAGAAACTGGACACACACATACACACACAAGAAAAAGAAAGAGAGATGCAACAGAATGAGCTTTTTATTTATTTGCCTTTTATCATCAGATTCCTGATATCATTAGATGATTTTTAAATGACAGTACTGCAGCTAGAGAGATGGATGGCTCAGCAATTAACAGTGCTTTTACAGAAATTTTGAGTTTGGTTCCCATCATTCATATCAGGTAGCTCCTAATTGCCTGAAACTCCACCTCCATAAGATCCAGCAGCACACTCTTTTGTCTTCCAATGTGCACCTGAACACACAAGCACATACACACACAGATACACACAAACATGCATATATATGTATAACCACACATAAAAAGGAAACAATTTTCTAAATGTCACTAGTAGTTATTACTACCACAAACTCTACTATTTCCATTCAGTCCAAGCTCTGGATGCAAAAGAGAAGAAAATTTAAAAGAAAACATAAGTGACTGCAGAACAAAAAAAAAAAATGAAGAGAATAATAATCAATCATTGACAAGTATTTGTAGTTGGCATTAGTAACAATTGTATCTACCAGAGTCTAGCATCTTTACAAAAAGACATCGCTCTTAAAAAGAAATGCTGTAGGGATGAACCATGCACTGACGTAGGGCCAGAACCTGGTAGAGAACATCACACATGCTCTAGGAATGTGTTATGAGCATTAGATGCATTTCAGTAAGTGAAAGGGAATGGTGGGAAACAGCAGTCACCATGTTAGCATCTTACAGAGTGTGACCATAGTGTACTGCCTCCCATCTGTGAATTATCCGCATTCATGTCTGGGAACTTGAAATATTGACTGGCTTCTCAGACCAATAAAGAGAAGTTAGCTTAGTAGTGGAAGCCACTTCTACCACCCAATGTGCACAGCCAATAACTTTTAATAGAAACATCCCTATGGTAATTGCTTCAAATCATCTTCATGTCACTGTAAGTATATCCTGAAATTATGGTTCTTCTATTCACTGATGGCAAAAATATAAACTTATTCAGTCACTAGGTAATCAGCATGGAGATTCCCCAGAAAACAGAACAGAGAACTGTCTTATGACACAAGTATATAAGTCTTGGTTATTTGTCAAATGCCTATAAGTCACCATCCTACAGAGACACTGCTATCTATGTTTAGAGCTGTACTGTTTAATCTACCCGGGAAACAGAGCCAGCCTAGATGTCCCTCAATAAATGAGTGGTTAAGAATGAGGTTGACATATGCAATGGGATTTTATGCATGCATAAAGAAAAATGAAATCATGACATTTGCGGGAAAATAGATGAAACTAAAGATTATTATGTTAATCTAATTTTTTCTATTACTGACTTAAAAGTGTGTCTGTGCATGTGTGTGTGTGTTGTCTGTCTGTCTGTGCATGTGTGTGTGTTATCTGTCTGTGTGATGTTTATATATGCATTTGTAGGTCACAAAATGAGAAAGTGGATCATAAGAGGGGAGAAAAATATCTTGGTGGAAATGGGAACAGGAGAAGGCAATAGAGTACATATAATAAAAGAAGGTGAGAGGTAACCAGCTAGGTGGGGAAAGGGAGGCAGTCGGAAAGGAAAAATGAGATCAACATATAATAACATATTTATACAAAGATGTAAGGATGAAACTCATTACTTTAAACATTGAGCTAATAATTAATGACAAATTAAAGTGAATAAAAAGAAAGTATGGTTCTGCATGCTTTGAGGTAGGCAGGGAAGGTAGGAGAATATGGTCTACTTAGAGTTTAACAGGAAAGACCGTGCATGGCCTCTGAAACGCTGTTCCCTTTTGTTTTATACTTTGTCTTTAATTTTTGAGCTAGATTTTCCCTAGTACACTCCTACACATATCTGTGTGAATGTATACGTGTATGTTTGTACATGCATATGTCTCTGTGTGCATCTCACTTCATGCATGCTTGGGCATGCAGGCCAAAGAAGAATCGTTCACCTTTTTGCCTTTGGAGGCAGACTCTCACTTCCTAGAACTTGCCAACTTTCCTCAGATGGATGTTCTGTAATCTTAGGGATTCATCTGTCTCTGCCTCTATAGCTCTGGGATTATAAGCATAAACCGTAAAGCCTTATGGCATAAGTGTGAGAACTTAACTCAGACCCTCATACTTGTGTGACAAGGTTTTTCCCAATTAATCTCTCTTCCTAGCTCCCAGGCATATTTTAAATATAAATATATTATGACAGCTTTGCTCAAATGAAATAGTAGTGGGGCTGTGTGACGGATGGGTTGACTCAGCTCCGGTTCATTCTCTCTGACGTACAAAATGACAGGTAAATGGAATGGAGAGAGCCAAGACTATGGAAAGTATTAAATTACACCTGGTGAAAATGGCAAACAATTATGTAAACAAATTTAATAACAGATACTCTGGCTAATTATAAAAGTAATTAAACAAATTATGAAAGTATCACAATGTCTAAATATTAATTGGTAAACTCACATTGCATGTACACAGGGGTTTAATTTGGTCAACCCTGGCCAGTCACCTGCTGAGAGCCAGTCTTTAATATTTAGAGTGACAGTTGTATTCATTGTCTCCTTTTGGTTCCTTTCAGCCTAGACAAGGATTTATTTATTTGCTACTATGATATTTTATAATAGCAAAATAATTCCTGCAGCACACTAGCAATTAGTGTTCTATTTGAGTTTATAATTGAGTTTTGATTTGAAGTGATAAAAACATTTTGGAGATAGATAATACTGACAGTTACATAATATTATGAATAATTGATAACAGTGAATTGTACAATTCAAATTGGTTACATTGGCAAATTTATGTCAGGTATATTTACTATAATCTTATATTACTTAATAAAAGTTAATAAAATTAATATTATCATAGACATTGAATCATATATACATATAGATAGATACAGGTATAGATATATAGTGTGTGAGAATTCGGGACTAGAAAAGTGGCTCAGCGTGTGAAAAGCTTACTGATCAAGTGGCAAAATGTATGTTCAGATCCCCAGAACCCACGGAGCATCAGGTGTACATAGTAACCCATGGCTGTAAACCAGTACTCATACAGTGAGATTGTAGGTGGAGAATCCCTAAAGTCGTTTGCCAGCTAGCTCAGTGTACACAGCAGTGAATCACAAAGAGGATTTCTCTTCGACAAGGTGGAAGGTGACGGATGATACCTAGCCTAGGCTTTCCATTCGCCTCCACACACGTGAACCCACACTTACAAAAATGTGCATATGAATCACATACACATATTCACACACACAGAGTCACTAAGATTTTTAATTATGTGACTTATATGGCATACGAATTATATTCTAATTGTGCTGTTAAAAACAATATAAACACCTACTGCAAAGTCTTTTTATTGGCTTTAACATACATGGGGTTTGATTTTATCCTTTATCATTTTCTTCATTGCCCTTTTACATTATTTCTAAACTAATATTATAAGCAACTCAGTATTTAAAGCACTGTTGGGGCTATTAACATTAGAAAGTTTTGCACAGTGTGTGGAATGACAAATTAACGTCAAGGGAGTTAGGTCATGTGTGATGTT
>CM052714.1:57922229-58039387 GCA_028551405.1 Uromys caudimaculatus
TCCTTTCAGAAGTTTTCTATCTTATTCTGGAAAATACTAACCATCTAAATGTGTGTTTCCTTCTTAGACTTCCATTTATTCTTTCCCAAATCCATTTTATGGTGCAACATCTGGAAGCCTGGAGACGGTGTCGTGTCATCTCAAATCTTAACATCAAGACTAGGTTTCATGCAATATGTGTTAATAGAAAATTCCACTCACTGAACTGATCCTGTATGAGTTAAAAGAAAATATTCAAATGTTAGTTTGATTACAACATATTGAAACAAACTCCTTACAGATTCTTTGAATATTTCCATGGAATCACTGACAGCTCCTTATCTTTATTGTCTATTTGAGTACTTCAATAAAACATTCTGCATAATCAATGGATGTTTCTTTTATTTTATACTGATTTTTATTTTAAGGGTCTAAAAGCTAGTTTATTCTAGAGAGACAAATTTTGAGTGACCATGGCCTAAGAGCATAGATTTAGGTGACCCTAAATTTCATGTTCATGAAATTGGTTTTATGGTTTTACGAAGAAAGTCATAAAACAAGGCAAGGTTCAAATACGTTGGGTACATCAAAGAGGTGGTCACAGTGAGATAAACAAGCTTTCCTATCGTTCTCAGAGCTTATCTCTAAAGTTTATGAATCAAATTGCATTGTATTTAGAATATAAAGAAGTATTAAAATGATATTTGTTTACACTAAAGCTTAGAACAAAGGCGAGCTTACTCCCTTTGCAACCTCATGAGAATGGGTAAGTGGTGGTAACCCTAATCAATAGTTCTTTATGCATTTTGAAAAATATGTGATAATTAATCCTAACTAAACCCATGTGTTTCAGATAATCATGAGACTTTTACATAGACATGAAAATGCCAAAATGTAAATTAAGAAGTATTGAATTATATAACCTGAAAAGTCTCCACTCTAAAGAGTTTAAATAATACATGTATATGCCAGAAAATTAGATGTATACTAATTTGGTTGCTCATTGTTAGAGTTATTACCTCAGCCAAACCAGATTGTTTCCAACTCCCATTGCTCTCTTCTAGGGAGAGTTCCACTACCCGTGAGTTGATGGCTTCATTGTCTGTTAAGAATAAAGTTCAAGATAGGAAAGGATGACCTTTATCCTCATGTCATATTTTAACACCCAGAAAAATTCTTCTCAGCTTGTACTTCCAGATATTACTTCCCCACATGCATATACAGCAAACATTTTCTATAATTGACTTATTTAATCAGCATAAATAGACATGCTAAACAAGACACCCTAAAGAGATGGAAGCTGCCAAGATTTCCTGCAACCTTTACTATACAATGTAAGGCTAAAAACAAATCTTTGTAGCACATCTTCAAAGAGATGGAGCTATTTGAATGAAATTGGATTTAGGGCCCAAGGGAGGATGCCTCAATCCCACTTGGGAGGGAGAAGAAAGCAATCACAGGAGGGGGGAAAGGAGGGAGGGACATGGGTGGGAAAGAGGACAGGGAGGGGAAGAAGGGAACATGATCAGGTATTGGGTGGGGGAAAAGAACTGAAGCCCCGAGGGCCAGCAGAAAGAATGGCAACAGGCAACCTTGGGAGGTATGTGAGGGGGGGACCCTCCAGAATGCACCAGAGACCTAGGAGGTGAGAGGCTTTCAGGACTCAAAGGAGAGGGAACTTGTAGAGCCCAACTTCAGCAGAAAGACGGGGCATCAAGTGTGGGATGGGGTGGCCATCCCACAGTCAAAAACTCTGACCCAGAATTGTTCACGTCTAAAAGAACTACAGGGACAAAAATGGAGAAGAGACTGAGGAAAAGGAGGTACACTGACCAGCCCAAATTGGTATCTAGCTCAAGGGGAGACTCCAAGGCCTGTCACTATTACTGGTGCTATGGTGCTTACAGATAGGAACCTAGCATGGCTGTTCTCTGAGAGGTCCAACAAGTAGCCGACTGAGACAGCTACAGATACTTACACCTAACCAATGGACAGAACCTGAGGACCCCTGTGGTTGAATTAGGGAAAGGCTGGAAGAAGCTGAGAAGGAGGGTGACCCCATAAGAAGACCAGCAGACTCAACTAACCTGGATCCCTGAGATCTCTCAGACACTGAGCCACCAGCCAGGCAGCATATACCAGCTGATATGAAGCTCTGGACACATATACAGCAGAGGACTGCCTGATATGGCCTCAGTGAAGCTGAACTTAACCCTCCAGAGACTTGAGGCCCCAGCAAGTGGAAAGGTTTGGTGGGGTAGGCATGGAGGTGGGGATATCCTCTTGGAGGTATGGGATATGAATCAGTCAGAGGGTGGACAGGGAGGGGGATAAAATTGAGAGTGTAAAAAATTTATATGAGTTTTTTTTAAAAAGAAAGAAAGAAAAGAAACTATCATTAATGGTAATTGTCAACTAAACTGAATCAAGACTTACCTGGCAGATGGGTTTCCAGCCATGACTTTGAGATTATACCAATTACTTTAACTGAGATGGTAATTCCTACTTATTGTAGGATGTGCCTTTCCATAGCAAGGATGCCAGACTACATATGATGGAGAAAGGGAGCTGAGTTTGATTGATCTCTGTCTCCTGACTGTAGCTGTGAAAAGGGCAGTAGCTTCAAAGACCTGCTGTGTTGGCTTCCCTGCCAAGATGGACTGTAGCCTTGAAATACACACTGAAATCAGCCCATTCTCCTTTGATTGCAGTTGTCAGGGTACTTTATCACCTCAACAGAAAAGTAACAAAGACAGGAGGGATGGATTTGTACATAAATTTTATAAATATTTGGTGAGATTACAGCCTGGCCAAAAATTATCACTTTTCATTATCCTCCTGATAACTCAATGTTGAATTTTACTTTACTAAACTTTTATATATTCATTTTAATTTTTTATGTGCATGTGGGGGCTATATATGGAACATGAATACAGGAAGCCATAATGCCAGAAGGCAGCACTGGATCCACGGCAGCTTGAGTTACAGAAAGTCGTAAGCTAAACTTTGGTCCTCTGGAAGCGAGTCCAGTACTCTTAACTGGGGAGCCATCTCACCATTCCTGAGTCATCTTTTGAAATCCCTTGTATAGTCCAGCTCTATACTAATTATTTTTTCTATTTTTTCTCATTTTTGACATTAAAATTACTGATCCTCGAAAAATTAATAGAGGTAACAGAAGGAGTTGCTATGTAAATATATGTATACTATAGAAGTTGTATTTATGAATTCAGTCAAGACTTGAAGGTTGCTACATGAAAAAAACATGTACAAAATATGTAATTGTTTAAAAAAATGACTATCTGACATAAACTGGTCCGTTTTGCATAAATGCTAAAAGAATTCATGATACATAGAACACTGATGACAGAAACTCAACACAGAATATCAATGATACTACAACTAAGAGTATTTCATTGGTTCAGTCAGGGGTTTGTTATATAAACCCTAAAATATTTTAACATTTTGTATGATATCCTAAACATGCATTGAATTCTACGAAGGCGAAGGAATGAAACTGGTAATTATTTTTTTTATAGTTAACCAATCAGATTTATGTATGAATAAAAACACAATTTACAAGAGGCCAATACAATAATTTCAGAACCAATTGATAATAATAAAAGATGCCCACCTAGATCAGAAAAATTATCCCAGAATTCTAACCTTTAATGATATCAAGACTACCAGTGGCGCTATGCCAGTTCATGTCCGCAGCCATCTTCCTTCCTCTTCTCCCACCAAGATATGGTCTCTGCAACTCTTAGCTCCGCCTCCCTGTTCCCTGTCCAATTACAGGGCTCCTATTACCCTAATGTAATTGGACAGGGAAAATCCTGCAACACAGTGCTTCTAAGGTGCCAAAAATAATTAAACATATAAAAATACTCTGAAAATAAAACAGTCATTTGAAGTTGGCGTTTATAGTAGGAGTGTGTCATGGGCGTGGCATAAAATCCACAGTACACAGAAGTCAGACTGTTAGGACTATTATAATTTCTATTCAGAATACGAAACTGGTAATTATTTGTGCTCATTTTTCTGATTTAATATGAGACTGAGAAAATTCACTGTTCTGTACATGCTGCTTCTTCTGAAACCTTTTTTTGTACAAGACAAAGTTTGCACCGTGGTGCTCGTGGTGGTCGTAAAGTTGGATAAAGGAAGAGGAACTGGCAAGCACGCTACAGAGTGAACAATCTGTCTAACTCAGCTTCGAGTCAGGAAAGCATCTGAAACTCCCACTAGCTTGGACCTGGTTGCATAGTTTTCTAATCTAGGACATTTCAAGACAATGGATCACAAAGATGAATGTTAATTGGCTCTTTCTTTAATTAAGACTCTTTAATAACATGTTTTATGTAATTAACCAATTCATTAAATATATTTTAAGATAATAATAATGATGATAATAGCAGTGGCAGAAACTAGAACAGTGAAAATATGTTCAAATACTGTGCTTTGCAGTTTACATATTTTAGTTCATAGATGTAAATGACATGCTATATCCTATGTAGTATTTCACTATTGACATGTGGATATTTAATATGAAGGTTGATTTACTTTAAACTACTAAAATTTAAAATACAGTGCTTCAGTTGAACTAAGAGCATATCAAGAGTTTAGTGGGTACATGTACTAGAGAACTCTGTACTGGACAAGAGAGAGGACATTTCAACATTCCAGTAGGTTTTCTTGTATGACACTGACTTGGATCAATGTTGGAATAATTTTCATAATAATGATTTCTTGCCACATAAACATTACATAGAATTCAAATGAAGCCACATCATCTTTGCCCATTTCATTCTTTTGGATTTAGATGGTACCCTGAAAACAATGCAATTATTTGTTTTCTCATTTTATCTCCTTGAGCTTCATTTCCCCATGGTTATCTGGCTTGGACTAATGTTGAAATAATAGTTTAATATAAAGAATGTTGTTATAATCTGTATAAATCTAAAGAGCATTAAAAGGTTTCATCATGGGTACATTGTGACTAAAAACATCCAATTTATACAGAATAATAATGGATTATCTGAAAGAAAACTAGCAGGTACATATAATGAGGTACCTTTTAATGATACTTTCTTGCCATATAAAGGTTACATAGACTTCAAATGAAGCCAAATCATCTTTGCGCATTTCATTCTTTTGTGTTTAGATGGCACCCTGAAAACACTGCAATTCTTTGTTTTCCCGTTTCATCTTCTTGAGCTTCATTTGTTTCCCACGTTATCACACCGTAAACTAAATATTCAAGTTTGCCTCTAAGTAACAACTACTTTTCCTTCCACAAAAATGCCTCACACACTTAGGGAAGAGAAACACAATAAACAAAAATTGTATTCAGAATAATAACTTTTACAGTTCACTATATCAAACTTCATTCTTTTAAAGAAAACTCAGAGAAATTTTATATTGAAACATAAGAGGAGCAAGGGACTTTTTTTCCCAAAAGACATTTTTTTAAAAAAATCTTTTAATTTATTTACACTCCAGATTTTATTTCCCCTCCCTGTCCACCCTCCGTCTGTTCCACATCCCATACCTCCTCCCTGGCCCTCTGTCTCCACAAGGATGTCCCCACCACCTACTCCCACCCTACCAGACCTCTAAACTCCCTGGGGCCTCCAGTCTCTTGAGGGTTAGGTTCATCTTCTCTGACTGAACCCAGACCCAGCAGTCCTCTGCTGTATATGTGTTGGGGGGGGGGGGTGTCTCATATCAGCTGGTGTGTGCTGCCTGATTGGTGGTCCAGTATCTGAGAGATCTCAGGGGTCCGGGTTAATTGACACTGCTGGTCCTCCTACAGGGTTGCTCTCCTCCTCAGATTCTTCCAGCTTTTCCCTAATTCAATCACAGAGGTCAGCAGCTTGACTTCTTAGAAAGAAAGGAGAGAAAAAAAAGAAAGAAAACTTCAAGTATGCACTTCACTAACAAACCAATGCCAAGTTTGTGATTCTTAACGTTACTCTTCTTTTCTCTGTGTCAATTTCCAAAGCATTTTGAAACTCATTGTTTATGTATCTAGGAAACCTCGGTGAATGGTTAATACTTAAAACAAGGAAAATGAAGGTACCTGCTTTTCATTGGCACTCCTGTAAGTCACATTCTGAAATTTCAGAGAATTGAAGTTCCTGACACATCTTGAATTAAAGAACTATATAATCATGAATCACTTAAAGCATGTGTAAAATAAACAGTGTAAATACCAAAGTAGCTACTTAAATATTCACACTGACACAGACCATTAAAATCTCTGGCAGAATTAAGTGCTCTGAAAACACGATTTTGTTGTTTTTATTTTCCCAGAATATGGGAGCAATATGAATCAACTTTCTATTTTTCTGATATTTAAAATATTTGATTACTTAGGTATGTTTCCAGAAATTTTTAGAAATAACTTCCTGAGCTTTCAAAACATTTGTAGAGATTCCTATCTAAGAAATCATCACAGGAAGTGGGAACAGTTATCTTATATAAATATCATACATTTTCCCTTTCCAGGGTCCCCTGTTGGATTTTTAAATTTTATTTTTATTTTGTAAGTATGAATATTTTCTTGCATGTATGTATGTGCACTCTGTGCATGTCTGGTGCCTGAGGAAGCCAGAAGAGTATCTGATTCTCTAAAACTGTAGTTACAGGCAGGTGAAAAGCTTGTTCTCAAACTTGATTCCTCTAGAAAAGCAGCCAGTGCTCCTGCCTGCTGAGCTGCCTCTCCAGCCCTGTGTTTTGATTTTTGAGACAGGATCTCACACTGGAATTCCCAATTAACTTCTTGACAATCCTCTGCCTCAATATCAGTAGCATGCTATAAAGGCACGAACCATCATTCCAAGCTTCTATCCAACTTTTAAACATGTAAGCTATTTCTAATGCCAAATTAGTATCAAAGAAAAAGATGTAGCCATCATGGAGAAACTGAGCATGATAACAAACTAAGCATGTTGAACAAATGTAAAAAAAAAGAAAAATATGAGAGAGTAAGAAGAATATGCAAAATGATGTCTGTAATGAGCCTTACCTGTGGGGGACCTCTCTTCTTCCCTATATGTTAGCACTAGAGTTCTGCAAATGTATCAGGTAAGCAATTGACAAAATAGGAAACATACATATAATGTAATAAACCAACATATTTGGAAAGAATAATAATTCATGATGAAAAAATAAAACAAATTATAAAATATATAATAAACATGGAAGTAAACAAATCAAAGGAAAAATATGTCCAAGTAGCCAATGACAACAATTGATATAACTGTTGCAGATCAAAAATTTAAAGAATGATGGGTATACAAAAATAAAAGTATGAAAAATATCAAAAATTATAGAACACAAATTCCTAGAAAAAACAATTTTCATAAAGCAAACAGAAGAATAAATAGAAGACCAAAACAGTCCTATTACAAAATAAAATTGATATTTAGTAATAATCTTAAAGATTAAACTAAGGGTTAAGGGAATTTTGTAATACAGATAAGATTTTGTCAAAATCATACATATACTTATGGAAATATAAAATAAAATTATTCTAACATATTTCATAAAGATAGAAAACTATTTACACAACTTCTAACAAAGACATTATAAAGAAGGCAAACTGTCAATGAATGTCATTTATAAATATAGATGGGAAATACTAAATATATATTATGTGATATATCATTACAGACGTATGTATGTGATAGATTTGTGTGTGTGTGTTATGGTTTGGATAGGAAGTCTTACTGAAGGCAAACATTGTTCAGAAATGGTGCATCTATAGGCATAATACCATTAAGAGGCCAAATCTCATTTGAAGTAAGAAATCACTTTGGCCAAGTCATTGTCTGGATCATAAAGTATTTCTGTTTTCATCAGTTGCACTGATAAAAGTAGGAAACTGAAATTAATGGATCAGTATTTATAGTCGGATACAAATTGCTTCTCATAGGATTATTGAATATTTGGTTTCCCCCACTAGTGAGCACTGCTTCGCTAACAGAAGTAAGTCATTTGGGATGGGCTTTGAGAGCTCAGCTTACACTGCTTCTAGTTTGCTCTCTTTGCTTTCTACGTGTGGTTGGAGAAGGATATGATTCTTCAGCTTCTTGCTCTGGTGGGCTGCTGCCATGCCTTCCTCATCATAAGGGACTTCCTTTCTGGAACTGTGAGTCAAAATAAACTCTTCCATAAGTTGCCTTTGGTTACAGTATCTTGTCCCAACAACAAAAAATTATGTAATAAGCTGGAGGTATATCTTGAAGAATTTACCTATCTCATGTGCTTCCTGTCTTGTTTCTTTCAGTTTTCCAGCTACCATGAATGGTGGTGCCTTTCTGCATGATGGAATCTTACAGCAGCCTGTGATCCACTGGCTGTGGAGCAGTAAGATGGCTTAGCATGTAAAGGTACTTGCTGCCTACCCTGACCACTAAAGTTCCATCCCAGTACCTAATGATGGAAGGAGAGAACTGACTCCAGAAAATTCTGATCTGACTTTTATACATGAATCATGGCACAGGAGAATTCATGCACACACACACACACACACACACACACACACACAAACACACAAACACACATTAAAGACAGAGACAGAGACAAAGGGAGTCAACTAAAAGTGAAGTGGTGTTATTGACCATAGAAAACAATTTTAAAACTGGGTAACACTGAATCAAAAGACTTCCTGTTCAATAAAAGAAACCAGTAAGCCATGGAGGAATAAATTATAAAGTGAGAAATTTTATTTGAAACACTGGAAACCAGTGAATGATTCATATATAAGATTTGAACACTACAAACCCAAAAGAAAGAATCATCAGAAAATTTAGTAATGATCATTAAATTCACAAAAGTAAGGATACAGTAAATATATGAACAAATCTACAACCTTTGAAGTTATCAAGAAAATACAAATTAAATTTACAACTAGATGACAGTGGATATTGGGTCAACATATAAATCAATTATTAATATATGCCAGAGAATGTTCCCATTTTAAAAAACATGTTGGTAATAACAAAAGATGGTATTCTAGATTGAATATACCTGTCCACTCAAAATTAATATAGTGAAGTTATAAAGCCCAGCAGGTAGTGTTTAGAAATGGACTGTTAGGAAGTCAGTCATTTCCTGAGGGTCATATCCTTTCACAAAATGACATCCAAGAGTTTAATCCCTCTCCCAGAGCAGACAAAAGAAAGAAAAGTTGGTGCCACAGGCAAGACAAGGGTCTTCAAAATAAAATCTACCTTTTTCTTGGTGTCCCGATTCTGCAATTCTCAGGCTCCAGAACACAGGCTCTAAGTGTATGACATTTTGTAGTTAGTGGTCTGAGTTGACAAATTCAGCAAATTTCAAGAATGGGACATACAGTAAATGTTGACAAAACCAAGAAAATGAAGCAATGAGGCTGTTCGTTCTTGCTGATAGTGAGCACGTGCATACTCCACGGCTCAGTTATCACCTTCTTCAGGAACTGTACTCATGCATGATTCCACGTAACCAACCAAATACCTGTCAGTTAGTTTTACATGCACTACAAACACCGTAAATAAAATATAACAGTGTATGAGAATGAAAATAAAGACAGTACAACTACATTCATCAACATTCGTCAATCTCATAACATAATGTTGAATGAAGAGAATGGGCGCTAAAATTCCACACATCATCTGAAAGCTGTGTCCAGAGCTGCAGGTTTAGGGATGGAACTTAAAAGAAAACTTGAAAGACGTATTAGCAAGGCCCTATTTTTTCCAACATAGGTGTTTTCATACAAATATTATTTTTATAATTTCTAAAGATTTTCCTTTCAAATTGAGAACGTTACAAACTTCAACATTTAGCCTTTCAAATGATGGAGCTAAGGGCTGGCAAGGTGGCTCAGTGAATAAGAGCCCTTGCTGCAGAAGCATATGGACCAGATTTCTTCTCTTTAAACTGGTTCTTTGCCACCATCGCCCTTTTCAGTTAAAATGCCTAAGCTATGCTACAAATAAAACTGGAAGACAGCAAAATTAAGGACAATTATGGCTGAACGTTCTTTTAAAATCAATTTTAGCAAGTCCTGAATTACATATACCAACTCGATTGAACTAAAAAAAAAGTTTCTTTCTGATGACAATTAGCATCATACATGAGACTGGAGAGTGGTTGGATATTAATGGAAATCCCTGAATGATGACCCAGTGACCCAATTTTAACTGCATGGTTGTTGCAGAGCAAGTATCATGAACTTTTGCCTTTAATTCTGTACACTTCTAGATCTCCTTTTAAGATGTCCCACTTCTCCCATGAATAAGTCAAGGGCAGCTTCTGCTGTTAGAAACCATTACAATCACCTGAAACACAAATGCAACTTTCTTCAGCTCCAGTTTCTATAACAAAATACCACAAACTTTACGAATCAAACAAGAGAAAACTGTCTCCTTTAGAACTATTGTCCTTTAGAAGCTGGTGAGTCCAAAATGAAGAGAATGAACAAGTTTGCTCCATTGTCAGGCATCCTGGCTTTCCGGGGCCTCTATCCCACAGGGTATCTTTCTGCAGTTTCAGTTCGAGGAACTGGTGTCTCCTATTATGTGAGAACAACTGTGATCATCCGAATGAATTTAGTTGACTTAAATTACCTTCCAACATCCCATCTCCAAGTGTCTTCACGTTGGGGCTTTGAGATTTGTTAAGTAGAATTGGCCTAAAGTGTATAAAAACATTCACTCTGTAGAGAATTGTTATAAGAAACAAATGAAACAAACCATCATTGTTTGACTTTAATAGTTTATAGATTGCATGTGTCGGAGATAAAGTTTGAATTGTGTAGAATATAATAAAAGATGCAAACTTAAGGTGTTAGTACCAGCAGAGGCTGTGATTGCAGAGGAGAATGTGTCAGAAAAATGCAGCTCTTCAGGTTTCTCAAAATTCTTTCATTCATTGTTTACACATATATTCTCTTCTTTTTTCCTTATGAAGGATTAGACATAAATAAGCCAACAGAAACTTGTAATGAAAAGTTCATGTGACTAGCTTTATCAGTATTCACTCTGAGGTGAAACATTCAGAGGTGGCACATGAGGTTCCTCACAAACTTTTGTTTCAGGTACCTACATCCAGAGGACTGATTGTATAAAACCTGGAACTGTGTTATTATAAAGGTCTCTTAATCCAGTCATTATTAACCTGCTCATGAAGCCTATTTTTAAAAGAATTAAATGCCAAATTAAAGCAGACTTGTGAAAGGTCAACATTATTATTACATTAATATCAAAATCCTTAATAATTTCCTTTAGTGTGCCTGAAAAGTAGTAACAATTTCCAGCTGAAATAACATAAATTTGTATTTATATAAACAGCTATCGAGATAGGCCTGTGCTTAAAATGCTTGCTGAGTAAGTGTGAGGACAGGTGTTTTTATGAGCACCCACAAATGGCAGGTTGCCATGGCAGTCTACGTGTGCAGGGGATCCCTGGAGCAAGCTGGCTAGCCACATCAGCCATTTCTGTTGGTCTTTAGGTTCAATTAGGATATCCTACTCCAATCAGTGAAGAAGAGATTAGTTGAGGATGACACCATACATCAAACTCACACCTCCACACACATGTGCACACATATGTGCCCACACACCTGTAATGTACACACACGGACATATGCTTACCACATAAGAAATAGTCAAATGATATCTATTATGTCTAGGCCGATAAACAGCATATTCAAGACTATATAAAATTCTATCCTATATATATTCTATACATACGGGATAAAAGCTAAACTATGGGGGAATTTTATAATGGTGATGGAAAGAAGCTATAGATAGATAAAAGAATGAGAAGAATAAAGATAGTAACAGAGAGAATACAGAAGGTAAAATAAAACCTGTTATTAGAAGATGACCTTGGAAGCTCACCTTTCAAGAACATTTGATAATTTATGTTATAATCAGAAATGTTATGTTACATTATTAATGAAAATTAAATATTTAATACTTTCATTTAAAACTTTAAATACACACACACACACACACACACACACACACAATGATGAAGACTAAGATATGACTCAAGAATGAGGACAATACAAATTAGAGCTTTCCTTGAATGCATTTCACTGATTTTTAAGAGCATTAAACATTTAGCTCTCAGCAACTATCTATTTTGTAGACTACTCTCTGTAGTTGATGAAGTCTTTGCATTTCTGCACACTTAGCTGTTTGCACAGTAACTACAAAATATCCAATTCCTGGTTCAAAGGATGGCTGTTTAAGTACATGGTCTTCTATATTTTGAGGTTTTTCAGTTTAATTCCCATTTGAGACACCCAGCCTTAACTGCAGACCCACCCACTACACTGAACATGGACCTCCCAGAGGAGCTATCTTCCTACTAAAACCTACCTCCAAATGATGCTTTGTCTGACATTAGAGAAAAAGCTCCCACAAGAGGTAGATATCCTTCTACACAACCCAGCTCTTGCCACAATTGATGCACTAGAGATACATCCCCTTCAAACATTCTCGTTCCTCTTCATCAGCCTCTATCACACTGTCTTACTCAGGGTTTCTATTCCTGCACAAACATCATGACCAAGATGCAAGTTGGGGAGGAAAGGGTTTATTGAGTTTACACTTCCATGCTGCTCTTTATCACCAAAGGAAGTCAGGACTGGAACTCAAGCAGGTCAGGAAGCAGGAGCTGATGCAGAGGCCATGGAGGGATGTTACTTACTGGCTTGTTTGCTTCTCCTGGCTTGCTCAGCCTGCTCTCTTATAGACCCAAGATTACCAGCCCACAGATGGTACACTCACAAGGGGCCTCTCCCTTGATCACTAATTGAGAAAATGCCTTACAGCTGGATCTCATGGAGGCATTTTCTCAACTGAAGCCCCTTTCTCTGTGATAACTCCAGCTTGTGTCAAGTTGACACACAAAACTAGCCGGTACACACACCATGACTGGAAAGGCAATGAGAAAGCTGTAGCTTTGGAGGTGCTTTGATCTACTTCAGCATCAAGAAGCAGAACCCAAAATAAACAGAGGAGGATGGGAAAAGGTCTCAGGAAAACAGCCTTGTGTCTGCTCATTCCCTTGCCTAAAAGTAGAATAAATGTAGGCAGAGCAATTCACATAAGGGAAGGGTCATTGGTCAATATGTTTCCTCAACTCATTACCAGAGTGCTCAGTGTTCAGATAGAGGTTGAAAATAGAGCAAAGTTGATGAGAATTAAACAGCTTTGTGTTTCATTGGAATTAAGTAGGATCGTAGGAGTCACTGAAAGCACAAGTGTAGTTTCTGTTTGTCTTTTGGATCCAAGGTATCATTAAAAATGAAGTTTTTTTTTTTGTTGTTTTTTTTTTTTTTTTTTTTTTTTAAGAACCATAGGAGGAACAAAGAAACAATGCAATTTTTTCTCATTAAAACTAGAACATACAAGTTTCTTTTTGCCGGGAGCTCCTCAGTTCTTTACATTGTCTAGATTTTTGATGGTATATTTGAAAGATGATACCCTGGGAAGTGATTTCATAATGCAAGTTTATTACTTTCCTGCCAGCATAAGGAATGACAAGTAGGAGAATTCATCTCACTGCTTTTTGTTTAAGTTGAAAGATTCCTAGCTTCCAATATGATGCTTCAAGAGCTGAGAGTATACATATAATGTTTTCTACACAATGATATACTATATTAATCTTAGTTTGAGTCACTATTTGGATCTTCAGAATACTTACAGCATGAAAAGATGAGTTAATTATCTTTAAAACTGACAATGTACATAAAAATCTTGCATTTTGCAATCATGCCAGATATTTAGTAATAGCAATAGGTCTTTACTAATTGTGCAAGCTTTTAAAACATAATACAATCTTGTTTTAAAGATTTTTACATATTTTAGTAAGCATTATATTGTTTCAAGTGGTGGCTGTAGAGTCTAAAATGTGCATTATCTACTTTTTACAACTTTCAAATGCCATTTCATGGGTGAGTGTCTTAAAATAGCATTTTCTCCCTTCTATATGCTGTTTTATAATATTTTATAAATCTCTATTGTGTCAAAACTCTATATCACATCCCTTTTTGCATTTTCCTTTAGAGAAATTAAAAATGTTAAAAAAAAAATCACTCGTGTGCTCATGATTTTGTGTAGTTCTTTATTTTTGGGAGAGTTCTTAATATCAGCTGTATACCATGCCATGCACTCTGTCTGTAAGACCGCCTTAACACACATGCTTCTAAAGATAGCAAATTTTCCAGACTTCTACCTGCTTAAAAACATCTATATTTTATATTTACTATAAATAGGCGATTTAAGGTATTTTTTGAAATTTCTTTTGCAAAAAGCTGGTGTGCCAGTGTTTGTTACTGGATTTACTTACAGAGCATAGGTAAGTTGTGGCACTTTTCCCAGAAAGGCTCCACAATGAAGTCTTTACCCAGAAGGGTTGATGGCTTTCCCATAGCCACAAAGATAAAGCCTCTAATTGTCCTCAGCCTGTATACTCTAGTCCCTCCCTGAGGTTACAGCCTGGGTAGCCAGGAGGAGCTGTTTACTCAGGTGAGAACCAGTTAATTTACAATTCCAGGCCTTCTATGAGGGGGATGTAAACAGACAACAAACCTAGCTGGGCTGATCCCTTGCAATTTGGCACAGCTGCACCCCTGAAGGTCCAGGTGGCAACTGTTTATCTCAGAGGATAACAATTACCTTTAAGAATCCCCTACTCTTGGAGCCTTTTACTTGACTTCCAGCTTAATTACCTGGAGGACACATTACTGACTCAACCATTTTCTCAGAATCTACCAAATGGTTCTTAATAAAAATCCTGTATTGATGGATTCAATAGCAAAGCATGGGGAGAAAGTATTTTATTGTGGTCAAAAGAAGTAAAAAAGAGGAAAGAGTAGAGAAGAAACTTTGGAAATTACAGCTTAGTCATTCCTTCATGAACAGTTTAAAGGATGATGGTTTTTTTACTACACTAGGGCTAAGCAAGCCTAAGAAAACTTAAGTATATACGTAAAGGGATCCAGAAAAAGGAGTATGCTTTCCAAGATTAAATGTATTCTCTCTAACCATAAATATATTTCAAAAATTAGCACTATGCAGGAAGAAATTTAGGTTCTGAGCTGAAAAGAAGTTTAGTTCATCAAACTTCCACAGGACACTTACTCTCTGGTCCATTTCTATAAATACAAAAATGAATAATACCAAAGAACAAGCAAAATAGAAAGCTCTAATCCAGCACACTGAATAATCACCAGAATCCAGAGAAACAAATGCTAACTGCTTAGCCTGTGGCAAGCAGAAATGCAGAATAGCAATTGGCCTCCCTGAGAAGTGGCTTTGACACATGAATATTTGTCTTTAGGTGAAATGGGAAGAAGTGGGTGTTTAGGGTCTCTCATAGACACATGGAAGTGTTTAATATCACACCAAACACATTTATGATGTACCTGGCCCTGATATTAAAGCTTACTTTAGAGTTCACAATAATGCTATTAACTAAGCTTTATTTGATAAGATATTAAAATGCTACATTTTATAGATATGGGATTAGAGAGTTATCAGTTTGACTTCTTAGACTTTTCATTCAGTCTATACATACTGTAGCATTCAGTTTTCTGTCATTCTGACAAAATACCTAAAATAGTTAACTCTAGAGGAACTTTAATCCAGCAACATGGTGCTCTGGCAAGGGATCTCATCCAAAGACCTCCTAAATCTGTGTGGAATACAGATATGACACACACGTTTAATCCCTCTGGCTGAAATACAGATATGCCCTTAATACTCACCTTTAATCTCTTAACAGTGAAGGTAAAGTTAGTATGTAGAAGGAAGCAGTCATGTTTGAAAGTAACATATATAATTAAAGGATGAACAAAGTGACAAATCCAGAGAAAGATTTGACAGAAGTAGTCAGAGATAGGATATGCCAACTTTCATCAGAACAGCACAGGAAAGAGAAGCTATTTGGGAGCAGGGCAGAGAGAGGGAGAGAGAGAGAGAGAAGAGAGGAAGCAGGTTTACCTGGACAGTTTTACAGAGACAGGTTGCAAATGAAGACAGAATGAGCCAGAGAATGAGGAGGCAGAATATTGAACAGATTGCCAGAGTTAGCTTGAGGCCATGCAAAGTAATTCAGTGAGAAGCCAAGAGAAGCCAATATGAGTCAGTCAGCTTAGGGAGGAGCTTGGGCCAGAACAAATGAGTTGAACAGGCCAGTCAGAGTTAAGAAAGAACTAGATCTAGAAAGGATAAGGTTATTCAGCAGTAAGCCTCTGAGACAGCAATTATATCTGGCAAATAAAAGTTACTTTTACAGTTAACATAAAGGAAGGAAATTTTATTTGGGTTCAAGAATGTTGGCATTTCAGTCCCCGATTTTCTGGCAGAAGTTTTCTCTTGGTGCTATTGGGGAAATAAAGAGAAAGATAGGAAGGGGTGTAGCAATATCAACAGCAATCTTACACCCTCTCAATGAGACCTTATTCTCAAATGCTCTACTATCATTCAATAGGACCACAGGCTGATGAGCAAGACTTTGCCATAGGGTCTTTGGGGACATATCCAATCAAAAAAGTTCATTTCCCCTATATTCTCATATTTTCTTAAACTTCTGGAAAACTCAGTCTCCAATCACATTTGCTGTGGTGTCTACAGAAAAATATCTGGTGGAAAAGCCTTCTAGCCACAGGATTTGACTTAAACACAGACTATGGAATGATCTGTACTTTAACAGTAAAGGATCCTAGTCTCAAAAGACTGAATGAATTATACAAACAGAAATGTATTTCATCGAGTCTAGGAAACTAGTAAGTCCGTGATCAAGGCAGACAGATCAGCTTTATAGATGGCTGACTTCTTGCTGTGTCTTTACACAGTGGAAGCACTGAATATGTTTTCTGATCTTAGAGGTTTTACCCTTGTGAAGAACTTCTCCCAAAGACTCCACCTCATAATGGCATCACATTGAGGATTATTAAATGTCACTACATGGGTTTGGGAAGAACATCAGCATCCAGTTTTGTAGTAGTCACATTTTGTTGCTGTGGACAGACTTCCAACAGAAACAGCCTAAGGGAAGAAAGATTTGTTTGGATTCATGCTTCTAGGAGGTGTTAGACTTGCCAGAATAGTTCAGTTCATGATGGAGGAAGTGTTTGAGGCTCTTCTTTTGTGAACAGGAAGCAGGGAGACTGAGACAGGAAGTAGGAGGTCAGTATTACCTTCAAAGGCCAGCCTTTGCTGAGCTATTTCTATCAGTGAGGCCCCATCATCTAAAGATCCCATTGTCTCCCAAATAGCATCAGTACCTGGGGACTAAGCATCCATAATATAAGCCTACGGCAGTGCAGATTCAGAACAAAAATACCATAAATAATAAATAAAATAAAATACCATAAATAATAAAATAAGGGCTTTTCCATAATAATTGATTATACATTTCCATATTTGAATAAGAGATTATGCCTACCCTGTAGTCTGCAACACATCTGCATGACAGTACACTCTGAGATTATATTTCCTTCTGGTATCTGTAATTATAGGTATGTCCCTGAGTGTCTTCAGTTTTTTCTTATTCATAACATAAAGAGTCAACTATAAATGTGATGACTTTGAAGATTCACATGAAAGGCTTTTCTATAGTTGTAATGCATTATGCCAGTTGCAATATCCCAGAGCTTTTATCTGGTATTTTCCTTTGAATGCAAAAACAGCAAATGTTCTTAAAAAGTTTTCTTTACAAGGAAGACAAGGACATGAAAAGATGAGAGAGACCTTTTGCCTATTTACCTTTGGAAAGCATTAACTGTCTTCTTTTAGTATAGAGCACTTGAGAACTATTGATTTTGTTTATGAATTGTCATATGCAAAACTCACAACTTGATAGCTGCCATGCAGCCTACAGCATCAGATCAGACCATGAGGAACTGTGCAGGTGATCTTCCTGTAAATGTGGAATGTCCACAGGTTACTATGGAGAAGATTGGAGTAGGGTGGAGAAATGGCTCAACAGTTAAGAGCACTTGTTGCTTGTGGGGCAGTGATCTGTGACAGGCAATCTGGCACCCGGTTGAGCACAGGCGTAAAATCTGGGTGACCCAGCAGAACAATCCCCAAGGGACGGGAAAACGTTATGCCAATGCTCCCGGGAGGCTTTTGGCTCCAGTCACGGTCATGTACCACCCCTCCTCAGGTAGAGGCATGGTCACAGCTCCAAGCCATCCCCATGTTAATGAGACACCTAGAGGCTTAGCCACGCCCCTTCCCAGTTACTATATCTGTCTTGCATCTCCCGGAGGCCACGGGGTACAGTTCTGTCCACGACACTCCACACGATGACAATACACGTCTTAGAATTATGGACTGTCTCTTCATCTGGACCCACCATGGGAAGCAAGGGATCCAGCCCTCGATTAAGAAGCCAAGTCTAATCTCCCAGAGAGGGCTTCCCAGCACTCCCAGACGGTACCCATTCACTCAAGCCTAAGCAACTAGCCCAGCACCCCAAGCTGCCGAAACCAGTCTCGGTGGGACCCCAGCTGCACTCCAGCTGGCCCGTCTGTGGCACCCTACAGTGACTGCTGTGCCCTGTGCTAGAGAAACCACGGAGACGGCTGCCAAGTGTTCCCCAGGAATGGCCCCCTCCGCCACCCACGGGCAGGTCCCGCAAAGGCTTCCCACAGCCCCCACCTGCCAATCGCACTGTGTGGGAAGATGCATGGCCACTTCCCGAGTGTCTCCTGCCCCTGGCCATAGTGCCCGGGACAGACATGTGGGGTTTCTTTCTACAGTGCCAAGTTTGTTCCAACAGTTGCTCACAAATAATTGTAGTAACTAGAGTTTCAGGAAATCCAAGACATTCTGACCTCTGCTGGCACCAGGAATGAATGAGATGCATATTTATAAACAATGGCCATCATTCAAACACATAAAATAAGCAAACCCTTCTTAAAATATTAAAATGATTGCTGGTAGAAAATGAGTAAATAAAGCAAGAGAAGCACAAAATGTTAAATGCCAAATAAGATAAATATTAAATCTTAAAAATTCTTGGTTGAAATACCTCTTTGATTTCCATAAGCAAAAGTGTGTGCCCCACCCTGAGCTCTCACAGTTCTGTATTAGTATCCCTCAAAGAGAGTAATAACTACTGTACTTTCTCATTTTTTTATGATATATTTTTTATTGTTATTCTTTAATTTTGTTTTTTAACAGGCCAGTCTTTATACCCTTCCCTGGCCACCCTCCAACAGTTCCTCATTCCATTCCTCCTCCCCTCCCCCACCCCCCAGGTCTCCAGGAGGATGTCCCCACCCCCACCCCACCAGACCAACCAACACCCTGGGACCTCATGTCTCTCAAGTGTTAGGTGCTGCTTCTCCACTGAGGTCAGACCAAACAGTCCTCTACTGTGTATATATATATTATATATGGAGCCTCATATGAACTAGTGTATGCTGCCTGGTTTGTGGCTCAGTATCTGAGAGATCTTGATATGAACTAGTGTATGCTGCCTGGTTTGTGGCTCAGTATCTGAGAGATCTTGAAGATCCAGGTTAGTTGAGACTGCTGATTTCCTATGGGGTTGCCCTCCTCCTCAGGTTCTTCCAGCCCTTCCCTAATTCAACTACAAGGGACCCAGGCTTCTGTCCATTGATTAGGTGTAAGTGTTTTCATCTGTCTCATTCAGCTACTTGTTGGGCCTCTCAGAGGACAGCCATGCTAGGCTCCTGTCTGTGAGAACACCATAGCACCAGTAATAGCGACAGGTCTTGGAGCCTCCCCTTGAGCTGTATCCCAATTTGGGCCAGTCACTGGACCTCCTTTTCCTCAGTCTCTTCTCCACTTTTGTCCCTGAAGTTCTTTTAGACAGGGACGATTCTGGGTCAGAGCTTTTGAGTGTGAGATGGCAACTCCATCCCTCTACTTGGTGCCCTGTCTTTCTACTGGAGGTAGACTTTATGAGTTCCCTCTCCCCACTGTTGGGCATTTCATCTAAGGTCCCTCGCTCTGAGTCCTGAGCATCTCTCAACTCCCAGGTGTATGGTGCAGTCTAGAGGGTACCCCTACCTTCTACCTCCTAAGATTGCCTGTTTCCATTCTTTCTGCTGGCCCTCAAGGCTTGACTCCTGCCTCTCACCCCTACCACTATCTGATTATGTTGCCCTTTTCCCCTCCCAGTCTACTCTCCCACCTAGGTCCCTCCCTCCCTCTGCCCCCCATGATTGCTTACTTCTCCCTTCCAAGTGGGATTGAGGCATCCTTACTTGGGCTCTTTGGCTTGTTAACCTTTCTGAGTTTGTGGATTATATCCTGGGTATTCTGTACTTTTTTGGCTAATATCCACTTATTAGTGAGTACATACCATGCATGTCCTTTTGGGTCTGAGTTAGGTCACTCAGGATGATATTTTCTAGTTCTATCCATTTTGCCTGCAAAACGCATGATGTCCTCGTTCTTAATAGCTGAGTAGTATTCTATTGTATAAATGAGCCACATTTTCTGTATCCATTCTTCCTTTGTAGGACATCTGAGTTGTTTCTAGCTTCTGAGTATCACAAATAAGACCACTATGATCATAGTGGAAAACATGTTCCTGTGGCATGGTAGGGCATCTTTTAAGTATATGCCCAAGAGTGGTATAGCCGGGTCTTCAGATAGATCTATTTCCAATAATCTGAGGAACCTCCAAATTGATATCCAGAGTGGTTGTACCAGTTTGCAATTCCACCAGCAATGGAGGAGTGTTCCTCTTTCTCCACATTCTTGCCAACATGTGCTATCACCTGAGGTTTGAGCTTAGCCATTCTGATTGGTATAAGGTAGAATCTCAGGTTCTTTTTTATTTACATTTCCCTGATGACTAAAGGACTGTAAACATTTTTTTAAGTGCTTCTTGGCCATTTGAGATTCCTCTGTTGTGAATTCTCAGTTTAGCTCTATACCACATTTTTTTATTAGATTGTTTCTTTTTTGGAGGTTAGCTTCTTGAGTTTTTTATATATTTTGGATATTAGATCTCTATTGGATGTGGGGTTAGTGAAGTTTTTTTCTCAGTCTGTAGGCTGCTGATTTTTCCTACTGACTATGTCCTTTGCCTTACAGAAGCTTTCAAATTTCATGAGGTCCGACTTATCAATTCTTGATCTTAGAGCCTGAGCCATTGGAGTTCTGTTCAGGAACACCCCCAGCTCCATGCCAGTGAGTTTGAGGCTCTTTCCTTCCCACTTTTTCTTCTATTAGACTGAGTGTATCTGGTTTTATGTTGCGGTCCTGGATCCACTTGGACTTGAACTTTGTGCAGGTGATAAATATGGATCTATTTTCATTTTTCGACATACTGACTGCCAGTTAGAACAGCACCATTTATTGAAGCTGCTTTCTTTTTTCCATGTTATATATTTGGAATCTTTGTCAAGGATCAAATGTCCATAAGTGTGTAGTTTTATTTCTGGGTCTTCAATTATATTCCATTGATCAACTTGTCTGTCTCTGTACCAGTACTATGCAGTTTTTATCAACATTGCTCTGTAAGATTGCTTGAGGTCAGGGATGGTGATTCCTCCAGAACTTTTTTTATTGTTAAGAATTCTTTTCCCTATTCTGGGATTTTGTTTTTTCATATGAAATTGAGAATTTCTCTTTCCATGTATTTGAAGAATTGTGTTGGAAATTTGATGGGGATTGTGTTGAATCTGTAGATTGCTTTTGGTAGGATGACCATTTTACTATGTCCATTCTACCAATCCATGAGCATGGGCAATCTCTCCATTTTCTGAGATCTTCTTCAATTTCTTTCTTGAGAAAATTAAAGCTCTTATCATACAAAACTTTCACTTGTTTGGTTAGAGTGACCCCAAGATAGGATAGTTTATAGTCTTTGTGAGTATTGTGCCAGATTTTGTTTCCCTAATTTCTTTCTCAGCCTGTTTATCATCTGTATAAAGGAAGGCTACTGATTTGTTTGAGTTAATTTTACATCCAGCCACTTTCCTGAAGTTGTTTATCAGCTGTTAGAAGTTCTCTGGTAGAATTTATGTGTAATATCATATTATCTGCAAATAGTAATACCTTGACTTCTTCTTTGTGAATTTGTATCCCCTTGATCTCCTTTTGTTGTCTCTTTTAATTGGATATTTTATATATTTACATTTTAAATATAAATACCCTTTCCAGTTTTCCCCTCCAGAACCCCTCTCTCCCAAGCCCCCTCCCCCTGCTTCTATGAGGATGCTCCCCCCTCCCACACACCCACTCCCACTTTACCGCCCTGGCTTTCCCCTACACTGGGGAATCGAGCCTTCACAGGACCAAACCTTCTCCTCCTATTGCTACCAGACAATGCCATCCTCTGCTATATATGCGGCTGGAGCCATGGGTCCTTCCATGTATGCTGTTTGGTTGGTAGTTTAGTCCCTGGGAGCTCTGTGGGGTTTGGTTAGTTGATATTGTTGTTCTTCCTATGGGGTTGTAAATCCTTTCAGCTCCTTCAGTTCTTTCTCTAACTCCTAGGGAGACAGCTATAACAGGCTCCTGTCAGCAAGTACTTCTTGGCATCTGCTATATTGTCTGGATTTGGTATCTGTATGTTGGATGGATCCCTAGGTGGGACAGTTTCTGGATGGCCTTTCCTTCAGTCTCTGTTCCACACTTTGTCCCCATATTTCCTTAAGACAGGAGCCCTTCTGGGTTAAGAATTTGGAGGTGAATGGGTGACCCCATCTCCCAACCAGGGGCTTTGCCTAGCCTCTGGATATGGTCTCTACACATTCTCCCTCCCCTTTGTTGGACATTTTATCTCATCCCTGGTGGGTCCTGGGACCCCATCTCCCATTGCTACACACTTCTTTTCAAATTCCTGACCCTCTGTGTATCATCCCTGTCACCTCCCATACCTGATCCTGACCCCCATTTTTCCCTTCCCCTCATTTCTTCCTCCCAAGTGCCTCCTACCATCTATTTCCCATGAGTATTTTGTTCCTCCTTCTAAGGACTGAAGGATCCACATTTTGGTCTTCCTTCTTATTGAGCTTCATATGGTCTGTGAATTGTATCTTGGGTATTCTTAGCTTTTGGGCTAATATCCACTTATCAGTGAGTGCATACCATGTGTGTTCTTTTCTGACTGGGTTATTGTAGGACCATGAAAGGCAGCTTGGTTTCTCATTGAGCTAAGGTTGGAAACTCCGGTGACCCTGAGGGATGGCAGGTGTTTTGCCATGCTCCTGGACACCAGGCTCCTGGCACGAGGCCACAGCTTTCCATAGATTTGTGGCCAACAGTTATGTAGGGCAACTCTCCAAGCTCCTTCTCAGGTAGAGGACTTGCACACTGGTCACATAGCCTCAGGACAGATCTTGATTTTAATGAGGTACCTAGAGGCCTAGAGGCTTAGCCAATAAACTCCCCTTCTCAGACACTCCTCCATGCAAAAGGTATTTAACCTCAGGCCTGCCCTGAGAACTGAGATATAGCTTTTATTCACCTACTTTCCACCATGACAATAAATGTCTTAAAACCATGAACTGTCTCTTTTCATCAAGATCCACTATGGGGAGCAATGGAGAGGGTTTCTCCTAAAGAGCCAGCTGCCTAATCTCCTGTGGAAGGCCTCTCAGTGCTCCAGCCAAGACCACCAAGCCAAGCCAACCTCGGACAAGCCAAGGACTCCTCCCTGCGGGACCCAGCCATAGCTCTTCCCTCTTTCCCCCTTCAGCCCTGGGCTAGATCCACCCTGGGCCCCCACTCTGTTCTCAATTCTTCTGCAGCATCCAGTGGTACCTGGGTTCCCAAGAGCCAGAGAACCAGATGGCCCTGGCCTCCTTGCAAGCCCAGGAACCCCTGATCTGACTGTCCCCAAGACCTCAGACTGCGCTCCCCACCACTGGAGCAGTGGCTGTGGCTTCCCATAGCCCAACACCCACCCAGTGCCAGTGCTGGGTGTGTAAGTGCAGTCAAACTTCCCGTGACCTGCATCCCCAAGCAGCCTGAGCCCTGTGGCAGAGCAGATACCACTTAACCTTACAGGTTTCCTCACTCAAGATGATATTTTCTAGTTCCATCCATTTGCCTAAGAATTTCATGAAGTCATTGTTTTTAATAGCTGAGTAACACTCCATTATGTAAGTGTACCATATTTTCTATATCCATTCCTCTGTTGAGGGGCATCTGGGTTCTTTCCAATTTCTGGCTCTCATAAATAAGGCTGCTATGAACATAGTGGAGCATATGTCCTTGTTATATGTTGGAGCATCTTTTGGGTATATGCCCAGGAGTGGTAGAGCTGGATCCATAGGTAGTACTATGTCCAATTTTCTGAGGAACTGCCAGACTGATTTCCAGAGGGGTTCTACCAGCTTGCAATCCCACCAACAATGGAAGAGTGTTCCTCTTTCTCCACATCCTGGCCAGCATCTGCTGTCACCTGAGTTTTTATTTTAGCCATTCTGACTGGTGTGAGGTGGAATCTCAGAGTTGGTTTGATTTGCATTTCCCTGATGACTACAGATGTTGAACATTTCTTTAGGTGCTTCTCAGACATTTGGTATTCCTCAGCTGAAAATTCTTTGTTTAGCTCTCCACCCCATTTTGTAATAGGGTTATTTGGTTCTCTGGAGTCTAACTTCTTGAATTCTTTGTGTATTTTGGATATTAGCCCTCTATCTGATGTAGGGTTGGTAAAGATCGTTTCCCAGTCTGTTGGTTGCCATTTTTGTCCTATTGACAGTGTCCTTTGTCTTATAGAAGCTTTGCAATTTCATGAGGTCTCATTTGTCGAATTTTGAACTTAGAGCATAAGCCACTGGTGTTCTGTTCAGAAAGTTTCCCCCTGTGCCCATGTGTTTGAGGCTCTTCCCCATTTTCTCTTCTATTAGTTTCAGTGTATCTGGTTTTATGTGGAGGTCCTTGGTCCACTTGGACTTGAGCTTTGTTCAAGGAGATAAAATGGATCTGTGTGCATTCTTCTACATGCTTACCAGCATGTTGAACCAGCACCATTTGTTGAAAATGCCGTCTCTTTTCCCACTGGATGGTTTTAGCTCCTTTGTCAAAGATCAAGTGGCTATAGGTGTGTGGGATCATTTCTGCATCTTCAATTCTATTCCCTTGATCTACCTGTCTGTCTATGCACCAATACCATGCAGTTTTTATCACTATTGCTCTGTAGTACAGCTTGATATCAGGGATGGTGATTCCCCTAAGAGTTCTTTTATTGTTGAAATAGTTTTCCCTATCCTGGGTTTTTAGTTATTCCAAATGAATTTGCAAATTGCTCTTTCTAACTCTATGAAGAATCAAGTGGGGATTTTGATGGGGATTGCATTGAATCTGTTGATTGCTTTCTGTGAGATGGCTATTTTTACTATATTAATCCTGCCAATCCATGAGCATGGGAGATCTTTCCATCTTCTGAGATCTTGTTTGATTTCTTTCTTCAGAGGCTTGAGGTTCTTGTCATACAGATCTTTTACTTGGTTGGTTAGAGTCACACCAAGGTATGGTTAGGACTTTGAGTACTATATTGAATAGGTTGGAAGAGATTGGCATCCTTGACTACTCCCTGATTTTAGTGGAATTGCTTCAAGTATCTCTCCATTTATATGATATTGGCTGTTGGTTTGCTGTATATTCCTTTTATTATGTTTAGTTAATTCCTGATCACTCCAATACTTTTAACATGAAGGCATGCTGTATTTTGTCAAATGTTTTTTCATTGTCTAATGAGATGATCATGTGATTTTTTTCTTTGAGTTTTTTTATATAGTAGGTTATGTTAATGGATTTTTGAATATTGAACCAGCCTTGCATTCCTGGGATGAAGCCTACTTGATCATAGTGAATAATGGCTTTGATATATCCTTGAATTTGGTTTGTAAGAATTTTATTGAGTATTTTTTCATTAATATTCATAAGAAAAAATGGTCTGATGTTCTCTTTTTTGTTGTTGGGCCATTATGTGGTTTAGGTATCAGGGTATCAGAGTAATTATAGCTTCAAACAATGAAATAGGTAGTGTTCCTTCTGCTTCTATTTTATGGAATAGTTTAAGGAGTGTTGGTAATAGCTCTTCTTTGAAGGTCTGGTAGAATTTTAACTTTTTGAGTTTGACTATTTCCTGCCACCTACCCCTCTTGGGTTTATTTGCTTCATTTTATTCTAGGGCTTTCATGTATGCTGTTAAGTTGCTAGTGTAGATTCTCTCCAATTTCTTTCCAGGGCACTTAGTCCTATGAATTTTCCTCTTAGCACTACTTTCACTGTATCCTATATGAGTATGCTGTGTTATCTTTTTCATTGAATTCCAGGAAATCTTTAATTTCTGCCTTTATTTCTTCCCTCAGCAAATTATCATTGAGTAGAGAGTTGTTCAGTTTCCATGGGTATGTGGGTTTTCTGTTGTTTTTGTTGTTATTGAAGACCAGCCTTAGTCTGCGGTGATCTGATAGGATGCATGGGATTATTTCAATCTTCTTTTACCAGTTGAGGTTTGTTTTGTGACTGATTATATGGTTAATTTTGGAGAAGATACCATGAGGTGCTGAGAAGAAGGTATATTCTTTTGTTTTGGAATGAAATGCTCTATAGATATCTGTTAAATCCTTTGGTTCAAAGTTTCTGCTAGGTTTATCATGTCTCTGTTTAGTTTCTATTTCCATGATATGCCAATTGGTGAAAGTGGGGTGTTGAAGTCTCCCACTATTATTGTGTGAGGTTCAATGTGTGCTTTGAGCTTTAGTAACATTTCTTTTATGAATGTGGTTGCTCTTGAAATTGGGGCATAGATGTTCAGGATTGAGACTTTCTCTTGGTGGATTTTTACTTTGATGAATATGAAGTATCCTTGCCCATCTCACTTGATAATTTTTGGTTGAAAGTATATTTTATTAGACATTAAGATGGCAACTCCACCTTGTTTCTTGGGAACGTTTGCTTCAAAAACTTTTTTTCTAGCATTTTACTCTGACGTATTGTCTGTCTTTGTTATTGAGGTGTGTTTCTCATATGCAGCAAAATTCTGGATCCTGATTGCATATCCAATCTGTTAGCTTTTGTCTTTTTATTGGGGAATTTAGTCTATTGATGTTGAGAGATATTAAAGACAGATGGTTGTTAGTTCCTGTTATGTTTGTTGTTGTAGGTGACATTATGTGCATGTGATTTTTTCCTTTTGGCTTTGTTGTGAGATGATTAATATCTTGATTTTTCTTTGGTGCAAATACACTCCTTGTGTTGGGGTTTTCTATAGGATCCTCTGTAGTGCTGGATTGGTAGATAGATATTATTAAAATTTGGTTTTGTCCTGGAATATTTTGGTTTCTCCATCTATGCTGGTTGAGAATTTTTCTGGGTATAGTACCATGGGCTGGAATTTATGTTCTCTTAGGGTCTTCATGACCTCTGTCCAAGCTCTTCTGGGTTTTAGGATCTGTGTTGAGAAGTCTGGTGTAATTCTGATAGATCTGCCTTTATATGTTACTTGACATTTTCCTCTTACTGCTTTTAATATTCTTTCTTTGTTCTGTGCCTTTAGTGTTTTGATTATTATGTGATCAGAGGATTTTCTTTTCTTGTCCAATCTATTTGGTGTTCCATAGGCTTTTTGTACATTTATGGCCACCTCTTTCTTTACATTGGGGAAGTTTTCTTCTATGATTTTGTTGGGGATGTTTTTGGGTCATTTGACCTGGATATCTTCACTCTCTTCTATTCTTATTCTTAGATTTGATATTTTCATTGTGTCCTGGATTTCCTGGATGGTTTCAATTAGGAATCTGTTATGTTTTGAATTTTCTTTGAAGCTGTGTCAATATCTTCTAAGGTATCTTCTATACCTAAGATTCTCTCGTCTATCTTATTCTGTTGGTGATGCTTACATCTCTATTTTCTCACTTCTTTCCTAGGTTTTCCATTTCCATAGTTGTCTCTATTTGTGTTTTCTTTATTGCTTCTACTTCCACTTTTAGTTCTTGGACTGCTTTGTGCAATTCTTCCCTTTTTTGATTGTATTTTCCTGTATTTCTTTAAGGGATTTATGTTTCCTCTTTAAGGGCTTCTACCTGTTTACCTGTGATTTTCTGCATTTCTTTCAGTGAGTTATTTATATCTTCCTTAAAGTTCTCAATTATCATCATGCTTTTCAGGGGTGTTGGTATATCCAGGGCTTGCTGTGGTAGAAGAACTGGGTTCTGATGATGCCAAAGTATATTTGCTTCTGTTGTTTATGTTCTTACGCTTGTCTCTCACCATCTGGTTATCTCTGGTGTTAGTTGGCCTGAGTGTCTCTGTCTGGAGCCTGCCTCCTCTGTCCCTGGGTTGCTGTAGGTCCCCTGGGAGGCCTGTGGCCCTGGCTGTAGCAGTCCTTCTGTGAGGCCTCCAGACTGTGGAGTCTTCAAAGCAGTAGAGAAGCTACTGATCATTTGCCCTGCATGCAGCTGATCTCCTGGGAGGCCTTCAGACTGTTGGGTCTTCAGAGGAGCAGTCAACCTGTTGCCCTACATGTAGCTGTTCTCCTGGGAAGCCTTCAGACTGTGGGGTATGTTGCTCTGCATGCAGCAAAACCCCTGAGAGTCCTTCAGATTTTGGATCTTCAGAGAAACAGACGAGCTGGTGATCTGTCTCAGTGAAAGGTGCATGCTGAAAAGGTTGTGGAGTTCTGAGTGGGGATTGGGGGCGATAATGGGTCCTGAGTCCACTGGGCTCCTCAGGAATCCCAGGTGCTGCTGTTGTATGAGAGGGTCCCTTACTTGTTGCCCTGTGTGCAGCAGAACCCCTGGGAGGCCTTTAGACTGTTGGGTCTTTAGATGAGCAGACAAGCTGGTTATCTGTCCTGGTGGAATGAATGTGCTAGAAGGGGGTTGGAGTTCAGGGATGTGGGTTGGGGGGATAATAGGTTCTGAGTCTGCTGGACTCCTCAGGGTTCCCAGCTCATGGTGTTGTTTGGGAGGATCCCTTGCCAGTTGCCCTGCATGCAACAAAAGTCCTGGGAGGCCTTCAGACTGTTGGGTCTTCAGAGGAGCAGACCTTTCTTTCTCAGTTTTGATAGACATGTTCTTGTAAAACATTTGATTCTTTCATAGTGCTCATTAAATATTTGTTTTGATTTTTGTTATAAAGTTATATTTATGCGTTTCAAATACTAGAATGAGAAGTCTTTTTTCTCTCCATCAACCCCAACCAGCCAGGAAGTCTCCAAACTCTCCTTCAATAATCTGTCTTTTCTGTCTTACCCACATCTCATACTCTCCCAAAGAACCATTATCATCATCATTTATACTCATAGTACATATTTAGGTTTAAGTTTTCTAAGTGTATTCTGAATTCTTATCTTTATACTCATAGGGAGTTGTAGCTCTCACCTCTCATAAATGAAACTTCTTTTTGTACCAGGCAGAGATCACTACAAAATCCACAACTGCAGAGACCATGGATGGGGTACTGATTCTTAACTAATACATTTACAATACAACCACTATGCCTAAGAATCAGAAACAACTTGGAAGAGATGAAGGAAAGTGAAACCCAGAGAATCTGGGCATCTTTTCTCTTCAAAAAAGGAGAGGAGGAAGAGGATAAGTCTAAATAAAGAATAGATCTGGGAGGTATTATCAAAGTGCATTGTATACAATTCTAAAGAATTAATAAAAATGTTGTTTTAATTTTTAATTGGGTTAAATTAAAATCAAATAATCTAATGCTCACTTTTAAAAATTTGGTTAAAATGTTGGGACTCAGCACTATTTGTAGGAGTCTGGAAGGCAGCTTTGTATTCATAAAATGAGCTACAGAAGCAAAATTCTTGAGAAGTGAGAAAGACAAATAGAGTAGGCAGAAGGTTTGATTTATAATATTTTTCTCTATGATCCTCTTCCCTGAGCAGAACTGATTCCAGCTTTCTGTGTAACCTCTGCAGCTGCTGTTTGTGCAAGGAAAACCAAAAAGATATGGACAAGATTGGTGGTATGCTCCATCAAATTTATAACAGCTTAATATTTTCTCACAGAAATGTGTGAATTCTATTACCACTAACGTTTTTTCTGCCAATGAAGAAATGTGCCAATAGACATTTTTAAGGTCTCCAATATGCGTATTTTCTTCCTTGGAATAAGTAAATATTTTGAAATAGTCATATAATAAATTTGATCACTTTTTCAAACTAGGAATAATCAATATGATTTAGCTTAAATGATATTATACATTTAGCAAATGAAAGTAATACTTGTATATCAGAATAGATTCAATATTTATAAATCAAACTAAGATATTTCTATATTTCTTTGCCATAGATTGTATACAAACTGAAACACTATCAGGATGATTTATTGATTCATTTGTATAATAAATTGAGTTATTCTTGATTGTGAGACTAATAGTGATCAGATTTCTTGTCATAGAGCATACAGAGAGCTCCTCTGCCTGAACTCTCAACCAGAACAACATTCTACACACAGTTCATCTCCTATTTTGGAATTATTGGCTAAGCCTCTTTTGCATTCATTGATAATTATTAGTGACGCAACTTCAAGAAATTAGGAATCAACAAACCCAAGAGTATATTAATTCAATCATGTTATATGAAAGTAGAAAGCAAGGCCTACCTAAAGGCCTTCGAAGGATGTCTCAAATGCCCAACTTTACATAGCAGGAAGGAACCCATCTCCTGCATCTTTATCTTTTGCTACATTACAGTTTGTCTAAGAAAGAGGAATCTCATGAATTTGGTACCTGTCTTAGTAAGGATTTCTATTGCTGAGACAAAACACCATGACCAAAAGGCAAACTGGGGAGAAAAGGGTTTATTTAGCTTACTCTTCCATATTGCTGTTCATTAATGAAGAAAGTTAGGGCAGGAACTCAAAGAGGACAGGAATCTGAGGCAGGAGCTGATGCAGAGGTTATGGAGGGGTGCTGTTTACTAGCTTGTTCAACATGGCTTGCACAGCATGATTTCTTATAGAACCCAGGACCAACAGCCCAGGGGATGATTTCAAAATAGGGTCAAAAGAATGATACCTTGGGGAACTGTGAAAGAGGCTTCAGTTAAAAACACAAAGAGGGCTTTTACCTCAAGTACATTTTCTTCCCTGGATTGTTCTTGGGTGTGATTTCATGCCTTCTATGTTAAACACTTACATATAATTTATAAGACATGTTTATTCTTCTTGGATGTCAGAACATAGCTATAAAACCCAATCTGATGAGAGGATATGCTGAATTCTGTCTTCAGTGTACCATGAATCTGAACATGGCCTTCTGCCTTGCTTTAGTGCTTTCCCAGGTATAATCTATAATATGTTCCAAGCAATTGTGTTTAAATTGGTTTGTCCTTAGAATGTTCTGGAAAAGAGCTATTCTTCTAATAGTATGTGCTTACTGGTGTTTATTTACATGGTTTTAAGGTTGCGTATTTCTGAACTCAAACAACCTACCTTGAATCGTTGCTTTCATTGCTGCATTCATTTGTAAAAGTACACTGAAATGAATGAAGGGGTCTACAGCATTAGACTGTAGTCTGCCCCATTCTTTCAGGTTCTCAAATCCCAAATTGAAGACAGATCTGCATAGAAATATGGGATTACCATAGTGGGCTGGGCTCTTCCCCATCAATCATTAATTAAGAACATGCCCTGCAAGCTAGCATACAGCCTGATCTTATGGAGGCACTTCCTTAATTGGCATTCTCTCCTCTCAGAGGAAGTTAGCTTGGGTCAAGTTAACATAAAACTGTCCAGCATAATGCCTGTGTGTGATATCGTATGGGTTCTTTCTTAGACTTCATGCAAACATACATCCCTCAAAGTATTTTTGAAAATACTAGCTCAGTGATTTTCGATAATGAGTTGTTTGCACCAGTATGTGCATATCTCCTCTAAGAATTAGCTTTGCTGATGACATTTAGTAACAGTCTATCCCTGTGCTTGATAGTATCATACCAATACCCCCAGTAGCAAATCAGAAGAGAGGATGGAAGGTCATATCCAGATTCATAATTTAAGGGAGAAGATACATTTTAGCTTATCACTCTCTATCCTACTAAGAAAATAAAAATTTGTATATACTTAGATAAGCTTAGTAGATTGCATAAAGCACACACATATCTTTTGTCTTAGGAATTATTAGACTTATATGAAACTAATGAAATCATGAAGGTAGGATTACATGATAGGACGGTAGTGTCTTAAAGGACCTCTCTCTCTCTCTCTCTCTCTCTCTCTCTCTCTCTCTCTCTCTCTCTCTCTCTCTTTCCTTCTCCTCCTCCTCCTCCTCCTCTTCCTCCTCCTCCTCCTCCTCCTCTTTCCCCCTCTTCCTCCTCCTCTTCTTCTTACCTTTCTTCCCAACCTCAATCTCTCTGTTCCTCTTCCTTCCTCTCCCTTCTCCCTCCTCTCCCTTTCATCATACCAAGAGTACAGAAGAGAAAAGGAGCTGCCACCTATAAGCACTTAGGAAGAAATATTTGCCATGGAAGCCACTGGATCCATGGGTTTTTCTTATAGTTGTGACACCGCATCAAGCACACACCAAAGAACTTGGAAGCATGGCAATATATAGATAGTAAAAAAGGCAGAGGATCCTACCAAAGAAGAGTTCTCAGCTGTACAATAAGCTCATTTATATGAACAGGCACCTATTTATTTATTATTTATTTATTTATTTATTTATTTATTTATTTATTTATTTATTTATTTTAAACTCCAGATTTTATTCCCCTCCCTGTCCACCCTCTGACTGTTCCGCATCACATACCTTCTCCCTACCCCTTTGTCTCCATGAGGATGTCCCCACCCCACCTCCACCCCACCAGACCTCTAAACTCCCTGGGGCCTCCAGTCTCTTGAGGGCTAGAGGCATCCTCTCTGACTAAACCCAGCAGACCTCGTCTGCATATATGCCAGGGGCTCCACATCAGCTGGTATATGCTGCGTGGTCAGTGTTCCAGTATCTGAGAGATCTCCGGTGTCCAGGTTAGTTGAGACTGCTGGTCCTCCTACAGGGCTGCTCTCCTCCCCAGCCTCTTCCAGCTTTCCCCTAATACAACCACAGGACTCAGCAGCTTCTGTGCATTGATTGAGTGCATTGAATATCTGCATCTGACTCTTTCAGCTGCTTGTTGGGTCTTTCACAGGGAAGTCATGCTAGGTCCCTTTTTGTGAGCGCTCCACAGCCTCAGTAATAGTGTCAGGCCTTGGGGCCTCCCCTTGAGCTGGATCCCACTTTGAGCCTATCCCTTGACCTTCTTTTCCTCAGGCTCCTCTCCATTTCCTTTCCTGCAGTTCTTTCAGACAGGAACAATTATGGGTTAGAGTTTTGACTGTGGGATGGCAACCCCATCCCTCACTTGATGCCCTGTCTTTCTGCTGGAGGTGGGATCTACAAGTTCCCTCTCCCCAGTGTAGGGCATTTCATCTAAGATCCCTCTCTGGTACATTCTGGAGGGTCCCCCCAACAGGCATTTTTAAAGAAGAAAGTGTTGTCTTTTAAAAATGTGACATGTTAACATTTAAAATAAAAAATGGAGCTCATTGGAAGAGCTTGGCTGTAGCAAGGCCCTCTACCTCTCACTTGCCTTTCACTCTCTTGCTGATCCTTAGTATTTCAGAGAATTCTGTGCCCTAAGTACTTAAAAGTAAATTGCTCAAGTTTCCACAGTTTGTCATAAGCTTCAGTGAAAACCAAAGCTCATTTAGTATATCTATTGGCAACTTCTCCCTTGGTGGGAAACTTTGCCTAACACATAGGTCCTTAACCTCAAACCTTGGTAGAAGTTGAACTGTAGAAGCAAGAGCTGAACACATAATGAGATTAGACCTCAAATTCCAAGGCTTCTAATGGAGAGCCTGACAGGCCTGCTGTTGCCTGGCAGGATGGGGAGAGGACTGCCTTTGTCTGGTAAGTGTTGTTAAAACATTTATACTTGTTAGAGTCTCCAGCTTTAAAGTACATGATAGGGACTTACTATACCTGGGTTCTCTGCTCTGTCTCATTCTTCTTGGAACCTCACATCCCCAGGGCTCAAAGCCTCATTCCTAGGATCTTGAACCACCTGGGCTCAAAGCCTGCCAGTCTAGTCATGTCCCTTCAAATGCATGGCAGAATGTCTGCTGTCTTTTTTTCATCCTGTACAGAATGGGTAATATGGAACCTTGCCTCCCTGGAACGATCAATGATGAAAGCCTTTGCACATGGTGATTCGATCTTTAATCCTCAAACAGAATGAGCATCCCCAAGGTAAATTTTGACTTCTTGGATTCAGCTATTTGTCTTGGATTCCTGTCCATTTGTCTATCTTAGAGCTAAGTGTATAAGTCTTTGAGGTTTTCTACTCTTAGTTACATAGAAGTAGGAATATACCCATGATTTTAGCTAAGATGTATTCAGGCTTATTGAGTGATCAATATCAAGTACTTTTTCCCTTCATTAATTTAATAATCTCTGTATTTCTGAAGCATATCACTATTCCTTTGTTATTATTAATGAATTTGAAGCAACAAGAGTTAAACAATGTTCCCGAGACCACAGCTTACAAGTGTGATGGAGGCAGGATTCAAATTTAATCTGCTTCTAGAAGTTGTATAATCTAGGATGACTTGTAGCCTCTCATAATGTGCATTCAGGAGTAACAATTAAAAATGGCATATTCTGTTGGTTATTCCTCAATAGGTTTAATAGGATGTGTTGAACCAATAACTAAGTCACTGGTCCCTCTGCATTGGTTCCTGAGCATCCTCACGAAAGTAGATCTACCTGGAGCCAAAGGAAGTAGTGTATAGCGAGAGGACATTAGGGGTCTCCATTGTTAAGTACAATTGTGTCTTTTAGCCTTTGAGAGGTGAGTAACTGTTTACAGTGTGCTAACATCAGAATCTAATTCAAAGCTTAGGTATGTATGTTCCTTTTTCCTTGGCCTTGCCATAAAGAAGAGAACCCATTCCTTCCCTACATGCAGTCAACCAGGCATTTCATTGTTGGAAAAGACAACGTAGAAGTGGAAGGTTGATTTTTCTCCCATTTCCTCTTGAAACCCATCCTCTCCTTTTATGAAAAAGACAAAAGAATATTGGGAACCAATTTTGCTGCTACATGCAATATTTCCTGGCTTTCACATCTTAGAAATTTAAAATATTCTGAAATTTTATGGCTTACTGATTCTTAGAGAAGTGTTTATCTTTTCAGTTTCTTTGTTTTTCTGAATGCATTAAGACACAGGAAATGGTTTAGTTCTCATTTGCTATGTTGTAACAGTAGCCACGAATTCCTATTACTTCCCTAAAATCTGTTACTGTGCATTCAGAAGCCTTGTTTTTCTAAGGAACATTTTAAAGCTCTCCTATTTTTCTCTCACGGCACCTCCTAAAACTTTCAGAGATAACTTTATTGCTGTCTTTCTGATATACAAGGACCATCGTTTCTCATCTTAGTTAATGCTATATAAAATCAAGTGTACCCACTTTTACTATCACGACCAATTTAATTATTGTTGGGAAAGTAATAAGCTGAATACAATTTTTCTCAAAAAATCAGGGACCTACTGATTTGAGTATTTAAAACTTGGGAAATACCTATGGTTGACAGACCTTTTACTACCTTAAAGAAGATATGCAACATACAATATAATACTTCTCTTCTTGGAGAACTACAGATTATTATGGATGACTGCAATAACACAACAGCCATGTTCTCCTGGAAAAGTTCTCCTGCCTCACTTATATTCAACATAATATGTACAACGAACTATTGAGTGACTGCCTGTTACATTTGATAAACACCAAAAATACAAAATGGGCATAGAAACCCATCCTAACGACACTCACGTCAGCCCTGGAACCTTCCCAATGTTGCAGACCCTTCACTGCAGCTTCTTGCTATGGTCCCTTGCTTCTTATAATTATTTTTAAAATTTATCCTAAAAAATAGGAGCGCTGCATTTCATTATTATAACGTACTCAGTATATGCAAAAAGTTGTTTGTAGTTTACCTGTTCACGTACATGTTGGTTTTATCTAATTTGTAATTATATGAGAATGCTGTTTAATCATCTTTTGACATTCCTTTAGGTAAACATGGATCTACATTTCTGTAAGTATGTATCTGGGAATAGGAGGATAAATATTTGCTTAGTTTTAAAGACAAAGGAAGCATAGAAGTACCTTTAAAATCTTACATAGTATTATAGCAACATCTCATTGTTCACAGTCCACTAGGAGAGGTGGGAAAAGACAGGTTTTGGCTGCATGGATTATCATTGTTAGGAAAATCTTCTGCGATCAATAAAGAAAATCAGAACAGGACCTGTGTGACCAGGAGTGGGCTCAGCTCATTGACTTAATTCTTTCTCTCATAGGAAACCTACTGTCACCTAGTGACTCACATAAAGTCCCTGAATAATTCTGTCCTCTTCCCATGCAGTTCCTTAATCTTGAACTCACTGTCATCTCTTCTTTGCTAAACCAGCACCACAACCACAACCTTTAGACAGATATACTCCTTCAATGGCTTCGGGCTCTTTTTTCTTCCAGTTTTATGCCCCTGTAGCAGTCAAGCGGTTTGACTTGATCTGAATGATTCCATGGATTCCCCTGCCATCCCCAGTTGTTTCCTAGATTAAGGTTTGGCAACCAACACCATGCCTGCTCACAGTGGTCGCCAGGAACACCTGCACGTTCATACTACCTCGCCTTCTGTTCCCTCTGTGCCAGCCACAAAGCTTTATGTTTTTTCTTCTTCAAGATCATTGTGCCAAAGTTCACATCCACCTAAGGAGTTGGGGGCGGGGACTGTGATTTAGAATAGAACTTGTGTAACCCCTGGAAGTGCTCTGTCCTGTTAAATGAACAAGGACAAAGAATTGTGAGGCCATAAGGTGGCTACTCTTGGTTGGCCACTGGACCATGTCTGGAATGAACTAAAACCCAAGCGTCTGTGTAAAACTGTGAGAGATTTTGTCTTAATTAAATCACTTGAAGTGTGAAGACCCATTTTTAATCCCTATCTTTTGAAGTAGGAAGGTCCACCTTCAATCTGGGCAACATTTTCTGCTGGCAGCCTATGTAAAAAACATGGGATGAAGGAAGCTCTCTCTGTGTCTCTCTCTGTGTCTTTCTCTCAGTCTCTCAGTCTCTCTCTCTCTCTCTCTCTCTCTCTCTCTCTTTCTCTCTCTCTCTCCCTGCTTATCTTCACTTGCACGCAAGACTGTTCCTTCACTGGCACTACAGCCTACGTTTTGCAGATACTGGCATATACCCCAAAACAGCTGAGATATTCAAACTCATGGACTGAACAGCTAGTGGATTCTTGGACTCACCATGGGTAGGCAGGCACTGTTGGACCAGCTGCACCACAGCCTGTAGGCTATTCTAATAATCTCTTCAGACTTCAGACTTCACATTCTCTCTCTCTCTCTCTCTCTCTCTCTCTCTCTCTCTCTCTCTCTCTCTCTCTCTTCAATTCTTGTTTCTCTAGAGAACCCTGACTAAAGCAGGCCTGAAGCACATCCTATTTCCTAAGTAACTCAAAATCAATTCTGAATGTTTAGCAGTCAAGAATTGTCTTTGAATGCTAAAACTGGTTATTTGGTGATTGTACTAAATTTTTTTCTTGTGAAATTATAGGTCTAAAGCTAACTAATTAGTTAAAATCACTAAAACCTTTGCTTCAGCACCCACAATATGTAAAAAGTGGGCTTAGGAACATCTGTAACATATAATTCTCATGTGCTGAATGACCTCAAGTTGATGATTCAGAAATAGGAATAAACAATTGAACACAAGTATGTGTATTTGAACCTAAACTCTTGTAAATAATAGAAAAGATTAATAACTCAGATGTTAATTGTCACTGTGCACTTGCCCCACCCCAGGCAATTCCTTGATTAACTGTTATCCTGAAGGGTAGAGGCTGTTGCTTGTCCATATACCAGAGTATTTCTTCCATTCCCATTTATGGTTCGTTATTATTTAATCCCCAAAGAAAACCAAATCAAAAGTGACAAAGGAACCAGGAAAGAAAGGAGTAAACGAAGAAAAGAAGCAGGCAAGGAAGGAGGAAGGAAAGAAGAAAAGAAGACAAGAAAGGAAGGAAGGAAAAAAGGAAGAAAAATGTAAACATACACAGCCACACACACATGCACACAAAGATAGCACGGAATTAACCAAGAAAACTGCCACCCTATGAAGCAGGCTCCCCAGGATGGCTGCTGTCATGGTGCAAATATCAGGGAAAATACATTTCCAGTACTTGGTCAAACCTCGGGATGCTGTTCAGCTTATTTCAGGGAGAGTGAGCAGCTTACTTCACATATGCAGAGTAGTGTGCCTTTGTTAGAGGATAACAGCCTGTGGGAAAAGCACCATTAGGACACCAAAGCAGAAAGACGTAATGCCTCCAAAAAAACGCGAGCGATAAGGCATTTCTGATTTTTTAGAAGCAGCATTTAGAGGCCTTAGTTTATCTTAAAGAGTAAGTGCCTAGTGACATTGGAAAATGCTCAGTAAGCAGCTTATGTATAAGAACCAAGACTAATATCATAGAATGCATTGCAAAATTTAGCAACATTATGATCCTCTTTAAGTTCACTTTGATCATTTTTCTTCCTTTTATTCTGGAAGATACTTGTCACAATAGCTTTTAAATATGAGTCAACCTCGAGAGTCTGTATATGTACTTAATAAACAATAAGTACTTAAAACGCAGCCTGGAAAGCAATATTTTCTCAAAGTCCTATGTACTTTGATTCTTCATGAGTATATTAGAGGTACTTAATATATATCCATTATATATTGTTGAGAAAAAACTAAAAGTATCAATTCAGGAAGAATTCAGATATGTCTCTCAGCTCTGTCAGTTCTATCTTTGGTTGTGAGCCTAGCCTTTACCACGGAGCCGTATCTCCAGCCGATCAATGCTGTACTGAGTTACAAGAGTGCTGCAGGTTAGACCTTTATGCTCCATATTGGTTAGACTCCCTCAGCTGTTCATCCTTCATCTTAATTATCCCTTTCCTAGTTGTCTCCTTTCTTTCTTCCTTCCTTCCCTCACTTCCTTACTTATTTTTCTCGTTGCTGTTGTTTATGCCATGATTCCCCCATTTGTAGACTGAGATCAACCACATTTGCTGACGTCTGATGATGGAGTCGCACCACGGTGCTCAGTGGCACCGAAACGCAACCTTGCCTTGGCCTCATCACCCTTCCTGAGTGTGTGGCTACCTGAGCCTTCCCTCCTCTCTTGTTTGTCTTTTGAGATGGGCCCTGACTCTGTATTCCAGACCAGCTTCATGCTTGGAATCTCCCAGCCTTAGATTCCCAAGAACTTGGATTTATAGATGTCTCAGTTTACCTGGCTTAAATTATCTTTAGTTCTAAAGTGTCTAGAAAAGACATATACTCTGCAGATATCTTAGTGCTGGTATGTGTGTGTGTGTGTGTGTGTGTGTGTGTGTGTGTGCGTGTGCACGTGCACATGTGTGCTTGTGTGTGTATATATGAAGCTATAACCGATAAAGAAGAACATAATGCAGAAGAAATGAACAAGCAGAGTGAAACCATTAGCCCCCCTAGGTTTCAAAATCATTGTAATCTTGATAATATGTACTTAGAGGAACTCCAGAAGTCCTCCTGGAGATTGAAGCAAGGAGACAAAAGTAGGAGGTCACATAAGGCTTTTTTTTGGTCATGTGTCCATCTACCATGGAAGCTTACTTTTCATAAATTATACACCAGTGTCCTTAGGCCGCCTCGAGAACTCTGAATGCAGACATTCCCAGTCAGAAGATAAGCAAGCGAAGCTGTCCCATAGAGGAGCCATTCCTACCTGAAGGTCAGTAATTATCAGGTCACCACTTGTTTGCAACATTGTTTCAAAATTGTTTGAACTTTATTCCATTTTGTCCTCATGACTTTAGGAAGAATACAGAAGCTGAGAAATAAAACCTGCCTTTCTGTTGTCTAGAACATGACTGCTGTGAGTTTCGAAAATACATTTAAATAAAAAGAAAGAAACCTCACATCTTAATCAGACCCCTTTTAGAGTTAAACAGGTTTATATTTGGTGCTAAATTAAAACAAACAAAGGAAAGAAAAAGAAAAAGGAAAGAAAATAAAAGCGCTTTTAAGCACAGGCATGGAGCATCGGAATTCTGTCATTGGGACTAACTAAGGAAAGCATTCTTTTTGAAAACTTCTCTAAGAAAAGGGGAAATGTATTTGGCTGCTCCGCACGTGGTTTTTACATGCGTCTTTATAAACAGGTTAAGTATGAAAGTAATCTCACCCAATGGGAGTCTCTGGTCATTTGTAACAAAAAATTCCTCCTTTTTTCTTCATTGTTTTATCTTCATTCTTGTGTGTTTTTTTTCCTCCGCTATGCATTTGGCCTGCCAGTGCCACCTAGAGGTACCTTCAGGCATTGCACAACTCAGGATAGACCCTATAAAAAGGTTTTTACTCCACCCTAAATTTTGAATATTCAGGATACAAAAAGTGTATGTTTTTCACACCAATTATTCAAGTTTCTTGAGATTTCTAGGAAATTTGTTAATTTTATAGATTGTTGACTTCACAAAATAGCATGGTGAAGTGTGTGGAGAGATTAAAAACTTGGCTCTCATTGATCAACCTTGAGCTCGGGAAGTACGCCGCCTCATGTACAAAGTGTGTGCTGTTGTGTGGCTATTCAAGATTATTGGGAGGATTGGGAACACATCTGCCATTAGCTAGGTAAGGGTCGCTATATAAAATATAGTCTATAGAAAGCATATGCTCTGTGCTAGATAAGAGACGAGCTTATCGTAAGTACGGCTGTGGTGCTAATTAAAATTATATGGTGTCACATTGAACTAAGCTGTTGTCTTAAAAACAGAAAGGCAATTAAATGATATCTACAATTGTCCTTTCAAAAACGTTAACAATTAAAAGCGAACATAATTGTCCTCCCATAGACCTATTGGATCATTAAGGAGACGTTGATAAACTTCCATCACCTCACTACAGTCTTCCAAAGCAGTTACAGACGCTGAGCTAGTGAAGACTGTGAGCCTCGGCTCTGGAAGAGGAGCGCTTCCTTAAAAACAGGGCAGGAAGCAAGTCACTGCTATATTTCTTCTAGCACAGCAATTCCAACATGGCGTTGAAAGCTGTGGACCCTTATTACTGTAACTAGGGGAAAACCATGGAAAGAGCTTCCGTAAATGATCCATGTCTATTTCTTTCTTTCTCTTTTCAGCAATGTAAAACCTGAAGATACCCAAGGGCACCCAAGGGGCAGTCAGAAGCACACAAGGGTTGAGAGCAATGTGAAGAATATGACTCTTTTCATTTCTTTCCATTTTATTTTCCAAAAGTATATTTTCCTTCCTCCTCTCCTAAATGCTCATCCCACTCTGACCCAGTGACTTCTCTTCCTTTAACTCCTCAAATCATGCTTATTTCTCTTCCCTTTCCATCAACAATGAATCTGTTCATTTGTACCTGTCTGTGAGACTATCCTGAGCTCTGGCTGCAGCACTATTGAACAGATACAACATGAGTCTGAAAATCAACTTACAGAGGTATCCTCTTTGTCTTTGAAGGGCACACTGCAAAAACCCTGATGGATGCTGGAACCTGCAGCCGCACTGAACCGTGTGTGTGCATGTGTGTGTGTGTGCCTGGGGATATGTGTTCCTGCATGTGCAAGTGTGTTTATGTGTGCATGGGAATATGTGTTCATGCATTTGAAAGTGTGTGTTTATGTGTGCACTCTGTTTTTAAAAGTACATACATGTAATAAAGTTTAATGTTTGATTTAGGTACAGCAATAAAACTGAACTATAAATAGACAGAGTATGGCAGTCTACTCTAACAGAAGTTCTGTTTTTTTCTCTCTCTCTCTCTCAAATATCTCCATTCACAATACAGCGTTTTCCAACTTCTGTTGACTGTGGGGAGGAGCTGAGGCCATAGAAGGCAAATATATGATGGGGAACTAATATGTGGGCATGAAAACAGCTAGTGTATTGGAAACAGTGGTTGTATACATTCATTCATAGATTCATTCATTCATTCGTTACTGGACCTTCTTGCATAGAGATGGCAGGCTTATTCACCAGGAGTGGGTGGTTAAGAAGCAAAGATGCTTAAGGGGTTGATTGTGCATTTCCATTGAAAGAGAAATAAAAACATGGACAAGTTCCAAGATACAGAAAAAATGCCAGATTTTAAGAAGATAAGTAAGTTGTTGCCATTCATGGCTATAGAGGAAAGGCTGAGGTAGTAGGAAGAGGTGCTTTGAGTGACAGTCTGAGGAGAACAGAATGAGGAAGAGAAACCTACTGAACTGGGCAAGTTGTTGAAGAAAGTACTGTACATTTCAATAAGCTTGCAGATATAAGTGTGCAAATTGATGAGAAAAAGCTCATACCTGATTGGCGTTGAGGAGAGGGCAGGTACAAGGGCAGAGGCTATTATATTTAAGATGGAAATATGTGTCACAAAGAGAAATTTCAGAGTTTATACTAGGACAATAGGAGAAGGTACCTTGAGAGCAAGATCCCTACCCGTGGAGAGTCCCAGAGTGCAAATCAATTCCTTTAGAAGTGATACAGACTACATGAAGAGGATGAAGAAAAAAAACTGATATAATGAATATCTTGACAGATTTGTGTTCTCCAAATGTTTGATTAGGGTTTGAAAAGAAGAGCTTGTTACATATCATGAAAGGGGAAATTCTCTTCTAAGATTTAAACCACTATTGTGTAGGTATTTCTTCTGAACTGTAATATTATTTCCTTGAAAGACTCTGAATGTCAACAAAAGTCACAAGTTCAGGGAAGCTGAAACTCTCTGGACTCAGGAGGCCTCTCTCCACAGTCAGAAAAGCAATAACTACCTGCGGAGAACAAGAGACTCTGATTGTCCAAGGTGCCTGAGGATGCTCCTGTTGAACTGCCTGAAAACAGGCAGAGAGCCAGTCTGGCAGATCGTGTAAGTTGTACTTAAGCCAGGGTAGGCTTTGAAGCTGCTTTCCTGTGGTCATACCTCACTCTTATGTATTTAATGACCTCCAATAATGTCACTGGTTCACCAAGATAGGCCTTTTGGGAATCACTACTTTGTTCTGTCCTTGGCTGTCTAACTGGGGTAAGTTCGTATCTCCCCAGTAAAAGTCACACAAGAAAACACCAATAGCATAACTTATTATTGTATTTATGTGACTCTATTTCTTTAATTTTGATTTCTAGTGAATCTTTAAACTGTTGTTAATTTAGCTGAGGTTGTCACCAGTGTTAGAATGCTTGTATGCAAAATCTTAGGTTTAATACTTAGCAACACATACATACACACACACACACACACACAAACACACACAGAGAGAGAGAGAGAGAGAGAGAGAGAGAGATTTGTACATAACACCAGCAACATAACTAGTTATTATATTTATATGACTGTATTTACACACACACAGACACACAGTATTTGTGCATATATGTGTGTAAATGTGTATATGTATACATACATATACAGTGGTCTTTAGTAAGCTGATCATGTCAATGTATAGATATGTATATATGTACATATATATGTATCCTTATATATATGTACATATATATAATGTTCTTTACTATGCTGACAATGCTATTAATATATTAAATACAGTAAAAAAAAAAAAGTCAAACAGTAAACTAGAACATTGAATGATGAATTTCCAAGTCTTTGCTAATCCAGTATAAAAGATCAGAAAGATGCATACCATCCACTTGGTTCTGAAACTACACATGCTCTCTGGTTTCATAGTCTGTCCGGAATCATACACTATCAATGTGTGAACTACAGAAAGGAGCTGAAAGGCTGTAATTGACTGGAGTAAGACTTTTGCTCCCTACAGCATCATTTGACAGCTTGCTGAGCCACTAGGCTCAGTCGCCTGGCTAAGGTGTCAGTCATCCTCTCTTCAATGCTATCCCAAATAGAATACCACAGAACCATGATGGTTATAGTTTATGGGTTCGCTGTAGCTAATGCTAATCATTAAAGGACGGTAGTACTTGATGTAGTTCTTACGATTTGGAAAAGGGTTGGGCAAAGTCCTTTGCACATCAAAAACACCTAGAGCAGCATTAAAAGCATGTGTAAGGTTTCTTTTCCTTAACCATGGGGCTCACCATTGCATGCAATGACTGTTTTCTTGTGTATATAAAGAACAAAATAAAGATATAAAAGTAGGCAGTTATTCTCATGCTGATTGAGAGTTCTCCCAAACCGGCTCTCTAGGAATGTGCCCTTTAACTGCCTCCATGTTAGATTTCATAAGCAGATCAAGACCCTTAGAAAATATACACATAAAAGCCAACTCTTACTTGATAAGCAGAGAAAAAATTAATTAAGCAGATAAACCTTTGACATTTATATTATTTGCATTCTGTTACAAATAACATATTAATAAACAAATGACACTTTACAGTTGAAACCCTTTATTCTAATAATAATCACCAAGATCTTTACTTAGAAATGGTTGATCCCCATGCTTCCTTAGCATTTTTTCAGCACAGGTCATAGCAGGGGCAAATAATTCTAGCGCTTGGGAGCAAGAGGCAAGGGAAGCGGGAATTCTTCCTTTATTACGTTGTAAATTGGGGACAGACTGAGATCCTGTATCCAAAGTAATGAAAGAATGAAAAACAGAGATATTTGGATGGTACCCAACAAAATGGCAGAAAAGAATGTGTGGATGGAATATACGCCTTAGAGAAATCACCCAATAACCATGTCAGAAATTCATGGTACACACTAAAGGGTGTACTTTGGATAGAATTTTACATCCATATATTTTTAAGAAATAACAGTCATCAAGGCAGTTAAAATAGTAGTCACCAGACCCATCTCTGTGGGTGGCTGGCGCCACTACAGTGAAGGAATGTGTGATGGAAAGGTGGGAGAGATGGTAGATCAGAACAGAACAGTATGTGTGCTGTGAAGAGAGGTGAGGCGGAACTGGAGACAAGACTGCTGACAGGTGTGAAAGAGGATTGAGGTCTAGGTGGCATGTGATGTAACCACGTGCTTTCCCACTTGCTCCCCGGTTCCCAAATAACAACTCAGAGGCTTATTAATTTTTTTAAAAAAATACCTAGGCCACAGGATTTGGCTTGTCCCCCAAATAGTTCATAAGTTATATTAAACTGCTTATACTATTCGGTGTCTGCCACATGGCTAGTTACCACTCTGCAGTTTCATACATCCAACTTCCTCTGATCTGGATAGGAATCTTTTCTCATGACTATTTCCCAGAATCTCTCTCTCTCTCTCTCTCTCTCTCTCTCTCTATCTCTATCTCTATCTCTATCTCTATCTCTATCTCTATCTCTATCTCTCCATCTCTCTCTGCTGGATGTCCTACCTTCTAATTTACCCTTTCCTGTAGGCTATGGCACTTTTATTGACAGGTGATGCTTCTATACAGTACATAAGAGATTATCACTACATCTACTCCTTTTAGTCCAATAAAAGGCTCTCTCTCTAACATCAATAAACTATGTAAAATAAGAACAATTATGAAAACTATCAGGTAAGAATTACATTCATAATGTCCAGTCCATATGCATTTGGCAGTTTTGGAGAAAGTACTCTACTGTCAGCAAGATATCCTATCTTGGTGAGTTCAAAGTTCTGTACCTAAATTGTTTTCTATCATAACTTGTATTACCAACCCCAAAACATCTTCATAGCCCTTCAAATCATTTTCTTAAATCCTAAACAGCTGAAGCTTAATTGTAAGACTATGACTAGCTAGTTTTCTACCTCATCAGAGACCTGAAATGAATAAATATTACCTGAGTAAATAAGAAGTAGAGCAAGCAGTTTCCAAAATTATGGAAACTACAGAAGTTGCTGACTGCCTGGACAGTCACACGAGATTTCTCTGTGTCATCACATAGCATCATCTACAGCCTTCTGGCCCAGTATGTCTGACAAATTTTTTTATGAAGCAGGAATTACAACAGAAATACCTACCGTGTCCTTGCAAATCTTGGCAGTTGACTTCCCAGCATCCCATTTGACCAGTTTGGACAGCATACTGTCAGCAGTTGAAGTAAGGGCAGTTTCTTGCCCATTGACTAGCTTGCCACATTCTTCAATGCTCATCATCTCTAAACTAAAATAGGGGTGATGCCAATGGCAGACATGTCTCAATGTGTTGAAAGGCCTATGTTAATAAAACATCTTTAAATAACGTATTCTGTAGATCTCTGCAGTTTTTTAAGACCATCTGTCTATCTATAGTATATCTAAGCTTGTTTCTAGCTATTTAATCTCTGTTCAACCTAGGAAGCACATATCTTTAATTAAGTAAACTAGTACCTAACATGACCATAAATCTGATGGATTGACTACTAACTTAATTAACCTACACAGTTTGCAATAGCAGCTTTCAAGGACTAGAACTTCACATTACATAGGCATGCTACCTTAAACAAGAGTTGAAACATATATACAATATGTTGCAAAACACAACAACATAACTTTCCTTAAGTTTGTAGCAAATATTCAGACTTACATACTAATGTAAAAATATTTAGCTTATTAATATTCTTTAGTCTAAAAGTAGCTTCAACAATCTACTCTTTTAACAACGTTTCTATGTACCCATTTTTTTCTTTCCCTCCCTCCCCCCTCTTCTTCCACTAACATTAGATAGGAGAGAAAGAAAAATATAGGATAGAAAAAGAAAAAAAATCCCTGTATGTAATCTCCTATACTTTTTTTCCTCCCTGACAAGACCATTAACAACTTATAAACACCCCCCCCCAAATGATGAGAAAAGTCCATCACGCATCAAACAACCAAAAGCCACCTACCCGACCTCTTGGGAATGGGATGTCATTCTCTAAAATTATTTCCTGCTGTCTTCAATGACATCACTTTTGGGGGCCTGTAGAGAACTGGAATATGGCCAAGTTCTTGGAAAGCTCGTTGTGTCATTTTCTGTCCAGACTTTGTGTGATGGAAAAGTAAAGGGCTTAAATGAAGTCCTGGCTGGGCCTGTTTGCAAGGCTGGACCAGCTGAACTAACCATTTAAAAATTGTTCTGGATGCAGATTTTTGAGGAAACATCATTTGAGGCAGTCTATAAGGCCGGATCACCTAGGCTACTTGTCTTTTCTTCATTGTTGTCTGGTCCTTTTTATCTGGAACATATAAACCTTCAAAGATAATATACTTAAGTTTCTCCATTAACACAAGTATGGAATGTGCGGTGTACACAATTCACCTAAAGAAAATTCGTTGCTCTATGTTCAAGCATGAAAAAGGCATTTATCTTTGTAAGGTTTTGGACTGTCTAACCAAACTTTACTATAAATTTTCATCCTTGCCATTTGAAAGGATGGCATGATAAGTCTTGTGGACTCTGCAGCTAACAAAATTTATTGACTATGCGTACTTGAAGTCCTGGCTAGAGACATTTTTGTATTTCAGCCAGTCTCAGAGCTGTTCCCATCTAGAGGGATCACCATATACTTTACCAGTTTTCTTCTTCTTCCTGGTATCTTCCAAGGTCTGTAGCCTTGATCTTCAAGAGGTCTCCTCCAGCCAAATCTAATCTTTATTAAATTTGATGGAATCTATAGCTTTTATTCTCCAGTTGAAGCATAGACAAAACCTCTTCTCCAACGTAACACATTTCCCGTTTTCCATTCTGAAATTAAGACATGTATACGCTGATCTAAGTCAGCAGTCATTTCTAAAATCCAGTGCTTCCCAGCACCTGTGTTATCTGTCTTGCTGACATTTTAAAATGTTAAAGTCAAACAGCATTGTTTACTTTACTTCTAGGAGATCTTATATACCACTTCTGTTCCATGAGCACTTTCTTCAAAGTATAGTTAGATCTTCTTACAATTTTTTGATTAGTAGGATTGTAAGATATAGCTGTAACATGTTTTATGCTGTAATATCTAAAAATTGATGTATTCTTTTACTGGATACATTTGTTGGAGCATCAACAACTTCAATATGTAAATCCATTTCTAAGATAGCCATCCTCTAATACATGTACAGTCTCAGATTTATCCATTTCAGAATTCAAGGAAACACCCATTAGAATTCTGAATATGTATCAATAGTATGAAGTATCAAGACATGTACATATTTTAATCCCTCAAACTCTACAAAATGGAACACATAATCTATTTATGACATTGTTCTAAGGTAGAATTATTGAACACTCAGTATTCTTAATTCAGTACATTGTGGGTTGCCTTCCAAATCCTCAAGCCACTGTGGATTTTTCTCATCTAGAACTACCTGTTTTGTTATCATTGTAGGTTCCTGATTGTATTCTTCTGAAGTTTCTTTATTCTGATTTAAGGAATCCTCTAATCTATGTTCTATGATCTCCAATCTAGCATTTAATTTTTTAAGTCTTCTCCTTCTTAGCTTTATTTTGGTTTTTCTTAGAGGATATATAAAATTGCAATTATTATTGAATATATAATAAGTGGAATGTTGATCATCTAAACATATTTATAGAGGGTCCAAGTGCCCTCTTCTACAGTGTTTTCCATTTTTAACACAGAAAATATTTTTTTCTTTTTAAATCTCTTCCCTTAAGGTCTTCCCAAGTATCTGACTAAGACTGTTGACACTTCAGCATTTCCCACCTTTTCCACGTGTTTTTAGTTGGTGTCTGCCAAGTTTCTGTGCTGCTCAGCTTGCATGTCGTGCACGCAGCTGGCTCCTGGCTCTTCACCCCTCGGCCTGGTCTCTTTCTCCATTCTGGGCAGTTTCAGGCTTCTCCTGCACAGACCTGAATTTGATTACAGTTTCCCACGGGCCACCTAGCTCCCTCTCTAGTGTGCTTTCTGACCCTTTACTGGAACTATTCACACTTGGGTCAAGCCACAGCTACTATGCCTTGAAGCTCCAGTAGAAGAGCTGGCTTTTCCACTCAGCAGGGGCTTGTTTTAAAAGAACCACCTTCTGCACTGCCTCTGTGTGGTTTCTCTGCTTCATCTCCAGACTTTGGCCGGAAAACTGCTTTCCACTCAGGAGTTCTCAGGCTCTCATCCTGGATTCGACGAGCCCATACATTAGACACCACTTGTAACCTCATGCTTTTCCACTCACACCCCAATTCCTGAATAATGACTCAGAGGCTTATTATTTATTTATAAAAAAAAACAATACGCCATAGCTTTGGCTTGTTCCCTGACCAGCTTATAACTTATATTAATTCATTTATATTATTCCGTCTGCTACATGGATAGTTACTTGTCCTCATTTTCATACATCTGACTTCTTCCAATTCCCAAGTCAAGATAGGGAATCTTTTCCCGGGTCTGACTATTTCCCAGAGTTCCTTTGTCTCTGCCGAACGTCCCACCTTCGAATCTACCATGTTCTATAGGCTTATTTCAATGGCAGGTAATGCTTCTACACAGCACACAAGGTATTTTCCCTACAACCTGTCATTGCCCAGTGGGGTCGTTAGAATGGTTTACAGTGACTCAGACTCAGTCCCCTGAATGTGGCTCTGGCCAATGATGGAGGCCCAAGATGGAGAATGGCTCACTTTCCGTATGGTCCTTGAAGGACCACCTTGGTCCATGATGCCACCGGTGGCCATGTTGGCTTTCATGGTCCATTATGTTGTCCCAAGCCATGATGAAGCCTGAGATCTATGTGATTGTACTTAGTCTATGTCACTGACTGAAGCAATGGTGATGTCCTCAGGCTTTGTGGCCTGGTGTGTTTGTGTGTATGTGTGAGTGTGTGTGTGTGTGTGTGTGTGTGTGTGTGTGTGTGTGTGTGTGTGTTTGTATTGATGTGAGTGACTTGTGTAGCCATCTGAAGCTACCATTGAGGTCTATGAGTGGGTCAGGGATACTGATAGTATGGGGAATTTGGGTGGCATGTTGACATCTGTGGCCTGTGTTTCCACCAAAGGCCATGTGGATATCCATGGCTGGTGCTACCACCTGAAGCCATGTTTATGACCAAGGGCTGTGCTACAGGCTAGGAGCCATGTTGATATAAATAGACTGTGCAGCCACTGGAGGCCATGTAGGTGTCTTTGGCCCACGCTGCTGCTGGAGCCATGTGAGGGTCTTCATGGCCCCCTGAGTCCATGGTGATGTCCAGGTCCATGCTGCTACTGAGGGTCATGTGGGTCCATGGTTCTATGGCAGCAGGGGCCATGTTGGTGGTCTGTGTGATTGCCAGAAACCATTTGTAAGACACTGATCTTTGCTCCTGCTGACTGTAAAGAAAAAGAAAGCTACCTTCACAGTGATATTGTTGATTACGGATACACAGTTGAGAACGAGAGACACGAAAGGTTTCTGTAAAAACCCCTACCCCCCACTCCACCTCCCAAAAGATGTAACAGCCTGAACAGGAACTCTTCAAAACTGTGATAATGATTCTGAAGTGTATAGCTCTCCACAATTCATGACTTCTGGCGAGGATGTGGGAGGGAAAGGATGCAGCTCTATTTAAGGGACAGACCATTGAGAGTTTGACCACGCTTCAGTGAGTATATGGATAACAGGAATTATTAGGCTTGATTTTTGTTTCTTTGTCTGTTGTTTTCTTGGGGGTTGTTGTTGGTGGTGTGAGGAGAGGTCACCAAGGTGGGGGTGGACATGGAAGGACTGGGAAGTGTGATCTGGATGTGTGATGTGAAATTCTCCAAAAATCAATTATGTTGAAGGATACATAAATAAATAAATGAAGAAAAAACTAGTGGTCTTTAGGAAAATCGAATTTCAGAAGAGCATATTTTCTCCGAAGTCACTGTAGACAAGTATGTCTTTATGGATCTCTTATGGAAATATGAAGAGATCCAAAGTCTGAAAAGACAGCCTAACTTCTCCCGGCTGTATTCTAGGTCATGATGCCTTTTCACTATCAGTGTCCTAATTTAAATACCACATCTATTAAATTAATCCTCAGTTATCAGTGAGATGGTATCCAGGAATTGGGGCAGAATACAGGAACTGTAAGTATATTGGTGACATTTAAAGAAAGCAAAACTAATAACTTATCCAATTTACTTCTCACCTAGTATTTTCTTTTATCTCAATTCATGCTTTCCTTGAAGAAACAATGGCAGTATAATGAATAAATAGAGCATTTAGTATACAAATAAGTGAAGTCTTTGGAGAAAATGACAGAACTTTGTTAGAAGGATTCAGGTCAAAGAAATGTTGGAGTAGCTGAGATTTTAGATGGAACAGAAAGAGCAGGTATCAGAGAGCTGATACGTGAGCAAAAAGTTCAAGAAAGAGAGACAAGAGCTCAGTGAGGACCAAGCAAATTATATTCCATATAGAGGAATCTTTAAGGGCTAAGATCCTGATTCATGACGTGTAGTGTGTAGAGACGCAAACAGCAAAGGACCAGGGCCGCTGGGGCAGGGAAGAAAGACCAGTGTTTAAAAGATAACATTGAGGGGAAAGAATGTAGGGCCTTGGGGACCTCCCTGAGACATGGGGAGATGGCAGAGCATTTGGAGCAGAAGGGGGGCATGGTCTGGTGTGTATGGAACGGACCTCTCTGGCTGTTCTGTGGATAGTAGCTGGTGGCAGAGCTAGAGCAGGGAAGGTCGTGAAGACCTTTGGAAAAGAAGACAACAGGAAGAGATGAGAATGTATCAGATGGAAGTGTGAAGTGGAAGACAGAAGTGGAAGCAGCGTGTCTGGGGTTTAAAATGGGTCTTGCTGAGCAAAGCTGTTTTATTAGTGGCTCTGGGTTCCCTGGAGGAACTATGCTGCCCCTTCACTGACTGCCTGCTTCCTTTGGCTCATCAGTCATCTCTTGTGTGACCCCAGGCTCTCCCTCTCTGCCAGTCTCCTGCTATCCCTGTCTCCCTCTTCTAATGACTTTTGTAATTATGCTGCATTCACCCAAGCACTCCAGACCACTATTCTGTCTTAAGGGGTTTAAAATAATCACATCTTTGAAATGATTTTAGCTATTAATCTAATAAAATATTTGAGAGACTATTATTGAGCTTACCATATCGATCAAATAACCAAGAACATGGGAATATTCCAGTGGCTAGGATAATGCTAGTGGTGTGAATTTGTCTGTAATGATCAAAGCCCTAGTTAACTCTTGTTACCACAAGCTTGTGTTTTGTAAAACAGAATAAGGACACTATTGTAATAGAAGTTAGAGATGTCTGTGTCCTATTTTTCATTCTGCATCCTAACTCCTAACATCAGAGATGACTATGAAAACTCACCAGTGATTCACTAACGTTCACACTTTTACATGGACCTTTCCTTTTTTTTTTTTTTACATGACCTTTCCAGCCAATTTCATTGCTGAGTACTTGATCAATGGCTGTAAAGGTTTCCTTTTCTGCTTTTAAAATTAAAGACATACAGCTAAGGTAATAAATAACAGGTTCCTTGTGACAATAATGCCTTTGTAGTCAAAATATGAACATTCATCAAAGCATCATATACACAGAGTAAGAAAGAACAAGGGTGAAAGGCAGAGTGGAAGAGTGAGCTAACCTGAGATGACTTTGAGAGTTGCGTTTTCCTTTTGCTCTGCCTATTTTGCTCAACATTTGTAGTGTTAAAATAGAGCCTAAAACCATAAAATCCTCAATTATGAGCTTATAAGCCATTTCTAATTTTGTCACTGTTCCCAAATTAGGCAGATTGGCCTGTGACCTGAACTGCAAGGAAAGGCAATAAAAAAGGACATTGTTTTCCTCACTGTAACTCTACTGTTTTATTGGAGGGTGAGGGTGGGCACTTCACAATGTAGCTTCAGAATAGTGCCCTTTGTCAAGCTGAGTCACAGTTTGGGCAAACCCAACTCAACAATGTGCCAGAGGATTCCTTCCTGTTCCACAGCACTAAACGGAGGATGCAATTTAATTAACTCTCCAAAGAAAAATGGCTCAAAATAAGATTCTCAAAGTTTATAATGCTTAAATAGGTTTATCTTACACCTCATGTCTATCACACTTTCAGTTTTTATTCAGATAATCATTTTGATTGATTTGAAAGAACAATCCTTTTGGTCTTAATGTTTTAATGGTAAAATGCAACAAATTGCTACAATTTGAATATAAATATATATATATATGTATGTGTGTGTGTTTTATATTAATTCCTATATTATCTTAAATAAACAAATCAATAGCAAGGATAAAGTCATTATAATTTATGTAACATCTGTTTTGTATTAATTACTGCAAAATATTTTAAGTAAACAAATCTACACCAAGGCTAAAAATGAGCATTTGTAGAAACAAGACATTTATTTTATTTCTTGCAGTACACTAGAAATGTAATTACAGTATTTTCTTAGATAAAGCTGTGAACAATGTGCTAAGTACTTGCTATAATTAAAGCTTAAGCTAAAATGGTTAATAAAGCATATCTGTGTGCCTATTTTATCTTTTCATATAGTATATGTAAAAGACAGTGAGATTGTATCTAAATTAAAGGGATATTATTATTTTCCTACGGTAAAAATAATACTGTCTTTAATGTAATAGAACCACATGAGTAATGTGTAGCTGTATATAATAATTTTAATCTTTTTTACTTATAAATACAGTAGTTTTTTTTTTTTTTAAAGTTCCCACAAGCATCTCAAAAGCCTCTATGAGAGAAATATTGGTTTTAATCCAAATAGATGTTGAGGCTAGAAATGCAGTATACAAATGTAATGGGGCGGAGTTACTTAAAGAGAAGGGCTGTTCCCAACTCAGCTATTACATTTGCTACTCAAACAGTAACACCTCCTCCTGTAAGTGGATCTGATCTCAGAGGAATGTGCTTTGTATTGCATTTTTTAATTTATGCTTCTTACTTGGTAATCCAAAGTATACCTCACAAAGACCCAGCCATGTGAGGGCTGCTACCATAATACTGTGAAGCAGTATTAATTTGTAAGGCAGATTTTCATTTAAGTTTATTCATTAGCCTTCATCATTAACAACTGAGAGATAGTTTTCAGAAGCATAGTATTTTTAGACATGCATGATATCCAGGCTTGGCCTCAGGATAACTTGCATCATGTAATCTCCTAAAGTGCTTGTTAAAGAATTAGTTTCCCACATTCTACCCCAACTCAGCATCAATGAAGCAGAATCCCAAGGCTGGGTGTGGCTCAGATATTTGTGTATGAAACAAGTTTAGCTGGTGAGACAGGTAGAGAAAGTTAAGGCGAGTCTATTGTAGAGGGCTAATGTCAGTTTTCTGTGTTTTGCTCTATCAAGCTTTTTAAATGAATATTACACTCTGACTGAGAACAGATGAGTTGGAGAGGGAGGGGGAGGGGCATGGGGAGGGGAAGGGAGAGGGAGAGGGAGAGGGAGAGGGAGAGGGAGAGGGAGAGGGAGAGGGAGAGGGAGAGGGGAGTTATAGACAGTAGTGAACTGCCTGTGAGTACTGGGAATAGAAACCGTGGCCTCTGGAAGTATAGCTATTTTTCTTAACCACTGAATCATCATCTCTCTATGAGGCTTCTTTTTAAAACTGTTATTTGACAGTCTGTGGAACTCGAAATGTTAGTAATCATTATTATTTCACACGTACCATAAATTAGACCAATTCTCAGTCTGACACCAGGACATTCTAAGCTTCTTAGAAGCTAACAACTGAATGGCAGTGATAGATGAATAATTACACAAACTTTCTTGTCTTCTTTTGAATCAATATGAAAATACTTATGAATTTCTTAAAGATTCTGAATACCTACTCACTAAAGTATGCCAAGTTCATGATACCTCATTTATTTATTTGTTTCCTGTATTCTCAATGTATGAGAACATGTTTATTATATTCTCATAGTTTCTATTTTAAAAATATTTTTCCAAACACAAAATCATAAAAGAAAATATTCTACCTATATACCCTAGTTTTCCTCAAATCATCTAAGCCCTACAAGACATAAAAGTAAGTTCTGTTGAGATTCACATTTATATAAAATAATATGTTCAGAATAAAAGTTCAATTATTGATTCCTGTTGTCACTGATGGTCTTGGTCCTGATTGCAGAATCTATAACATTGAGTAATGGGTTGTAATGTTAGTCCAAGACACTAGGACTCCAGAACAGCACTTAGAAAATAGACAGCAGTCATTATGGATTTGTTCCTCTGGCCATACTTTAATGATATTTGATTTGTGTATTTCTATGTCCTGTATCTGCAACTAAGTTTTGAAACTGTCTCCAGAAACAACTATACACCTTTTCACATGTAAGCTATACATAATAATACATAACTTATACAGTTATCAGGGGATTGGTCCAGGACCTTCCCATCTCAAGATCTTAAGTTCTATGTATAAAATGATTTAGCATTTACATAAAGTCTACATACATCTTCACATTTAATTTAAATCAACTATAGTTGATTTATACCTAATATGAATATTATGTGTCTATTATACTGTACTTCTTCAAGAATAATGTAAAGAAAATCTGTACATGTTAGGTATAGACACATTTATTTTTCTTTTTAGGAAGACACTCTGTTGGTTGAAATCATTAATGCAGTATATTGAATGCAAAGATCCATATCCAGAATCTATCTCACCTGCATAGCTTCTCAGAGACCTCGTGAAGTTTCAGAATGCATCACCTGGCTTCCTGTGCGCCCATGAACAGTCCCTGACACCCGTAAGCGTGCAGTTCCTTAATCATGAAGCTAAGGACCTCCACCTTCAGTCTCCGTGGGTAGATGCTAAAGTTACTGCCATCCATGTCCCCTGTGCCCTTGTGCTTGTCATCTTGATAGGCCCTTGGCATCATTTAGCCTTTCACATCACATCCAAACATTATTTCCCAAGCCACAGAAAGTGTATTTCTCTAACTTCTGCGATGAGTAAAACAAAAACAATAAATTACCCTTTGAGGTTAATCTTAAATGCAGGACATGAAATGCAAGCTATTATAATCAAGTAAATGTAAAGCACTTGGAGAGCTGTACTCACGGGACAGATTTCAGTGGCTGTAGAGTGACGGTTATATGACAGATATATGACAGGTTAGGGTTAACACTTGCTACATGGGCGAGCTTTATTTGATTGAAGATCCTGAATATGAATAAATATGCAAGTTTTAGGAATCCAGGTGATAGTTCTTGTAAAAAGGACAGCAAAAGCGTAAGCAAATAAGAGCTGATAAAATGTAATGAAAAGACAACTGAAATGCAGTTAGAGGACTGTGGGATATTTCCAAACAGATACATCAAGGAAGAGAAAACAGCAAATAAACACAGCAAGTGCTGCTATTCCAAACCAACATGGGGGAAAAAAAATCTCCCTACAGTGATGGCTAATTCAGTCAAGACAACAAGAATTACATCAGAAATCGAGAATGCCTCCATGTAGTAAAATATGTCACACTCCAGTCCTTAGCACGGACAAATGGGTATTGGATTCTTTAATAATAAATGGAATGGTCTACATGTTAAAAGACAAACAGGCCTTTTCAGTAATGTGCAGAAGACATTTATTAACAGTGCATCAACATTCATTAAGATTGTTGGATGCTGTAAGGGATTCTAAATCTTTTGTTCTGTTTGTATGCAATTTGCACTGCAATGTGTCTACCATTTCAGGTATGTCACAAAATAATCTAGTTTCAATGTTTTTCTTCTTTGAATTCTTTTCCTCTTTTTTTCTGAATCTTGACAAATAGTGTGTATTTCAGTGAATCAGACATAATTAAATAATATTTATGTTTCACAAACACACACACACAAAACAATAAAAAATTCTAGATATTAGGAGTACCTAGCCTTGGCAAGCTAAATACGATGTGGTAGAGGCTATGTGTTATTTTTTTCACCCTGTGCTTAGTCATATTACTTTGAGATCAACATATTATTGGCCTTAGTAGTTATTTTTCCATTGCTGTTAAAACACACCACGATCAGGACAACATCTAAAAGAAAGCATGTAATTAGAAGCTTGCTTACAGTTCCAGAGGCTGTACCCATGACTATCATGACAAGGACCACTGCAGCAGGCATGCCAGGCATGGCCCTGAAGCAGCAACTGAGACCTTGCATCTTATCCACAAGTTGGAGGCAGAGAAGGGGTGGGATGGAGGGAAAGAAAAAGAGAGAAAGAGAGAGGCATTTGAAACCTCAAAGCACATTTCCAGTGACACACTTCTTCCAACAAAGCCACACTTCCTAATCCTTCATAAATAGTTCTACAAACTGGGGACCAAGTATTCAAGTGAACCCATTGGGTTCATCCTCATGTCATTCAAACCAACATAGGGTCTATCCCTCTCTCTGAAATATCCTTTATTCTCTTTGGTTTTCTGTTAAGTAATGAGATACTGTAAGGTGTTCCTTCCATTTATAATACTAATTATATATCCATTTCTTTTGCTAACATTTTTAAAAAATAAGTATAATCATTAGTTTCATGAACACCACCACCACCAAACTATATTTCGTCGTCCTAACAACGAACTCTAGTGTCAGTAAGCCTCATAAGGTATATCATGATACATTTGCATAGAAATATTCTGAGATAATAATGTGGAAAGTCAAGTTTGGGCCTATGGAGCCCGACTTTGAGAACCACGGCTTTGAATCTTCTCTTGAGAGATTCGCTCTTTTTCCCCATGTTTTTGGCAGGTGGTGAAAGGGCGTCTTACACATGATTTGCCTGCACCATCTCCATCAATTATACTTGAAAGACACTTGTGACTTTTACATTGAAATGGGGAGTGTTCCAGTAGATTACTTCAAGCCGATAGTGTATACACTTGTCTGCTAATTCTTTTTCTGGTATAATAGAGTTTCCCTAATATTTATGTCACAGAACTAGAAGGAACAGACATTTTTAGGATTATGAATAATTAACTCAGATCTTCAAATCACCAGTTACTATGATCCCTTTCCCAATTTTGAGTTTGTCTTACCATGCTGATCAAATCAGACCCATGAAGGACAAATGAGATGACTGTCAGTGACTCTAGCTTTACCAACTTTACGTGGGTAGGTAGAAACTTGCTGTGCCCATCAAGTTTCTGTTGGTTGTATGAATAGCTTTAGTTTTTACCACACCCTTCTTGTCTTCCCAAGCCTTTGCATCACACTGGGCAAACAATACTGCCTATCCCACACACTTACTTTAATCATCTTTATTCCCAGTGAGGGTTGGACTTCAGTTCTTAGTAGAGCTTGCCACAGTTGTGATAACTCAATAAAACCTAAAGGATACATAGTTACAATTATGTTTATATTAAATTTCCACTTTAGAGATAAAACGTTGAAAGTAAATCAAATGTATGATTTATTATGACATCATTAGCAATGAAAATGAAAATGGAAATGGACATTTGATCTTTAGATTTTTATTTTTGTTGATGTTTTTCTGTTTTATTTTTTAAAAAATAACAGTATTTAAGCAACATAAGATAAATTTTAGGGGAAAATAGTTCGATATTAGAATTTAAAAAAAAACAGTGACAGCCTAAGTTAAAATAAATAGTGAAAACAAATTATCAAGATTTTAAAGACCACTAAACTTCTCTCTCAAATTATGATTAGTTGATTGCAAAATTTGAGCAATAAAGGCTATGTTACCAAATATTGTTTAAGATATTTGATGTTTATTTGACTTTAAATGTTGAGAGTTGTTTAAAAAAATAATACCTTTCTTAAACTGCAAATAGTAGTGTATTGCTATCTAGGTAAACAGTGAAAAACTCAGTCTTCACTATATAAAAATGCTAATGTGACATTATAATACATTCTTCTATTCTGAGATGTATATGGATGTTTGGTTTTATATGCTGGTGTAATTTTCCATTTCCCCACTTTAATTCTTAATATACCAATGATGTGCCATTAACTTTGTTGAAGTAGTCTCAGGAAAAGAGATTAAACAGGCACCTGTGGTTGAATGAAGAATAATATATATTATAAAACAATATATAAAACATATATAATAAAGTATTTTTCAGTCTAAAAACAATGAAAGAAATTAAAATTGAAGATATGGACCTGTCAGTAAAGTACTTACCTCACAGGCATGCAGACCTGACTTTGGACCCCCAATACACATATAAAAATCTCAGCATGGTGGTATGTGCCTATAATCCCAGGACTAAGGATGTAAGGGGATCCCTGGAGCCACTAGTTAGTCTTATTGAATCAGTTTGCTCCATGTTCAGTGAAAGACTCTGTCTTGTAATAGTAAGGTGGTGAGTTACTGGGAAAAATACCACACACACACACACACACACACACACACACACACACACACACACAAATGCATTCTGCTAAATGCTACAATATGAGTAGACACCAAAAACATTATACAAAAATGTGGATTCCAAAGGAGAAGTATTACACAATTCTGCTTATTTTGGGTCTATACAACAACAGTCAACTACACAAAAAGGGGGAAAATAGAATAGATACTGAGGGAACGAAGAATATCCAGTAAGTAGAGTTTTACTCTGAGATAAGAAAAATGTCATGCATACAGAGGACAGTGCCAGTTGCTTGATGACATCATTATTCTTAACGTCACTAAATTACATCTTTAAAAATGTCTAGGGCAGTAAAATTATGATGTGTTATCTTTTACTACAAAAATAAAAACAAAAAACAAAACAAAACCAAAACAAAACAGAAATAGGTAGAAAACTTTAACACTCTGGGCCCTTCTGGGATCGGTAATGGTTTAGTTATAAAATGTCCCTTGAAGGCTCATGCTAAAGGCTTCCTTTACAGTTAGTGATGACACTTTTGGAGGTATTGGAGATATTAAGGGTGGAGTCTTCTTACAGGAAGTAAATTTCACCTCATTCTCTGATTCCAAGCTGATATGAGATATTTACTCCAGTCTTCTCTGCTACCATGATATCACCCTGCCTTCCCATGGTGATAAGTACCAGGCCTGGCTGAACGTAGATAAATTTGTTATAGCAAGGGAGATAATGATTAACGTGGGATCTTGGGGAGCACTCAGGTACACAGTGAAATTCAACTAAAAAGGAATATGAAGAACCATAGAAGACTAAGCAAGGTCAAATAAGGTTGTTATCATATCTTTAATATAATAAAATTAATCACTTCAATGAATCATTTTTGTGAATATATATGAATGCATGTGTAAAAACTCTTTAAGGTGATTCTACTCCCACTTATAAATGTTTGAAATGACCTGATATGCCCTATATTTACTTATTGAAAATGCTGATTAATAACATTTTGCTCGCTTATGCTGATTATTTTGTTGATTTAAAATGACACTTTCTTCACAAAACAAGTTATAGAATGAAGTTATTGAATTTAAGTTAACTAAGATGTATAAGAATATAGAAGTCAACATCTATTGTGTACTTATTTTATTTTACAAATTAAAAGGTAACAATTACCTATTTAAAAGTAGGCAAAAGGGTGCTGACTAGCATCAATATTTGTTGATGGCTTTACAATGTGTAAATATATAATTAGTATTAAAAGCAGCATTATGTAACGGAACTACACGAGAGAATAATTTTTTACAACACTGAATTTAATTTGGTTCAATTCAAATTACATCATTATAAAATACAATTAGTTATAAAATTACTTAACAACCACCAGGAAAGAAGCTTTACAAGTAAAATAAAAGAACTAATGGATAATAAATTGATTATTTGGAAAATTACATATTATAACAAAATAAAAAAGATGTAGGAACAAGAAGACCTACTGAACACAATTATAAAACTGTAGATGTTGATTCCTCCCTTGTAAATGATTACACATAAATAGATTAAGCTCCAATTAAAAAGCAGATATTATCCAAATAAATTTTTGGAAAGGTTCAACAATATACAAAGAAGAAGAGACAAAAGTCAAATTCAACAGAAAATGTGGTACATTTACACAATGGAGTATTACTCAGCTATTAAAAACAATGACTTCATGAAATTCACAGGCAAATGGATGGAACTTGAAAATATCATCCTGAGCAAGGTAACTCAGTCACAAAAGAATGAACATGGTATGTACTCACAGGTAAGTGGATATTAGCCCAAACATTCGGAATAGCCAAGTTTCACTTTACAGTAACCACTGGACTGAGAGTGAGGTCCCAGATGGAGAGGTTGGAGAAGGGACTGAAGGGACCCATGGAGGCAGCAACAGTGTCAACTGGCCTGACTCCCCTCTCCCCCGGTGCTCCTGGAGGCTGGACCACCAACCAAAGAAAACACATCGAGGGACCCATGGTTCAGACCACATATGTGGCAGAAGAGGGCCTTGTTGGCCATCAGGGGGAGGAGGGGTCCTTGGGCCTGAGGGTGTTAGAGGCCCCAGTAAAGGGGAATGTCAAGGTGGGAAGACAGGAGTGGGTGGGCAGGTGGGTGGGAGGGGGAATACCCTCATAGAGGTGGGAGAGGGGTTAGGGGAAAGGGGGTTTCCAAAGAGGATACCTGGAAAGGGGGAAACATTGGAAATGTAAATATAGTATCAAAATTTTTTTAAAAAAATGTCAGATTCAGAGATACACATAAAGTGAAAGTTAAGGACTCGAAATGATGCATCTTCTAAATAGTCGCTGAGAGACCAGGAGTGGTGTTGTTTACAAAATATATGAGCAAAAGTCATATATTTTATATATTTCATATATAATTGCATATAAAAATGCAATTGAAAAATAATAGTTGGAGATTTTAATATCTCATGTTCAGGAGTAGATAGAAGATGTAACATAGAAACCTTGCACAATAAGAGGACTGAGGCTATAACTGAGTGGGAAAGCATTGGCCTCACATGCACAAGGTTCTAGGTTCAACACCAAGAAAAACAACAAAACCATGAAACAATCACCCACAAAAGCACAAGCTATTGAGGCAAACCAGCCACAGGAAATGCTCTATATCTGAGCAATGATAATGGAGTGTGCAGTATGCTTAGAAGAAGTGCACACCTAGCAGACTCCATGATAAACAATGAGACAAGTCCCCATAAAGGCAGCCTAATCGACACAGGTTTCTCCTCTGGGCACAGTGGACGGAAGGTAGGAGCTAATAGCAGAAAGAAACATGGGAAATTTACTAAGATGTGGATCAAAGGAAAACTCACAAGAGGAAATAGAAATATTTTAGCATTTTCTGATATTAATAAAAACGAAAAGCCAACTTACCAAAGCATATGAGACTCAATGTAAACAGTTCTAAAGTAAAATAAATTATACAAGTATTTACATTTTACAAATATATTTATGTATTACACAGAATTATATAGAATATTTATAGAAGATATTATACAAATATATACATTATAAAGTGTAAAATCCATTTTAAATTTCTACAGTTAAACTTGGAGGCTATAGTGGAAAGAGAAATCATTTCCTCTTTAGTGCAAGAAGCCTAGAGTGCTGTCGGTCCCACATAGCTGTGACAAGACCATCGCTTTAGCCTCCTCTGCATTTACCCCAATGATCCAGACCCTTTGGCTTCCTCTGAAGGAAAAAAAAACCTTCATCAAAACAACAGAATAACAGAGGGGAATGAGGAGAAGAGAGAGCTTCCAGAGGCATTCCTGGTTTTGTCTTAATAAACTGATTTTCCTTTTTCAAAATTTTCAACAATTTTTTTTCTACAGTTAAAAAAAACTAAAAATAAACACTGATGCAATTAAAAGAAGAAAACAATAACTGTAAGAGAAAAAATGCAGACAAATCGCTCTTCCACATGTCTGTGCACAGAGGAAAGGCCACATGAGGGCATAGTGAGAAGAGAAATCCCACAGGCCAAGTATAAAGGCCTCAAGAAGTGAACAATGTTTCAGCGAACACAATTAGCTTTCATTGTGGTGGCCTTAGAAAAATAATTCACAGTCAAGCAGTGGTGGCACACGCCTTTAATCCCAGCACTTGGGTGGCAGAGGCAGGTGGATTTCTAAGTTCGAGGCCAGCCTGGTCTACAGAGTGAGTTCCAGGACAGCCAGGGCTACACAGAGAAACCCTGTCTTGAAAAAACCAAAAAATAAAAAAAAAAATAAATAAATAAAATAAAAAAAAATTAAAAAAAATAAAGAGAAAAATAATTCACTAGTCATTAGCAATCTAGAAATTAAGAAAATTTTATTTTTTATTCCTATGTCATCTATCACATCCCAACTACAGTTTCCCTTTCCTCCCATTCCCCATTTCTCTCCCCACACCTCCTCTCTTCCCCAGATCACCTCCCTGTGCCTCCCCTTATAAAAAAGTAGGCCTCCAAAAACATCAAGGAAACAGAGCATAACAAGCTACAGTAAGACCAGGCTATCAAAGCTGCAAAAGGCAACCCAGTAGAAAGAAAGGAGTCTCACCTGTAGGTAAGAGAGTCAGGAATAGGCCCTACTCTGTATGTGAGGAATCCCACAAGAACACCACACTTCTCAGCCACAACTTATCTGCATAGGACCTAGGTCAGACCCCTACAGGCTTACCAATCTCTGTGAGCCTCTATGAGTCCTGGTCAGTTGATTCTGTGGGCCAAATTCTCAATGTGTGTCTCTAACCCAATACAAGATTTGGAAGAGAGACTCTTAGGCATTGAAGATTCAATAGAAGAACAGATTCATCAGTCAAATAAAATGTTAAATATAAAAACTTCCTAACCAAAAACCTTCAGGAAATCTGGGAAACTACGAAAAGTCTAAACTTAATATTAATAGGAATAAGAAGAAAAATCATAGCCCAAAACACAGAAAATATATTTAACAAAATCATACAAGAAAATTTTCTTAACACAAAGAAAGGCATGACTATAAAGGTTCTTACAGAACACCAAATAAAGATGGACCCATAAAGAAAATCCCCACACCATATAATAACCAAAACACTAAACATACAGAATAAAGAAAAGAATCAGAAGCTGCAAGGGGAAAAAAACCAAGTAACATATAAAGGCATACCTATTAGAATTACACCCGACTTCTCAATAGAGGTTCTCAACCAGAAAGGGCCTGGACAGATGTCTTGCAGATTCTGAGAGACTACAGATTCCAAACCCAGCAAAATTTTCAATCACTAAAGATGGAAACCATAAGATATTTCATGACAAAGTCAAATTTTAAAAAATATTTATTCACGAATTCAACCCTATAAAAAGTCCTAGAAGGAAAACTCTAATCCAAGGAAGAATAGTTACACCCAGGAAAACACAGGCAATAAATAATATCACACCAGCAAAACTTGAAGAAGGGACACACACACACACACACACACACACACACACACACACACACACACACACACTACCACCACCACCAACAACAACAACAAAATAGTAGGAATTAACAATTATTTGCTATTAAATCTCTCAATATCAGTGGACTCAATTCCCCAATAAAAAGACACAGGCTCACAGAATGGGTGTGAAAACAGGATCCATCCTTCTGCTACATTCAAGAAACACATGTCAACATCAAAGATAGTTATTACCTCAGAGTAAAGAGCTGGAAAAATATTCTCCAAGCAAATGGACCCAAGAAGCAAGCTGGTGTAGCTACTCTATTAACAAAATAGACTTCAAACCAGTATTCATCGTAAGTCATGGGGAAAGTCATTTTACATTCAACAAAGGAAAGAAAAGTCTACCAAGACAACATTTCAATTAATATCTATTCCCAAAACACAAGGGAACCCACATTTGTAAAAGAAAATTTCACTTTAGAAGTATCAAAAAGAATAAAATACTCCAGAACGGATAGTAAAAACTAAGTAAAATTTCCTACATTAAGAATGCAAAATAAAATAAAATAACCAAGAATAAAAGAATTAAAAGAGGCCCTGAAGCAATGGAGAAACACCTCACATCACATCCTGGGAACCTAATATTGTCAAGATGGCAATCAGCTCCTAGCTAACCTAAAGATGCAAAAGCGGTTCCTATAAAAATTCTGACTGCCTTTATTGCAGAGACAAATAAGGTTCACGTGAAAGTGCAGGGGATTCAGCATTTTAAAAAATATAGTTGTACAAAACTGTTACAAGTCAGACTACCCATCCTTCTTTATTCAGATGCTTACTAAGATGCTATGGTTAACAGAATAATGTGGCTCTAGAATGGGGATAAGACATATATATATGTATGTATATGTATGTATATGTATATATATGTATATATATGTATATATGTACATATATATGTATATATATGTGTATATGTGTATATATGTGTATATATGTATATGTATATATGAATATATGTATATATATGTATATATGTGTATATATGTATATATATGTATATATATTATATATGTGTATATATGTATATATATGTATATATATATGAAGACGCTAGAACTGAGGGTCCAGCAATAAGTCTATATTTCTCAGCAGTAGATTGTCAATATTTCCCATCATTTAGTGGGAAAACAATTTTCTGTAATGCACAGATAAAACTACTCAAAATCCCATGCAAAAATAAATTTTAATCCCTTCCCTTTATCTCATTGAAAACTATACATTTCTCTGAATGTCAAAGATAAATTTATGAAACAGTATAAAACATGTGTGTAAACCTGAATGAATTTCTTTTTTTCCTGTTTCTCATGTGTATGTGTGTATGGTGTGTGTTTATATGTTTGTGCAGTGTGTGTGTGTGTGTGTGTGTGTGTGTGTGTGTGTGTGTGTGTGTGCTGGTAGAGATATCGATGGTTCTGAGGTTAACACTGGAGTCTTCCTTAGCTCTGCTCTTTATCGAATGAAGCAGAGGCTACTGCTTGAATACAGAGTTTGCCAGTGCAACAGCTAATATTGCTAGTCTAGTCTAGCCAGCTTGCTCTGGGATTTCCTCTGTCTCTGCAATACAGGCCAGCCAGCCCATGCACCTCTAATTAAGCATGTTCTGGGGAACCAAGTTTTATCAGGATCCTCACACTTGTGTGTAAAATATTTTCACCACTGAACTATTTCCCCAATGCTACGTCCTTCAAGTGCATGATGTTCAAAGTAGAATCAATGATAACAATTAACATATAATTTCCCCAACATAAAAAGTGTGTATCAAAGAACACCACAGATAAGTATAATGACAACTTGCAAAATGAGATAATATGCTTGCAGATCATATAAACGATAGAGGTCTATTTTCTAAAATGTATACTAAACTCATAACAGGGACAAGATAGCATGTAAAAGGAACAGACTCCCAACAAAGAATAAATCCATGTCCGAGCATCTGAAGAAAACATGCTCAGCATCATTAGTCATAAGAGAGATGCAAATTGAAACAGAGAATTCAACTTCATACCATCAGGGGTGCTACTGATTTAAAGGAGACTGAAGAATTGCAAAATGGCTCAGTAGATAAAGTCATTTACAGTGCAAGTCTGGCAACACGGGTTCAATACCTGTAATTCAAGTGAAGGAAAGAACAGATTGCACCGCATCGTTCTCCGACCCCTTCAGTGCCATGTGGCATAGGCACACCACCTCACCATCATCATGTACACATACACATTAACAATATATAAATAAAAATGGTGGAATAACAAAGAAAATTAGAATTTTCCCGTGTTACTTAGAATGCAAAAAAAAGTCATTACTAGTTTGGAAAAGAGTTTATTGTTTGCTCAAAAAATTAATTATGAAATAGCCATATTGTCCCAAACCCACACAAATTGTGTAACTGTGAAAAATGGAATCCAAATAACTGATGTATGTAAATGTTATTGAGTTTCCATTCCATGGAATACTATTTTAAAAGCAAAAGGAATAAACTTTGGATACGTGCATGCCACACATGGCTAAAACATGAAAACATTATGCTAAGTGGAAGAATTCATATACCAAAGTTCATAGATAATTTCTTTCACATAAGTGTCCCAGACATCTGTTCCCAAATCCATAGAGACAGTAGGTTAGTGTTCTCTAGGGCTGTGGCTGGTGGAGGAGAATGGGATTGACTATTAACGGGCACTGGGTGATAAAAACCATCTGGAATTAGATGATAGTTTTTGTTTCTATCACATTGGAATAAATTAAAACCCAGTGAGTTGTGTATTGTAAGAGGAAAACACTTAAGCTGTGTAAATTAGGCTTCAAACATTCATAGCTATGAGAGTAAAAAAACAAACAAACAAAACGAAACTAGGAACAAAGGTAGTAAAGATGAGAGAAGACATGGAGGTTAAGCCACAGGGCTGAATCCTGGCAGAGGCTGTGCTTCTGTGACTCAGGGCACTCTAGCAAGTTCACAAAGCCCTGTGACATGTGTTGGCCACTGAGACTTCCGTTAAGGTTCTGTAGAAATGTGGCTTCCCCCGGAGGTTGACACCCAAGAAACAAGTTTCCTGTGTTGCATATATTTGTTATCAGTTCAGAAAAATCCAGAGAGTTAAATCAACATGTTCTCCCCTTCTATCATGGAGTTATTTATACATTGTACATAAATCTTTAACAAGATTGTTCCATTTTATAATTTGCTAAGTATTTGCCAAGCATTTGTTTTTCCTCCAAAATGCAACACTAATTCATCTTTGATTCTAATAATTTTAAAATAAAATGTATGCTTCCATTTTGCACTGTTTCTTACTCTATGTCTTTAAATAGTGGACTGTTCCAATTTGTTCTTTTCCTTCTTAGGTTGTTCATTTTATATACTGCTTTTTACTGGCCAAATTCCCTTAAGGTTTTTAAGTTTCAAAATGCTATAAATCTATGGTATGTAAACATATTATTTCCCAAAACTGTGCCAAATATAATGAGGTTGTTAATCTCATCTAAATGATAAAGGTAACAATTATAAAGGCTTAACAGGCAGTGAGGATTCTTATATGTTAAATTTTCTATCAGTAAAGACTAAGTTTCAGCTTCTAGGTAATTCTTTTTAATGCTAGTTGAATTTAAAATGCTCCATTAATAAAATTTACTACTTAAAACTATAAAAACAAAAACAAAAATAAAAACAAACAAACAAAAAGCTGAAGCACCACCAGCTATATACTAAAAGTCAAGTTGATTTTGAGTGCAGGCCAGCCAAGATGAACAAATGAGTCTTGTAATTGCAGAGCAGAGTCAAAATATTGGCCCTATCCAATGAGGAGGAAGAGGAAATGTTGCTGACCTAAGGAGAGATTATAGTGTAAAAATCCAATAGCTGTGTCCCTTCATCAGATAGCAATTGTAGAACGTCTCAACAAATACTGTTAAATGGACACAAATTACTTCCTGAAAATGATTTTGAAGGAGAGCAAGAAAAGCGGACTCTCTTTGGTCTATATGACATCTCAGGTTTTGGTTTTGATCCACATCTATATGATGTTTTCTTAGGCGTTCTGTCAGCCAAGCTTGAACTTAGGGCTTCTATTAAGAAAAATGCTAGAATTGGGGAAGGATGAGAGGTTGACTGAAAATTTCCTCATTCAGATATAGCCTGATTGCAACACACACACACACACACACACACACACACACACACATACACACATTTATATATATATTTTATATATATTATATGAAGGTTGCAAGGCTAGAAATTTACCTCAGTTGATAAAGTTCTGAACTTGATCCATATGATCACATGAGTCTGAAGTACCAGTACTCTTGAGATAGAAGCAGTTGGATCTGAAGTTCAAGGCCATCCTCAACTATACAGAGAGTTCAAGGACAGCTCCAAAAAATATTCTTGAAGAAAAAAATTGAAGGTTCATGAACATGGGGTGTTTTCAAAGCTTCGAATTCTGGAGAGATATCTCAAAGTTGTGTCTATGCAAAGCTCTGTGTGGTTAAGAGTGATTCTGATGTATCATCTTCAAAAAGAAAGTTCCCAGTGAATTCTAGGCCTAATCATTGAACGAAAGCAGAGACTACTCATCTGCACTTTTTAATTCATCTGTACCTTGGGAAATGATCTTAAAGGAACCCAGTGGGTAAGACCGATAGCTATGTCTTTCCTATACCTTTAATAGTTAGAAACAAACTCCAGTATTACAACACCTCTCTCATGTCTGTGGACGATGATGAAACTTTTCCTACAAAGCTTTCTTAGTCACCAGATAGGTGACATTTACATTTGTACTGTGGTGAAACATATGACACAGATCCAACAACTGATGACACATAGTGTACCACCTTTAATTAGCCAGAGGTATATATGTAGTCAACTCTCACTATTCTACTTTGAACATATTATCTGACATATATTTTCTTTATTTGATGTTGCTACAATGTAAAGGCAAAATACATTTATACAAATAATTTTTGGTAGACATTTAAGGCAAAGTGCCACAGTGTAGATATATTACAACGTTTCCCCTTGTGATTTAGTTCTGCTAGTCTTTGAACCACCAACCAAAAACCATATACAGGTAGGACCTAGACCTCCCCACACATATGTAGATGGGCGGCTTTGTCTTTATGCAGGTTCTGAACAACTGGAGCAAGGTCTGTCCCAAAAGCTTTGCCTGTATATGTTCTTCTAGCTGGACTGCCTTGTCTGGCCTCAAGGGGAGAGGATGATGTGCCTAGCCTTGCAGAGACTTGATGTGCCAAGGTATGGGGGGGGGCATACCCAAGGGGACCCCTACCTGTCCAGAGGAGAAGAGAAGGGGGTTAGAGGGAAGAATTGTGGGAGGGGTGACTGAGAGGGGGTGACTGGGAAGGGGCAGTAAGCAGGATGTGAAGTGAATAAGTAAAAATCAATCAATCAATCAATCAATCAATCAATAATAAAATGCTACTCATTTTGAGATTCTTCTATAGGTGTTGGTTAAGTGAGCACTAAGCTAAATAACATATTGGATTGCACTCCAGGTTCTTGCTCAAGTGATTCCACAGCCTGAAGACTTCACAGACACCATCAATAGACTCGATCTGTCATAAACCTACCAAAAGTGGACATATGTACAAGTCTGCCAAAGTAAGATTCAGATAGGAATAAAGCATTGTAATTAAACAGCAGCCCTGACAGAGACCAATGGATGGGTATGGACCAAATTACTTCTACATTGCCATTTGTTTGACTTTCAGTTTGTAGCAACCAATTTTCACTGACAAAAGTGTATTTATAGCTGTCATCAACAAGGCAAAGCGTGGACAAGGACAGCAAACAATAGCAAAATAAATACTACTAATCTACATAAACCATAAGAAAAAAAGGACGAGAATGAGAGAGGAGATGGAGGCTTGTGTCTTCTCAGAGAGGAAATGGGTTTTTGTTTTGTGTTTTTTCCTACTGTGGAAACAGGGGAAGCTAAGCCCTAACTTGTTCTGATCATTGCTTGGTTCCTACATTTGTGGACATTATGAGAACCGGAGATGGATAAAGGGTCCAGGAAGCTGTCTGCCTGGGTTTCTGTTACAGCTTCTGACCTGTTTTTTGTTTGGTTGGATTTTTTGTTTTGTTTTGTTTTGTTTTGTTTTGTTTTGTTTGTTTCTTTGTTTGTTTTTGGTGGTGGTGGTGAAGCTAGCAGGTGTCAGCCATTTAAAGTGCAGAAGGCAAACTCAGCATCAATGAATGTCCCATTAGGTTTTCATTAGACAACCACACTTTAAAACTTGATGTAAATATTCTAGGTGCTCAAACCGAGATGTAATCTAGAACTTAAAACACTCTTGGTAGAGCAAAAATAAGAGAATCACAGTCTTAAGTCTGGTTGGCAAGAGGACATCAACCACTCAGAAGAAAGCTCAGGATTTGTCAAGCATCTTGGGATAATAAAAGGTGTAGGCATGGCGTATTTAAACCTTCACAAATATCCCGAAATAGAGAAATAAGTCTTATTTTAGAGAAAACAGGCTCGTTAATGATTTTCAGTGGAAAGGCGAAATTTCTGTATTGAATTTTGCAGTCATCTAGGCCCACTTCCAGTGGGTTTTGCTATAAGCAGAGAGCTCCATTCACAGTATACACGGAGTCTTCAAAGTATGGAAGGGCCAAGACAAGACCAGGCTACAAGGATCAGCTGAACCCAGAACTCTCAAATGTGTTAATTTAGCTCTCCTTTTGTCCTCAAGAAAGAGCATTTCTCTTCAGACTAGGAGATGATTTTAAAAATTAAGTTTACTTGGCTAATCATTGCTAGGACCTTCTATGAACTTCAGTATAGAATCTTCCTGATTTGATGCCTGGAGACCTGAGGCTTAAAGCTTAAGTAAGTTGCTCCTTGTGGAAAAAATTGAAGTACTAGCCCAGGCCGTGCTCCAGAGCGTGTATTTTTCACTCAGGATGTATTGTCTCTTTGCTTTCTATTTAGCTCCATTAAAAGGTGGTTAGCTGTGTGCAAAATAAAATATAAGCTGATGAGGGGCCTGGAAGGGGTTAATGCTGAAGCAGATCCTCAAGCTGAAAAAACAAAAACAAACTAGCAAGCAAAAAGCCCTTTAAAGCCCCCATAGGAAATTCAATGGGCTTCCTGTTCCTTTAAACTCTCCCTTTCGCTCCTTCTGACACTTTACCAAACTGCGGTGGCCTCCTCAGGACCCGGCAGCCCAGAGCCACCTTCCACCACCCTCGGTGCGGGTCTGGGGTAGGAGGGGTTTTTGATAGGATGGGGGTTGGGGGTTGGGGATGTCAGTAACCCTAGCGACTCAGGTTTGATTTTATTTTCCACACCCTAACGGTTGCCAGACCAACCCTCAGCAAGGGATGAAATGTTATTAACTCTTTAGTGCCCAGACCGAACCCAGAAGATAGTGGGCGCTCGCGGGGGCCTCATCCCTCCCCACTCATAGGCTGGCACCCAAAAGCCCTGGGAGCCTGGTGGGTGCAGGCAGCATTGGTCCTGCTGCAGAGGGCACGAGCCGGGTGGGCAGATGGCGTCCGGGCGACTAGAATCTGCCACCGCCCCAAGCACCAGTCTTCGGGATCCCCGGGGCGCGTGGGGCCTCAATGGTCCTCTGGCTTCCCCTACCCATTCTTCCTGGGCTTCATCTGTGGGAGACTTTTCTGGCGCCCCCCGAAAAGCTCAGCCATTGGACAGGTCGGTGCTGGCTGCTGGTTTCGGGAGGAGGAAGGTGGGAGAAGCCTGGAGGAGAGAGGGGGAGGGACGAGGGCGGAGGGAAGAGAGAGGAGGGCTCCGCGACAGATCTGGCAAATGGCAAGCCGCCTTCCCTCTCCAAAGCTAGAGCTAGAGCGCGGGGGAGCGCGGCGGCGCCTCCGTCACCAAACTCCTGGGGCTCCTCGGTGTTCGGAGTCACCTCCTCCCTAGCCCGGAGGGACTCTCTCACCAGGCTGCAGCCTCACTTTCCCCTGTTTTGCTTTTTCTTTATCAAACACCCCCACCCCTCTTCTGATCCCAGCAGCTGGTCCTTCCCCGGCTCCACTCTCCAGAGCTGCCCATCCCTCCGGCTGCCGGCGAGGACGCGCGCTCAGCCTTGGGCGAAGCAAAGAAGAAAAACTTGTCGGAGGGGTTTCTCCAGCCTCCACTAACCTTCTCTCGCGAACACCAGCCGCCCTCTGGGGCCAGCCCTAAGTCTGGGAAAGTTCCTCCGGTGCTCAGCGCCCTCTTGGATCTGGAACGGCACCGGCGCTGCCAGTGGAATTAGATCTGTTTTGAACCCAGTGGAGCGCGTCGCGGGCGCTCGGAAGCCACCGTTGTGGGCGCCCGGGTGGCGCTGCCTACGAGGACCCGGGAGTTTGCGGGCCCGACTGCAAGTGCCCTTTCCTCCCCGCACTTGGTTGATTCAGTCTCGGCTGGGGGCTGCGAGGGTGACAAGTTACGGTGAGAGCTCCCGAAGTTCTGAGAAGGCTGGGCTGTCTCTCCTTCACTTCTCTGCTACCCGGAGTGAAATCCTAGCAAAACTGTCTGTCAGAGGCCTCCGGATCCCACCCGAGACTCACCCGCAGAGCTCGGCCGCGTCGCCCCATCCCCAAGGAGAACCCCGGAGCCCAGGGCCTCAAGGAAAGATTCTCTGGGCAGGGGAGGGAGGTCGCGGAGCGGCATGGCGAGGTTCCCGAGGGCCGACCTGGCCGCTGCAGGAGTTATGCTACTTTGTCACTTTTTAACAGACCAGTTCCAGTTTGCCCACGGGGAGCCTGGACATCATACCAATGGTAAGAAGTACTTTTTCTCGATTGTTTTTGTGTGCAGCTGAAGATCCTTCCGGTGTCTCGGGACCCCCATCCCCAACCCACATCCACCAAAAGCATCTGTCCTTGGGAAACTTATCCGAGTTGTTTTTCTGGGAAACTTGAATTTCTCAAGGGGGGGGAGGGCTTGCTTGATCAGAAGGTGTTGGAAACCTGGACTTCCCTGAAGCTACGGTGCTTACTCCACCTGGGCGCCAGGGGGTGGTCCTGTCTACCCCAAGTAGCCCAAGGAGGTCTGGGTGTAAGAGAGCCAGCTGCTGCGGATACCTCTCTCTTGAATCTTGGTTACATCAGGTTGTTTCCCCTCTGGCTTCGCATCCCTTGGAGCGCAGAAGCTCTTCCTTGTGCGCCGCGGAAGGGGTGGGTAGATGAACGATCTAATGACAGTCAGGGGTGGCAGGTCGCCCCATATCAAAAGAAAAACATGCCTTGTGGCTGCAGATCCCTCCTGAAGGCTCTCCTCACTAGCTTTTTCAACGGGGGTTAGGAAGTGAATGCCATAGATGCATCAGAGCTCAGGGATGGAGACTAGGTGGAAAAGACAGGGACGGGCGTGCCTCTGAGGACAATCCCTGGCCCCATTGTCCTCTGTCTGTCAGCTTCACCGACAGGCTCCAACGTGCCAGCGGTCCCTCAGGGTTCCTTGACACTGTCCCAGAAGGAGGGAGGGTCTCCTGATCCTTGAGATTGGCCGCACCCCCTGCCCTGGTGGCCTTTCTGGCTAGGTGTATGGTAGTGAACTCTGTCCTCACAGTGAGCACGGACTAGCTAATCCAGCTTTCTCCCCAGACCACTGTATCCACTGTGACCCCACAGATTGCTCCTTATTTCTGCCCTTCATCAAAGAAATAAACAGGCAGGTCAGTGAAACACCAGAGCAGGAATCTGTGAACTCTTGTAGACTCCCAGCTGGAGTGAGAGCAAAGAGCAGTTGGGGGAAAGAAAGGAAAACTTCCTGGTTAGGACAATCACTTTTGTTGGGTTTTACTCTGTACATGTCTGCGTTTACTTCAAGAGAGGGTGATAAATGGTTTCTCAGAAAGTATGCATGTATACCCAGCTGTCAACCTTCAAGGAGTCACAGAAAGAAGTCTGGGAGGGACACTTGGGGACTGTAGGTGAGGATAAGTGTTTACAAAAACCTTGAATAAAATTTTAGCACCTTGAGACACAGGATAATCCAAGCCGTGCGTTTACCACCAGTGCAAATTTTAAGAGAGAAAGAAGATACTTTCTTGGTGCTCCTATTTAAGGCTGGAAAGAGAGGGTGTGTGTGTGTGTGTGTGTGTGTGTGTGTGTGTGTGTGTCTGTCTGTCTGTCTGTCTGTCTGTCTATGTGACCAGGTGAGGGGTCATGAGGACCACAAGATAAAAGCTGAGATTTAAATCCTTGGATTTTTTTTTTTTTTTTTGTCACCTATGGACATTCTCATCAATGAACACCAGTTATATCAGCACACCATATTTCTGTTTATTTTCTTGGCACATTGCATTGGTTGAAAAAAATTACAGTTTTACTTTCTTCAGTAAGCAGCACTTTAAAAGATGCAGTTGTCATCTCCATCGGCATATTTGGAGTAAATGAATATCCAAAGCCATTTTGCAAAAGAGGAGGGGGAATTCACCCTGAGTTGTTTGCTTAAAAACTTCTTTGGCACTGGAAGTAAATAATGTATTTAAAGCAAAACTACATAAAAGAGAGACTAGGAATTTTCATTTTTTAACTACTGAGTATACAAGACACTGACACCCATGTGAAGTTTGCTATCTAAGGCTTCAACCTGAGGATGAAATCCATTGCTCTCGAGGACAGATGAGCTGGTGGAAAGCTTTTGCTCTGGGGAGTATGGCAAGCCTGTGTTGATAACATAAATATGCCAGCATTTTAAACTAATTCACTACTTCTGGTGGAGCTCTTAGAAACACTGTGCTCACAGGATTGAGGAGAGGGATTTACCTATTTTTATCAAATTTTTAGAGACTTTGTTATAAGCCAAACAACACTCTGCATGAAGTTTTATGAAATTAACTCAGAATCAAGTGGTTTTAACCTACTGAATGTAGAACACAGAAAGGTAACACAGAAGAAAAAAGAAAGAAAGCAATCCATTTTCCATTGTAAAATGATTTATCTGAAAATTAAATATGCAGAAAAGATTCAGAAGGTGGAAGGTGACATGCAACAATCAGGGCTTGTACTACGGGCATTTTGGCAAAGGAAAAACGTCTGATTTCATAACAGATTTGTTTATTGTGCTTTTTACCTCTCTAATGCTGTGGTTGGTTTGATTGCCACCAGAGGGCAGAGAAACCACTAATTTCTTCTGTTCCTGTTTCCCAATGTTTTTGTGTTCTAGAGACATGTAGTTCATATTTAATCTGTCATTTACTTGTATTTTCACTGTTTTTTTTTCTCTGCTTGGATATTTTTTATGCTTCCTTTCCAGTGAAGTAGGCCAGCTTACTTGGCGATATTCCTGCAGATGTCCTGTGGCCGAAGTTTCTGTTAGCATCAGTATCTATAACAAAACATTATGACATAGGGATAATACACATGAGTGTTTCCTATAAAACAAGTGTGGGTCACATTATTGGATCTGCAGGTTCATTGTCCTTCTCCAGCCATGACTCATAGCTTCCATAAGATACTTAACATAACACTGAGAAAGGTTTTTGTAGCTTGTGTTTGCATGAGTCTGGACTGTGGTCTATAGAGTAGGATTTTCATCCTGACTGCCTGTATAGAGGCTTTTAACTATTATTATACAGTAAACCTAGTTTTAACCGTTGTAATCATATCATATATAAGTTGTCCATACGTTAAGAAATGGATGCTACTATTTCTCATCCTAGAAAATGTGCTTGAATGAAATTAGAAATGCAAGATGTTGCCAAGTTTCCTCTCTGCAAGAATCAAACAGGCCCCCCTGTAGAGATGTAGACAACATGTTCCCTGTTTTTCTTTCTAAATGTTATCTCCTATTGCAGAAGTACTATTTTTAAAGATGAATGAATTGGCCCACCGCTGTGATCTTGAGATTTTCCACTTGTTTTGAAGACCATGACCTTAGGGCATGAGCCAGTGCCCCACCCCATCACCTTCTGTATTCTTTTATTCTCACCAAATGTTCCCTGAGTGAGGACCACATGTTCCTACTGTTTTGTCATCCTCTTGGTCTTTTTTTTTGTTTTTTTTTTACCCACTAATCTCCACCTAAACCCATACTCTGACGTATTGCTTCCTTTGAAAAACTTTAAGGACTTTGTCTGTCTGTTGGTTATGGTGTTTTCTCTTGCTTGTACTGATCCATCTCTATCATAATTCTGTTAGACCAGCCCACTGGTCCATGCAATCAGGGAGCCTTGTCACCTTTCTGAATCTGCTGCAGCATGTACCAAACGGGCATGTACTTGCAGAGCTGAACAGAACAGCATATCGCTATAGTTCAGGATGGATTTTTGACCTGAATATGGCCCTGGGAGACTTTTAAGTATTTCTTAAAATAAGATGCTTTCTATAATAAGGTAGAAATGGATATTAAAAATTAGATTCATAGAATAATAATTTAAAAGCAGAGGTTATGATCTAGGTAAGTCTACCAAAGTGCTCCAATGCTCCGGCAGATGGCTACTTGCATTAAGCCTTCTATTTTTATTTTATTTTTTTCCTTTTGCTTGTTTGTCCATTGAGCAAGTCTTTGAAGCCTGGGCTGTTCTGGAACTCACTTTGTAGACCAGGCTGGCCTCAAACTCAGAGATCCTTCTGCTTCTGCCTCCCCAGTGCTGGGATTAAGGAATTTCAACCATTACCTAATATGATAATTATTATTTTTTTTAGAAATACACAGACACACACACACACACACACACACACACACACACACACACACTGTAGCTATTTTCAGACACACCAGAAGAGGGCATCAGATCCCATTACAGATGGTTGTGAGCCACCATGTGGTTGCTGGGAATTGAACTCAGGACCTCCGAAAGAGCAGTCAATGCTCTTAACCACTGTGCCATCTCTCCAGCTACTAATAATTCTTAATGATACTTGTTTGAAACTTAGTTGATTATATCTTTTAGATCAGGAATTGTCAACCTGTGGGTTGTGACCCCTTTTGGGGGTCAAATGACCCTTTCACAGAGGTTGCCTAAGACTATTGGAAAACACAGATATTTACATTACTATTCACAGCAGTGACAAAATTACTATTATAAAGTAGCAACACAAATAATTTTATGGCTAGGGGTAACTATAACATGAGGAACTGTATTATGGGGTCATAACATTAGGAAGGTTGAGAACCACTCATCTAGATTTATTACTTCTTGCTTATTTGTAGTTTTGGGGACCAAACCCAGGGACTCACACATGCTAGGCAAGCGTTCTTCCCACTGAGTTACATTTTCAGTACAACTTATTACTTTTTAAACATGGGGCTCCTAAAAGAGTTCAAAGTCCAGTTTATGTTCAACTGTCAACAGATAGATAGGTTTTCTTGCCTGCCCTTTGGGGATGAGTTTACCTTATCTCCATCGGGTCTTTGTTGTGGCTGGTTCCATCCAAACTGCACATTGAAATTTGGTTCATAAGTAAACAGCATTGAAACATGGTGGTGCCTTTAAGAGCACTTGGGCTGTTCAGAAGATTAGGGCAGTTTTCCAGAGTAGGACTAAAGAACAAGGTGCTGTAGAGTGACCCCTCTCCCTGAGTGCTTGCTTCTTCTTTGTTTTGTTTTTCTTCTTTATGCTGGGACACTGCAAGATGGGCTTGTTAAAAAATGCTAAATCCTGGAATGACAGCTGTGAGACTAAATATTTATTATCAAATGCCTAGGCTGTAAGCTTTGGTCTATTCTCTCACGAGCTTGTAACTTATTTAACCCATTCAATCTTTTTTATGTCTACCATGTGGTTAGTTACCTCTCTTCAGTCTAGGCCAGTGTCAGGTATTCTGTTAAAGTACAGAAAATGAGCTAAGACATCTTTTCTCACTTAAAATATCATCTTGTATTTGTTTGGGAAGTCAGAAAGAAGTGAATCTTATCAAATTTCCACAGTACATTCAGTTATGTATTACTAACCTGCTTTTCAGCTTAGTCTTAATCTGATGAATTCCAAACTGTTATTTTGTTCTGAACACAACCCCCCACTTCCAAATTTAGCTCTAATTATCTCTAGAGCATTCTATTCTGGAGGGTCTTTCTCTACTGAGTACCTTCATTCTGACCCTGTACAATGATTCTAATCCACTGGGAATAGAGAGGACCGGTCTTGTAAGGGAATTTTCATTAGGACACTTCCTCCACCATATATAGTGTCATGTATTACAAGCCAAACTAACGGAGAAAAGATGCACATGTAGAAAATACCACTTTGTGTTTCTAGGCAGTGAAGTCATTTCCAATTTATTTTTTGGGTTGTTTATATTTCCCTCCATTTAATGAAAAAGACAGTATGATTTGGAATGATTGTCTAGAATTGTGCATTTAAACAGAATCCAAAGACTTGTTTGAAATTAGCAAAGTATGTTCCAAGCAAACCTAAAATCCAGATTTTATTTCTTCCTCCGGTGGATAACCAAGCAGTCTAGTACTAATGGCCCCTCTCTACTCACTAAATTACAGTGGGTTGTTGTCACTATTTCTGTGTCTGTTACTAGGACATGGCAGTCTTCTAGGGATATTGTGGTGAAGCTCATGCTGAATCCTTATTCATCTTAACCTTCTTTCAAGCATAGCTTAACTCAACCTCAGCATTGCATGGGTCTTCTTTGGAGTGTCCCATCTCCATTTTTGCTCTTTCCTTCCATAAACTGAGAAAGGTCTCCGTACAGATCACATGAATATAAAATACATGCAGAATACTCACCAAGTATATGTGAAATGATATATGGTATATTGACTCATATTCTCAGTACATATGGAGTCCTGATTTTTAAAAGAATAGACAAACAATCAAATAAAAACTAATCCTGACCTTTTGATTAAAAGTAATTTCAACCACCCTTAATTATTACTGATTTATATCTTACTAATATGAGCTAATGCAAGCTAAATGTACACAACCATTTTTAGGAATTCTGCCATTTGATTTTGCTTTTAAATTCTACCTATTCTTTACTTAGGTCTTGACAGTGTGTATTCTTGACTTATATTTTGTAACTCAGTGTTTTAGCTCGGATAATTCCAAGAATCAAAAATTGATTGGTGATCAATGCCATCAATTTTTCTTTACTTTTGGATATTGTTTGTGATCTTTCTGGTGCTAATTTTCTCCTCGTAGATTTCTATAATTGTTCACAGCTAGATAATTAGTACTGTTGTGAGCAGGGTGGTCTGTATGTCCTTGCTTATGTCTCTTCCTGTCATAGGCAGGAGTTACTCATCTTTCATGTAGAGCTAGCATTTCCAAATTCCTGAGCCTGGGAATGTTCTGCTATAAAAGATAATTCCTGGGGTAATCCCTATGAAGCTAATAGACTTCAAAGATAAAGGGAGGAAACTCATAATCATTACTGTGCTCATATCACACAGTTTTATATCTTCAGAATAAGTCTTTGTATCTGACGGGAGAAGGCTGTTCTTCTTGTTCTTGCTCCACCTATATTTTGGCTATGCTCATAGTTTCTTTGTTTTGTTTTGTTGTTGTTTTTTCTATAGCCATTTATAACAAATAATATCAGTGTTTTAGGTTTTGCTAACTAAAACCTCTTGGAGTTTTTATTGGAATCGTGTTAACTTTGCAGTCATTTGTTAAAAATCCAAGCTTTAAATAACTGGGAAACTATGAAGTTTCTTTCCTACAACTGCTAACAGACACAACAAGGGCCGGGATAGCTGATAGGAAATTGTTTCTAGGATCTTCATAGCAGTGGCCGTTTTCTGTTGTAAGTCTGTCCCAAGGTGGAGGACTGATGCTCTCTCCTGATAACATTATCAAACTCACCATAGTTCCCACATAATTCTTAGAAAACACAGAGGGAACCATAGGTTAGCTCAAAAGACAACCAAGGAAAGTCATGTTTGTTTGACTCACAAATTACCCAGAGGACAGTGAGCTCCAGGCAAATGGGATCAGGGAAAGATGACATTTCATTTTTGCTGTGTTCTGTGAAGATACTGACCTCTGGGCCCATACAGAGTTCCACAGAGAAATGTCCTATATTTTATTGGAGGTTATCATTTTAGACATTGATGTGGCATCAGAAAGGCTGTTATCATATTTGTTCTCTTATTTATGGATCCTAGATTGTATGGCGATACATGAAACTGTGCATGAGTATAGGACATGAAAATACAAGAGATGCTGTCTCGGGGAAGAAGGGACCTACTAGGAGAAGGAAGAGGAGAGAAATAAGAGGACAGTGCAGGTGCTAGTGATCACCTTCACACAAACATCAAAGAATCCAGTGTTAGGTATAATGCGTAGACACCAATACAAATATTTGCTCATCAGAGGAAAACCTTCTGTGGGCTTGGGAAGTGATTCAAAGAATAAAAGTAGGACCAGAGCTTAGATAAATAGCATCCATATGATAGCAATGGTGAATGTCGACAACCCTCGTACTGGTTTGCTGTCTATCCAATGCTCAGGTGAACTGTAAGATAAGTGAAAGACCCTGTCTCAAAAAATAATGTAGAAAGGGATGTTGACCTCCATCGTCTGCATGATAGCCCATGTTGACCTCCATCGTCTGCATGATAGCCCATGGTCACGTGCAAGCACATACACATCTATGCAGAAGCGTATGTACCTCCACACACATTCACACACATGCACATACACACATAGACTATACACATGCATACATACAACACACGCATACAGTACACGCAAGTCTGTAGAAAATAATAAAAGTCCTTGGCTTTGGTATTCTCCTAATATATCATTTATTAGTTAATTTCAGTTCTGTAGGAGATTTACAATGAAAGAAAGTAGACAGGACATATTGCCCCTATTCTCAAGACAATGCATTTATGATTCTATGTAGTGGCAAACACTTCCAATGAAAGGTTCCGACTTTTCCTGCATGTCAGTACTATGGTTGAAACTTTATTTCCTCCACATTAAGTCATAGTGAGCTGCATGTGCTGTAATCAGGAGTTAAGGGTTATGCTGGGCAGCTGGTTTTATTTCTCTGTTGTTGTGCCTTCCTTATCTTTTTAACATCTGTTGTTCATTTCAAATAGTTTTTAAAAGCAAGCATGATTCAAAGTCCTTCGGCAGATGATAGTCTCATTGTGTGGACATTGCAAAACAGCTCCACATGGGGAGCCAAATTTATGCAATCTCAGTTTTGTCAAGTTGCTTTTAGAAGAGACATTTGTCCAGCAGGCCCAGCCACTAAGTAGCTGATTGTTTTCAAACTATGTGCTAGAATTTGACTGCTGGTGACTTGTCTCTGTTCTCAGTTTCAGCTACTCTTACTTGCTCACTCCAGCAGTGGATCTCACCTCCCAAACTGTCTTGCAGTAACCCAGGGGTAGCCGATGTTTTCCATGTCACTGTTAACCACAGTACCTGACATAAACAATTTCATAAAGGAAGGATTTATCTGACCCAAGGATTTCACTAGCATTGGTGCTTTATGGTGGCGGGGGTGGGGTGGCGGGGGAGAAGGTGGAATGGAGCAGTTCATTTTATTCAGGGCAGGAAGCAGAGAAAGGGGGATTGTGGCAACCCTGCTGGCTCTTCCTCTTTTCCCTTTTATTCCAACTAGGCTTTCTCCTGCACAGGGGGTGGGGCAGCCCACATTCAGAGAGAATTGTAATCACCCAACCCTCTCTGGAAATGCCCTCATAGATACATCCAGATGAGTGCCTCACCAACTTCCTAGGTGATTCTAAATCAAAACAAGTTGGCAATCAAGATTAACACACATCAGACTCACTTCGCAGCTGGAAAAGGACTTTCTGAAATGCATATGGGCTGGGTGTTGGAAATGATTTCATGTATAATTGTTGCATTTAAACTTATAATATTCTAATACTGCTTTATATTTCCAAACTCATCACTGCCAGTCCACTTCCTCAAGCCTTTCAAAGTCTCCTTCTAAACTCCCGCATCCTCTAGGGTAGCTTGTCACTCTCTTTGATGTTATGCCTTCTTTCTCTTTCATTCTTTCATTCATTCTTTCTGTTTTTGTTAGTTGGATAACTGAAATTGGTGTGTGTGTGTGTGTGTGTGTGTGTGTGTGTGTGTGTCTATATCAGCACCAAGTCTAAGATGGAAATTTCACCAGAAGATACTTCTTTACACATCACCTAATCAGCTGTCATCCAAACTGCAATTCCTATGCTTGTGCTTGATTATAAACTACAGGAGTTAGATGCCATCTGGGACTGACCTCCACTGAATCACTGACTGCAGAAGCAGGAAACCTTCTGTGAACATTTGGTGGACGATAGAAACTACTTAGTGTTCCTCTTGTGTAATGGGGATGTATTTGGTTAGATTTTTTTCCCCAAGCAGATTTTTGTTTGTATCTTTTTTGTACATGTTTTAGGCAAATCTTAGTCACAGTTTCTAGAATAGAATAACTTGGATTTAAATAATAGTACCGAAAATATAAAATACAAATTGGAGGTTGAACAGGAGAAATTTGAAAATATATTTGTAAGGAGTTGAGTCTTCACTTAGTCTATAGCTGTACCACTGTACACATTCCTGGTGTCATCTGATCTTGGAAGCTAAACTGGGTTGGGCTGGTTAGTACTTGGATGTAAAGGTGGGTTTAGAATTTTTTTAAAAGTTAAAGTGGATTTAGGAATGACGTGATTACAGAAGTGAGGAAGAAAGACAAGATGTCTAGTTTAACCATATTTTTAAAGTAGTGTTCAATTTCTGAGCTTTAAATAAATGAATAACATTCCAAAGGTCACGAAATGACAAAATTTTAATTTTCAGTAATGATATACCTCTGAGCCATATGAAATTTGTATAACCAGCTTTCTAGGTGTCTAAAAGAGTAGTCTAAATGCTAGGAAATACTCCTCATAATGAGACCTTTCAGATGTTTTTAGATCTAAGCTACTGGCTGCCTTTCAAACCCACTTGTTCTCATCAACTGTCAAGAAGATCTCTAGAATGGCACTCAGAGACTGAAGCTGACTCCTTCAAGGTCTTTAGTGGGAGCCCCTTGTCCATGTGAGATCAGCTGAGGTGAGCCTCTTGCACTGAGCTTCTTGTTTCTGCTATTCTCTGCTGTTGCACTCTCTCACCCTCAACTTGTTTTTCTTGGAATGTTCTTCAAAGTTCTTACCATCCTCCACACTAATCTTGGGCTGCAAACATCTGACGTTTTTATCTGCTTGGTATCTCTTCTCTGTTCTTCTGGCCATAGGACACTCCCATGACTGTGTTCTGAACTAGGATTGTAGTGTCCTTCTCTAGAATGAGTAGCACATACCCTGTACTCACTGTTTAATAAACCTTATATGCTATGGTTTGGATCATAAATGTCTTCAAAAATTTTGTCATTACAACCTTGGTTTTTCACTGGTGAGTCTGTTGGGAGAAGGTAAAATCTTTGGGGTTGGAGCCTAGTTAAAAGATGAAATAGTTAAGGGCAAGTACATGGGTCCCTTTCTTGATTTCTTTCTGTTTGCTTCCTGGCTACCATACAGGGAACAGGTTTCCTTGCAAGCTTTCTACAGGGATGCATTGCCTTGTGGTGGCCCATAGAGCAGTGGGGCTAATAAGCTGCATAGAGCCAGAATCAAGGTTTTCTCCTTGAAGTTTGTTTTCAAATATTTCATCACACTAATGGAACGAATACTAACATGCACATACTCTGAACAATGCATTCTGTCTTTGTTTCACTCTGGTATTACTGCACTAGGATGAAAGAGTTCCAAATCTACAGACAATCTTACATTTCCCAGTATTGTAAATCAGCAAATACCAGTTCTGAGGAGTTATTGTCTTCCCACAGGAGGAATCCTGTTAAATACATCAAAGTTTCCAGTTCCATTGATTTACAAGTTCGTGTGCATAGGAATCAAGTTTGCTTTACTTTTTAGAATTTAATTTGAATTCTTGACATTTTGTGCAGCGCTGGGTGTATAAAAGGCAATACATTTGTTAAATTAACTGTTAGTTCATTGGTTAGAGCATAATCCCAGCGACCATTTAACATAATTTCAATCTCAAACATCATGTGACATTCACCAACTGCCTTCTTGCTTCATATATTGAATGATCTGACCCATCTTAATATTTTAATCTTTCCTTGTACTTAATTTGATATCTTCCTTTACTTTGCTTGGCAATCGAATCACTATTTTATTTTTGCTACAGGTATAAACTTTGTAAGCATTAAAAGCTATTGAGAAAGGAACAGCTGACTATTTAATGAAAAATATAGCATTGTTTTTGGTAGTCTCCTAATATATATGCTTATACAAGAGGGAAGAGAGAAAACACCCAGACAATTGTAACTCTGTATCTAGTGCTCATTTATTTTCTTTATTTTATACCATCGTTTATATTTCCAAGATCACTGAAATTTTAACAAAATAAAAATTATATAATTGCATTTTAGACATATTACCTAGCAGTAACAGGTTCTCAATATAAAACTCATGAACATAATTTTGCTTTTTGTAAATTCATTGACTCATTACTCCATTTATTCAAAAGTTAACAAATAGTTTTTTTTTTTTTTAAATATAGATAGAAGAATAAGTTGACATATTTAGTTGAATCCAAGCAGGCTGTTGTACAGTGTCTGCAACTTTCTACTGCTTTGTGCTCAAAGAACCATGTGCGGATGAATTTAGTTGCCATGGTAGTGCTATTAGGAAGTGGTGAGACATTTAGAGTAGAATTTAGTGCAAGGTCTTTAGATCGCTGGGAGTGATCTTCATTTCCTTTTACCGTGGGCTACTGAGGTAAGTGTTGTTCCTTTCTAGGCATTTTCACCATTACTACCTGATCACAGACATACAATAACAACAGTAATAAGACTTTCACCTTTATAATTTGAATATTTCACACACTTTTTATGATAAAAGAAAGCTTACGAACACAGAAACTTAGCTATTTATGTCATATTCTTTAGAAATGACAGAGTTCCATATGTTAGAATTACAGGAGATACATAATCTAAGTATGACATTTTCGTGGTATTATAAGATATTCCTTCATAAAGTTCAACTTGCCTAATTTTCATATTAGATCCTCTTTTCTCCATCTGTATACTTCAGCTTAAACTATTATCAATTCAACTTAATTTTATATTTTCAATAAATAAAAAATATATTACTTGAAATTTCAATAAATGTCATTTATAAGGATAATAGGCATGTTCATGTTAGCTTCCATTTTTGTGACAAAATGCCTAAGAAAGTAACTAAAAGGGGAAAGATGTTATCAGTACAACTGTAAAGGTTTTCTACTTTGCTCACTGGGGCTTGTAGACGGGGAAGTGCCATGGCAGGAAGCATGCTGTTAGGTAAAGTTCTAACCTCATAAATGGCATGTAGGAACCAGGGTAACACAGATAAAAGTATGTGGGGCACGTCCCCAGTGACCTACTTCTTCTAAGTAAGTCTGCATCCTAAATTTTCTACCACTTTCTGATAGAGATAGCACTAAATTATGAACCCATCCATGGCTAAGCTCATTGAAAAAAATCCAAGTAGTCATGATTGAGTCTCCTGCCAAAGCCACCCTTCTGAACATCACATCACGAGAGACTAGCTTTCAGCTGATGGGCATTTGAGGAAACTCAAACCCGCATCATAAGAATGTCTATAAAATGAATATAGTTTCCAGCCTGGCAGCATGAGTCTGTGGGACTAATTCATTTAGTCAGACATGAGCTTCCAGAGTGACAAGGTTTAAGGCATAGATTCCCAGCACTTACATGGTAAGAAAAACTGGATGACAGCATTCCATTATTTTGTTTGCTAAACAAAATAATGCTTTGGCACTAGGTAGATTTTCTCAACATCTTTGTTTTGTCATTTGCTGGCCTTGTGACATTGGGCAAAAATATGAACACTCAGAACCTCAATTTCATTATTCTTAAAATAAAAATAAAACCTCCAGTCTGTTTTAATGAAAGTTGCTGTGTTTTAACTAAGTATTTACTACTCTGATGGTTTATTTAGAGTCTTAATTACTTTTCTACTGCGGTAATAAAACACCATGACCAAGGCACTTGGTCTTATAAAAGAAAGTGTTTAATTCAGCTTATATTTTCAGATGGCTAGAATTCATGCTAGAATAACAGAGCATAGTGACCTGAACATCTGAGAATTAGGATCCTTATATGTGAATAGGAGACAGAGAGAAGGCACACTGGGAATAGCTGCAGGTTTTAGAAACTTCAAGGCCAGCCCCCAGTGACATATCTATTCCAACAGGGCCACATCTCCTAATCCTTCCCAAACAGTGTCAACAAAACAGGACCAAGTAGTAAATCATAAGAGCTTATGAGGCCATTCTCATTCAAACCATCACAGTTAGGTTTCCATGGGGAGGGGGGGGAATTTGAATTGGTATGTCCTAAAAATCTAGCACAGAGCAAAAATGTAGGAAAGGTTGCATTATGGAACTTTTTACCCAGAATGATGAACAGTGAAGAGAATTTTATTGTTAACAATTAACTATTAATCCTCAATCTTTCCAAGTTTTGTATGGCCAGAGATAAAGCCATGTTGTATTGAATTTAGCATTTTTCATGTACAGTGACACTGGTGGAGGTTAAAGAAAACCTTAGACCAAACGCAAGTGTTCTTGACCAGGTGCATACTGAATTCTGTGCAACCTGATGCACTGCAGGAGGCTCTGATTTGTGTGATTGAGTCCTGGAATGCAAAGCATTTCTGTTATTTACAGCCCTCCCCTTACTCAGCCTAGGGCAAGATTTGACTTTGAAGATCATTGTTCCTATAAAATATCCACTCATAGAACAATCAAGTAACTTATTAATGTGTTTGTTTATTAACTAATTCATGTTATATAAACTGAGACAAGGCTCCTGGAAATTGTCTTCTTCTCTTGGCACAGGCTGAGTACACAGCAAAATTCTGCTGTGTCATCTACTATGATGCAAGAAAGTGATGTTTTGACCTCATTCATAAACTTGCCTCAGGATAAATGCACTGCCTCAGAGACTGTGAAATTCTCTGGATAACAAGTGAACATTTTTTGGATAACAATGCTCTCTGAATATACACAGATCCAACATGCTGCCTACTTCTTAGTGAGCTTATCTGAAAAGGAAGCCATGCCAGAGACCCTAAGATTCCATTGAGGAATGCAAGTCAATACATGCCAAAAGAAAAATGAATCCAAGTCTAGTAATAGTCCAGTTTCTTATTTACCTGTTTCCCAGACCTGTGTAGAATTGTTTGTATTTAAGGTGAGTTAAGCAAGCCCCTTACATATAAGTAGCACTGTGAGGTCCATTCAGAGAGTTGAGAGCTATGGAGCAACTCTTGTTCAACTCCCATGAGGTGTCTCCTACACCAGCTTCTCAGCAGCCCTTAATTGTAGAGAGCCATTTGTTTGAATTTTAGTAATGTATCAGTGAAAATGGAAGTGTTGGGACCAGAGAAATGGCTCAGTTGGAGGACCCAAGTTTGATTCCCAGAATTCACATGGTGGCTCCAGTCCCGGGGGATCTGATGGCATTTTCTGTCCCTCCTGGGCATAAGGAACACCTGTAGTGCACAGATGTTCGTGAATATAAATATATAAAGACCCATAAACATAAAAGAATAGAAAGGGGACAAAGAAAATGTATTACATGGACACAGAGTGGTCACTTATGTTCTTCCTGTTTGAAGGCGTTTGATAAACCATTATAATAAAGAGGCATATAGTGTAAAGATCCACCCGACAGAGAAAAATTCTGGGCAGGGTTTCTGTTTTTATGCAGAATTGTAGGAAGTCACTAACAGCCATGTTTTGAGACTGGGGGAGTATATATCGTTTCTCTATGAGAGTGTAAATGTGTTTGCCTGTGTGTAGTGGGGAGGGTCATGTAAAGACGTCAGAAAATGGGCACTTGGGAATCAGGGGGAAGAATTTGGGGACGTTTCATTGAGGAAAAGTGGTGGCTGGGTCTGGTTTGGAAGAGTGAGTGAAATTGAACAGTGCAGAAATAGTAAAAAATGTTCAGGATAGAGGAGAACACAGTGTACACTGTGTAAGAAAATGCCATTGCTTTGGGGGACCAGTGAGGGGTTTGTCCGGCAGAGGGCTAGTGGCTATTAAGGTGGGAAGATGTACTTGCCTGATGTTGAAAGCTGTCCTGAATGTGACAGCTAACCTGTGGCACATTTATTTTTTTGGTTGAGTGACCAGATCTGAATGGGCCATGGTGTGGAAGCAGTGAGGAGAGAGGACTTGGAGGTAGAGTGAGTCACATACTTTATACGGAGAAGGTGGAACATGTTGACCAAGGCTCAGATGAGGGTATTCACCTAGCTTTCATGTGGTTTAGGGACTAGGCAATGACTTCACCTCACACTTAAGAACTCAGACACTGATAGTACAGATACTCCACTGGAGCTACCAATAATCCCAGGGCCGTCGCAGCAGAAGGTATCATTGAGTTCATGAGTCAGAGTCACAATGCATTATGGGTAGCAGAGATCAGCAGCGAACAGGAATAGACAGTGAGTATCAGAGTGGTTGAAGTCCAAGAAAAACCTCCATTGGAAAATAACTATGAGGAGTGAGTGGAGGGGGACATAGAGAATTGGGGGGTTTGAGCCTGTCCATAGGTTCTGGAGAAGCAGCCTGTGGTGGGGAGTCAGACTGGGGCATGCAGCTGTGTTCCAAGCACAGGATGCAGGGTTCTGACTGCTGTGTTGAACATAACCACAGTGCTCCCCAAATGCAACTTGACTTCAAGAAGATCTTTGATTGTGAATACCGAGAACAAGCTTGACAGATAACAGGAATTTAATTAAGACTTAGATAGTATCGTGTTTGATGTAACTCGAAGTCATTCAATACAGGAAATCTCTTAAGTATAATAGAGTTTATTGGAAAGAGTCTTTCCAGAAGGAGTTGTGGAAAAAAATGAGTGAACTCTGTATTTTATCAGTTAACTCTGGCTTACAAAGTGGCTAGGGCGTAATGAAGAAGGTAAGGAAGGATTTGAAGCAGGAAATGGAGATGATTTCTTTACTCTGAGGCTCCCACTCCCCCCAGACATCATAATATCTAGAAAGTAGTGACTTTTAAGAATTCAATCGATAATATGAAGAAGGTGGTGTTTTTCTTCACTGGTCAATTATATTTACTCTTACTATTTTTTACACAATAATTATTTTATGACAGATGGACTTTTATAGTGAATAACACATTGATTGGTACATATTAGAAAAGCAGAAAAATTATTTTTATGTTTCTAATACTCAGGGAATCTAAGCATCAAGAAAATGATCTTTCGTGAAACTTTAGAAGTCTTTCTCACTAAGAAACTTTAACAGTTACAAAGAGTTACTGTTTCTATCTAGGTGAGTTGCAGTTTTGCCAACCATCCTGTTATGAAATTGTCTGAGGACTTAAAGGATAGATTGTCACTCTCTGTAATGTGCTCCCCAGGAATACATTCCAGAGTAGCTTGAAGTTTACAAAACAAGAAAATACTCAAGGTTATGCAAGTTTCAGATTAAAAGCTAAAGTAACAGTATAAGATAGTTTTGTTTAATAATTAGGTCATCGCTCGATGTCCTCAGTGAATGAGTGTGTGCTCTTGTGTGGTGTGTGTCTGTGTGTCTGTGTGGCCAGTGAGAGGGTGGGTGGGTGTCTTTGTGTGTGTCTTGTGTGTCTGTGTGAGTGTATGTGTGTGAGTGTGTGTGTGTATGTATCAGTGTGTGTGTGTATGTATCAGTGTGTGTGTGTGTGTATGTGTGTGAGTGGGTGTGTCTGTAACTGTGTGTGTGTGTGTATGTGTGTGCGTGTGTTTGTTGGGGTGTACAAGAAGGAGTGAGTTAAAAAGAAAGTAAAGTTAAAATAACAAGGTGAAGACCAGGTTCTGATGATTTCATTATATTTATGAACATACCATAAGGTGGTTACATCTGTTTTCATAAATTATTGGTGCTATTTTAGCTGTGCAAACCTTCACAAAGACCAAACCAACACCATGCAGTATTAATGAGTGTTGTTTCATAAGACATGCAAAGGTGTTAACACAGACGATAAGTGTGCCTTGGTTTAATGCGAGCCTTCAGCTTGTAGCTGAACCTGATGGGTCATGTATCATTGTTTGTCTAAGTAAGCTGTTTTGATCACATGCTTCCATAGAAACCAGAAGCTCACGCCTCTTCTCTCTCTTTAGCTCACTTCTTAGTCTCTCAATATTTAACCCGGTGAAAAACAATCTTGCTAGCCTAAAACCATTTACTCTCTCATTGACATTTTTGGTTAAAACATTAACTTCTAATACAGTTAATTGATACTTTTTTCTCATTAAAGTGTCCAGGATCTAAACCCTAACTTGTCTTGTAAAATCAATTTTAAATGTTTTATTTTTATTTAACAAAATGTGAATCAAAATCACAAATGTTTGTAATACTTCTGTTTATTTATTTATTTACTTATTTAATTATTCACTTTACATCCCACTCACTGGCCCCTCCTGGTCATGTCCTCCCACAAACCTTCCCATCCCCCCTCCCCTCTCCTTTGAGTGGGTTGGGGCCTCCTGGGTATACTCCTACCCTGGTATATCAAGTCTCTGTGAGGCTAGGTGCATCCTCTCCCACTGAGGCCAGACAAGGCAGCCCAGCTACAAGCACATATCCCACCGATAGGCAACAGCTTTTGGGATAGCCCCAGCTCCTGTTGTTTGGGACCCACATGAAGACCACGCTGCATGTTTACTACAAATGTTTGAGGAGTCCTAGGCCCAGCCCATGTATGCCCTTCAGTTGGTGGCTCAGTCTCTGCGAGGGCCAAGGGTCCATGGTAGTTGACTCTGATGCTCTTCCTGTGGAGTTCCTATCCCCTTTGGGGCCCATATTTCTGTATTTTTAACTTCAATTCTTTAGTGCTTCTACTTGCATTACTAATTACATTTGAAGTTTGTAATCTGTAAATTTATTTTGCCATTTGTTTATTTAATCACCAGTAAAAACAAAAGGAAGTTTTGATTCTGAACTCTCTAGGGGAATTGAAGGATATGCAAAACAATAAGCCAAGGTGAACTAGAGTCAAATAGTTTAGAAATTCACAAACCAGAAATACTTGGGGCCAGAATGATTGGGCTGGTTTTCTTTGGTTGTTGCTGTTGTTGTATTATTTGCATATATAATGTATAATGAGGTTTACTATGACTGAGGATGCTTTTAGACAATGTCTTGAATGATTTTATTAATGAAATATAGTTTTGTTGTTTGAAATTTCTCACTTGTTGATCACTTAGGAAGTTTCAGATTTACAGTATATTAGATTTTTGATTTTTGAATTAGAAACGCCAGTCTATATCTTTAACATTACTCTACATATGAATCCACGAACATACTGAATGGGCCATATGAGCTGTAGGGAGTTGCTTGACTTGTCCAAGATAACAGAAACAGCATGGCCACTGGCCTCTAACAAATAATTGAAATATGTGAATTTACTTTCTGATATGTTTTTAACAGTAATTTTTAGAATTTTTTTCTAACCTTTTCCATGTATTTATATAAATATATAATTTTAGGTCGAGTCGGTTCATTTTCATGGTTTGGTATATATCAGTTGAACTTTATCTAACATATACCATATTACTATTATAATTCCAATAGTATAAACCATTGACTTTTTAATATTTTCATCCTTATCACTTTTTTTTTTGGAATGGTTGTTAGGCCAATAGACCAAAACATAAACATTGCATTTATTATGGACTTCCAGCTTATGTTCAGTAAAATGTACACATATGTAATGTTGCCATTAGCTTTCAAACCTTCTATTCATGAACACACACACACACACACACAAACACACTTAGACGTACACGTTCTTGAATGGAAGAAATATATGAGTTGATTATTGAAGACAGGAGAAACAGCCACCCCTGCTCCCACAGGTAATGGGGAAGTTGAGGCAGCATGGCTGAAAGGTTAAGGCCTGCCTGGTTTACTAAAGCAGTTCAGGAGCAGCCTTCACAACTTAGTAAATCTCATCTTCAAAAGTGTGAAAGCAGCAGGGCATGTAGCTCAGACATCCAGGACTGAATCCCTAGTACCGCCACCACAGACATACATATATTTGAACATATATATTTTAATGTGTTATATGCTCTCTGCATGTTTATAATAATATACTCTAATATATATTATAATATATACCATATATTATTTTATACATTATATATTATTATAATTATAATAATTATTTAATAAATATATAATTATTATAATATATATTATTGTATATTACATATATTTTATATATTAGCTTAAAATTCACACAGATGTTGTCATGGTGTCTGAAAAGAGAAAGAAAACCAGGAAGGGATGAATAGGGCTCCTAACACATTCATTAAAAGAATGCCCTTGGTAAGCTGAATTCCCTCCATAATGCTTGAAGTTCAAAAGATTCTCCAACCCTCAGGTAATACCGTGGACTTGGGCCTAACTTCTCAGCAAATGGCCTTTGAGGGATTCAAAATCAAGCAGTAGTGATTTGTAAATTTAGTTGTTTTCTTTGTAATTGCAATGCCATTTGCAGCTAGGATGGATAGAAAAAAAATAACATAAAATAAAATAAAAGAACGAATAGATGAAAAGAAACTCAGCTCTAAAAGACACCAGAAGCTTCACTTGTGCTAGAGATTCTCTTAGCTCTTAAATATTTAATTCACATCATGTGTTTGCCGCATTTAATACTAGCAACATATTTCTTTAGTTGTCATTTCTTTTTGGAAAATGCATATAAACTGTATATAATTGGAGCTTTCTCAGTTCTATTTAATGTATACCTAAAAGAATTTATTTTTACCGGCCAGGCAGTGGTGGCGCATGCCTTTAATCCCAGCACTTGGGAGGCAGAGGCAGGTGATTTCTGAGTTCGAGGCCAGCCTGGTCTCGAGTAAGTTCCAGGACATCCAGGGCTACACAGAGAAACTCTGTCTCGAAAAAAAAAAAAAAGAATTTATTTTCATCTTCATTTTTGTAATTGGGAACTGAAGATAAATAACTATATGATGTAATTGCTGTGTTCAGATAACCTACTGGCTGATTAGAAAAGTGACAACTAATGTAAATTTAATTGTGGAGATGACCAGTGGATTCTGATGACTCTTGATGGTGCAAGTATCAGCTGTAGCTTCTTGTAAACAAGGCTAAACATGTGCCACCTTACATGCAAACAAAGGAGAAGGATTTGGGTCAGCTCATGGAAGTCTAAAATGATAGGGCCATGACTGCTTTCTAGCCCTGAGTTAACGTAACACCTCAGTGATCATGGGAAAACTGCTTGCTCTCACTTTCCCCAACTCTTAAGATGCTTGATATTGTGCAGCTTGCAAGATAGTTATGAGATCTGGAATAAGAAATATAGAAGAACCTGACTTATAGCATTGGGCAAACTGAGTGGTGGTAGCTGCTGTTTGTTGTGAAACAGACATTGCAGCTGCTGATCAGGTGCTTCAGCGCAATGATGTGTGTGTGTGTGTGTGTGTGTGTGTGTGTGTGTGTGTGTGTGTGTGTGTGTGTGTGTGTGTCTGTGTGTCTGTGTGTGTGTGTGTGTGACTTCACGCTTTTGCCATAGGTGGAGGTCTACTATGTATTGTCTTCTTTCAGAGAGTATAAAAGGTGAACCTAATATTCACCTGCTTTATTTATTTTATAAAAGCCATTTAGATATTAAAAACTACAAAAATTTCATAGAAATTGAATAGTCAAGGTAGGAATGTTTAAATCACTCACCTCGTGATATGGATAAATAAACAGAGAGAGAGGGAGAGAGAGAGAGAGGGAGAGAAAGCTATCCTAAACTAAACTTGAACTACATTATTGTTTATGTTTGCTATGAACCTAAGTGACGTAGCTCTTGACTCTCCCTTCCTTTACTCATGCAATGACACCTTTAAATCTGTCTAAGAAAATCAGGGATGGCATAGGTTTGAGGTTGATGCTTAGTATATGTATGGAATTGTGAAATGTTAAAAAATAGCACACGATGAATATGTTAATATTACAAATTGATTTATTTGGTTGCAGAAAAAGAAATTATCATAATTGAAAACTCAAGTGTTTACTCTAAAGGTCAATACGTGCGTTACCATAAAAGCATTAAGCTTTCAGAGCTGAAGATTCAGAAGATAGCTGGTTCAACTTATATAGTCAACCTAGGAAGTTTATAGGACTTTGGGGACAGATGTTGCTTGTGGCGAAGGCTTGACCAGGGCTACAGTGCTCATACTCCTGATTAGTTAAATGTTTAAAATTTCTAAATGCATTCACAGTTCTGAGACAGACTACCTCAAATAGCAGTTTTAATAACAAAAATGTAGTAGAGGCATAGTTCCTTAACTGTCCACCACTATGCTGTATGCCTTGAGCAATGCAATATCAATTTTATTTCTAATTCATGGACAGTTCTACTCTTTAACAGAACTTCTAATTTGTATGGCATCACAATTATTGAAAATAAATTGTTACAAGAGGAGAGCCAGGATCTTTAACTGTACTATATGTTACGTATTTATGGCATTACATGGTTGGAAAATATTGGTAAGGCATGTGTATAGTTGGCATATACTAGCATTTTATTGTGGATAAGCACTGAGTATTGCTGATGGGATATAAACTCTTCATGTCTTTCCCTTCATTAAAAAACCGACTATGACAGGGAAACATGTCAGCGAGCACTTTCACTAATAACACCATGATTACTACCACCAACATAGTTCTGGAAACCTTCCCAGAATCTTTATGCAGCAAAGATTTTTTCTTAGCTTACTAGAAAGGCACTAATCAGTATCCTTGACCCACCACAATTTAAAAGAAATTGTAGGGCAGGCAAGATGGCTCAGCAGGTAACAGCTGTTTGGCACAAACTTAATGACTTCAGTTAGACCCTGGGAACCTCTGGTAGAAGGAGAGGATTGACTTCAACCAAAATTAGAGATTGTCTGCAAATTCTAATCCAGCAAGAAGCTCTCATCTTGTCTGGGCAAAGTGAATTTGAAGTTGGTTAAATCCATTGCATATCTCAATGAAGGTTGGAAATCAAAACCTGCGGCCCGACTTTCCTTCACAGGCTTATTCATTTTGATTATTGCATGCTAGTTTTTCCTCACTTTTATTTTCATTTTTTGTGACTCATTTAATCCATTTACATCTGCATTTCATCATGGTTGAGAAATATTACATAAGAAATTCCAGAAAATCAACATTTTGTACATTTTGTAATGGTTTTATTTATTTTAGTATCTCCATTCTAGAATCTTTTATGTCATAAGTGAAGAAGCAAAGTTTTTTTTTTCATTTTTATTGGTTATTGTATTTACTTACAGTTCAAATGTTATCCCCCTTCTCAGTTCCCCTCCACAAGTCCCCTATCATCCCCCTGCCTCTATGAGGGTGCTTCCCCACCCGACCACCCACTCCTGCCTCAGTGGCCTAGCTTTCCTCTATCCTGGGTCATCAAGCCTCCACAGGACCAAGGGCCTCCTCTCCCAGTGATGCCAGATAAGGCAATCCTCTGCTGCACATCCAGCTGGAGCCATGGGTACCCGCTATGTACTCTTTGGTTGGTGGTTTAGTCCATGGGAGCTTTGGGGGGACTGGTTGGTTGGTGTTGTTCTTCCTATGAGGTTGCAAATTCCTGAAGCTCCAACAGTCCTTGCCCTGACTTCCCCCACGCTCAGTCCAATGTTTGGCTGTGTACAACTGCATCTGTATTGGTGCGGCTCTGGAAGAGCCTCTCAGGAGACAGCTATAATCGACTCCTGTCAGTAAGCACTTCTTACTTACAATAGTGTCCACATTTGGTGTCAGCAGATGGGATGGCTCCCTAGGTGGGGCAGTCTCTGGAAAGCCTTTCCTTCAGTTTCTGTTCCACTCTTTGTCCTTGTATTTCCTTGTGACAGGAGAAATTTTGGATTAATATTTTTGCAGTGGGTTGGTGGGTGGCCCCATCCCTCAACTGATGACAAATTTTGATTCTTAGTGGAGAAAATAGTTAATGTCATAATTTATTTTGTAAGTTTGTTTTGGAACTGATGTCTGCTTTCTCTGTGGGTAGATGGTTCCTAACAAATTTATTCAAAATTACTATTTAAAGAGCTGAATTAAAAATGTGTGCTTCATGGTTGGCAGCCAATGTTTGTGAATGGCTGGTTAGAATTATATAATAGCTCCTGCCTTCAGCTAACTTATTCAGAATGACTACTAACTGCCGGACATTATAGAGAAGGATTTACTTTCAGAGACTCTAGGGAAGCCGAGGTTATTTTAATGTTGATTTGAAGCCCTAGAGAAAATCAGTGATGGACCGAATATATCTGCAATTTCATCCCTAGAGTTACTAGAGGGTCATGAGTTCAAGGCCTTCCTGACTACCTATCTATTCACTATTTCAAAAAACAACCACCCAAACGAACAAGTAAAATGTCATTAATTATACTCATAATTCATAGAATCTTGAACATTACAAGAAGGAAAATAGCCCTCTATTTGTTTCTTGTCAACATTTGTAAAATCTTATAGTACACAAATATCTTACATTGGCCACATTGGCTATTTATTTATTGTAAGTGTTAGGTAAGTGTTGTTAGACCAGAGGACAAGTTCTTTTCTAGGAAGAAGATGGATCTACGTAGCAGTTTCCATGGTGAGCCCTTTTCTCTAAACGTGTCTGCTGGATCATTAACTTCTCTCCATGGATGCTCTTTCCTGTATGTGGAGGAAGGCCCTGGCACCCATTTTATTAAGTTTTAGTATTGTACCAGACACAACATTTTCACAGGTGTGCAGACAAGTGGCAAGAAATGAATGTGCCAACTTCATAAAAGCCATGATGACGACGACTTCTCAGATGAAATGGTAAGCTAGGCTGTGCAGAATGGGGACAATTCACTGCAAGTGGAGGGGAAATTATAATGCCCAACTATCACCAAAGAAAGCCAGGTCATTAGGACCTAAGGGGCATAGTCTTCTGTGTGTCAGTCAACCTTAGGGAGGTTACATGTGAAAGCTCTCAGATCATTTTTTTTTTCTTCAAGATATCTTACCCATGCCAAAAATTGGCAAATAGCCCCAGATTTTATGAGTCATCCTTTTCATTTCTTGCCTGGTGTAGTCATGGCAACCACCCTAAAAGGTAAATATCCATCTGATTCTTGTGTGGGGAGACGAGTCATTCTGATCTAGTAGTAGCAGGGAAGCTATATTTAGAGGAGATATCATTAATCACCCCTATTTATTCCCCCTTGTCTTGAAGATAAGACTACAGTAGAAAATGAGTTTCAATCATCTTCATGTCACAGCAGCAAATACCTGAGATAGTTAACATGCAAAGGGGGAAGGTTTATTTTCGTCCAGTTTGGAAGCTTCCAGTCCCATTGGTTGGGTCCTTCACCATGGCCTGTGGTGAGACAGGTATGGTGGAAGCTTGTGTTGGGATAAGTCACCCACTCTGATGCCAGAAAGGAAGAGAAAAAGTGACCACAGTTCCACAGTGTACTTTAAATCTCAACTCCAATAACCTAGAGACTTCCCACTAGGCTGTGTGATTGTAAGGTTGCTTTGTTGTTGTTTGTTTTTGTTTCTTTGTTTTGTCTTCCAAAAGTGCCACTTTGGTGATGAGTTTTTAATAGTTAAACCTTTGTGGGATAGTCAAGATTTAATCCACAAGGCATGGGGCTTTCTGAAGTAATTAACTCTAGGGAGAACAGAACAGATGGCTCAGCTGCTCCGGGAACTTTAGCCTTTTCAAAGGACAGTGTTATTACAATAATACATTCTAGTCATCTTTATAGTAATGCTTTTCATTATAGGTTTAAAACTCACCAGCAGACACCTTTGTCCAAAAAATATAACTGATTTTTGGATAGATCCACCAAACTTTTTTTTTTTTTTTTTTTTGAGTTTCTATAATGACTTATTTCTCTGGAAAGCACTGTCAAGATTCACAACATAGAAAGAATGGGATGAGAGGAAAAGTCTCACAGGTGGAGATCCCGTGTCACTTCTTTAACCTGGCATCAGGTAGCAACATGAGAAGAGTGATAAGCCCCCAAAAGACTTTACTGTTTTTATACACATCTAAAAAGATTCCTTAAAAGAATGTACTATTTTTTCCCTATTTATGTCAAGCCCCTGTTGAAAACAATGAAGCATTTTTCAATTCGTTGTAGCAAATATTTGAGTGTCCATACTGTTTATACTTAGTGGTTAGTGACGTCTTGAGTCCTATTTCAAACAACTGGCTTTCAAAATGAGAAAACGTTTATAAAGACATAGTTTGCCAATTTCGGGAAGTGAACATTATACATTGGTTTGTGTCTTTGGGCTGATGTTTGGGGGAAAGTACTAGTTCAGAGCCTCTCAAAGTCTGCAGTATTAGCATCACCTTGGAACTTATCAGACATGTAAGTACAGAGCCAGCACTAAGATCTACTAGACCATAAACTGGGATATCAGGACCTAGTGATCTGTTCCTTAACAGCCAGGCTTCCAGAAAGTGTATGACTCTTTACCACTCCCAGTCTTGCTTCCTAACTGAAGCTCAATTTAGTCCAGCCAAATTCTAGCCACAGGTAGTACACCCAATGCTCTGAATGGTGTTGTGGAGTATGGCAAGTCCTTCATATTTGTTAATAATTATTTTTCCCCCTCTGTTAGTCCAGTTTTGTGGCTGTTAGCAAGCCAGAAGAACCACGACAGACCTAGAGGTTTCTTTAGATTATTTTTCCTGTATGGAGTGGACTGTTTCTCTAGCCTTTCTTCACCTGTCTTTCCTGACATCATCTTAACATCTTCTGTTCTCATATTTGGAGGTTTTACACAATGTATACGTCTCTTGTGTCTAATTATTCAAGTGAATTTTATGTATTTTCAAGAGAGAAGTAAACAACTAGGAACTTCTCTCAGGACTTACTTTGGGGGGAGGGGAATGGCTTCTTGGAAGCCTGCTGCATAGCAAAGCTGCTTATAAAATATCTTCTAGGTGAATGAAATGCAAGGTCATGTGTGAAGGTGTAGTCCTTGAATCATTGGAAATTGCTAAAAACAGTACATAGCGAAAGAACGCACTGTTTTTTCTTGCCACTGTTAACTGCAGTCTGTAAATGTCTTTATTATAGATTAAGAAGAATTTCAAGTGTCCTGCTGAAGATGTCTATGGGGATTGCTCTCCTCTGTGCTGTCATTTTTGCATCCACAGGCTGTTCTTCTGGCTGTACTTAAGTTTCAACGCTTGGTGTTGTTTGCTTTTCAGTGTTTGAATGACAGGTGGCAGGGGATTTGTTTTGTTTTGTTTATAAGAGCCCTTTCTTTTTGAACAGAAAAAAAGCTTTCAGATGAAACAACTTGACTTCATTGTTACAAACTTGAGGCAATGCTGTGAAAAGATTCTAAATATTAACTGAGAACTAAGATTTATTGTGTGAAAAATGAATCGTTATCGATTTCCTATTATATCATATTTGTGGAGCTTATAATTGTCAATGACCTTCAAGGGCCCATGCATTTATTGAAACACAGGGGTTTGTAGGAAATGAGTTTCCCTTTAGAAAGAGTCTTATTATATAACTCAAGCTGACCTTGATCTCAGGACATTCCTACTGCCTCAGTTTCCCAAGTGTGGTGTAAAGACATAAACCAAGGCAAAATGGCCACACACGTAGAATAAAAATGAAAAGAATCCTAATGCATGTGTATTTTCTCTTTGAAAGATTTATTTTTGTTCATGTTTCTGTGTCTATGAATATGACTGTGTGCTCCATGTATACATGTGTGCATTACTCACGGAAGCCAGAAGAGCATGTTGGATTTCTTGGAGCTGGAGTTACAGGCGTCATCACATGTGAGTGCTGGGAACTGAACTTAGAATCTCGAGAACAGCAGCAATTGCTTTTAAACCCTGACCATCTACTCAACCCTGTATATGTGTCCTTTCAATGTGATGAATTTATTCTATGGTTTGTTAAATAGTATGCACATGTATGAGCATAGACCATGAGTGTGTATGTGTGTGTGTGTGTGTGTGTGTGTGTGTGTATGTGTACACGAGTGCTCGCTCTTCACTGTGCATGTGTGTCAGTCTAGCCTCTCACACAAATATGATTGTCAACTTTTTAAAATGAAAGACTAATTCTATATAATCAACTTAATATTATATATGCTATCCTACTCCACTGAATGGATGTGCTGTTGTGAAATTAAAAGAACGTAAGGAAAATGTTCATTTGAGAATAGAGTGCACAAGCGAAAAAAATAGCAGGAGCCATTTTTCCACTCTTTCTCTTGCAGGCTGTATGTGCTGCTTGAGCTGCGGGTGTTGGGAGCAGTCCAGATGCTGTATTTCTCAGCAGAATTAAATCTAATTTTCCAAGCCACATTTTCTTGTGGTCTAAATTATATTAGAGTAACTCAATAGACCTAAGATAGGAATTAGTAATTGGCATCAATTTATTGTTATTAATGTTTATTAATATATTATGCAGCTTCTAAATAAGAGTTAATGGCAGGGAGATTATGCTGCTTAGCGCTAACCCCGTTGACCAACATCAAGGACATAATTCCTTCTCTTGTAGCTTTGAATGTGCTTCATGGTTTAATTAGACACATTCCTTATCTTAGCCAGGTGAAAACTATACCTGCCTTGCTGACTATACCTGCCTTGCTGATAGGCTTCATTCAGAGACATGTGCATGCTCACACAGTTTGAATACAGAAAGTTAAATATCTATTTTATCTCACAGTCGTTTTCAGGAACTAAGACTAGTTCGTCATTAGAAGTTCTCTTTCTTCAATATATTCATTGTGTATTAGGCTGAGTTGTTTATTGATGATTGTTCTAAAACTTTGGAGCCACTAGTATTTTCTTATGGGGGTAGTGTAATTAGCAAGAAAAACACAGAGCAAATTTGCTAAAATGTTCAGTATCTTCTGGGAGTTCAATCCTGACAGACCAGTCTAATTGATGCCAGAGTGACCACCGCTTTCTCATCCCATACAGGGAAAAGGTAAAGCAGATAATCAGCATTTGCATTACCATCTGTTAAATTCTTTATAAGAGCAGCCCAAGTATGCATTTAAATAAAATACACTGTACTCTGCACTTTAGGAGAGACATGAATTTTAATGCATTTTGAAGTTAGTGATAAGAAAGTAAATTGTGCCTTATGCAGGATTCTGAATCTATAGTCCCTTCACCCCGAGCTTTGAGAAAGGTGAACTCTGTCTGGAAGATCACAGTCCTTTGCTGTTGTATCATAGGAACGGAATATTCAAAGGGAGCAGATCCTTCTCATCAGTGAACTTGTTTCACAAACATGTATTGAACCTACGATAGAGGAAGCCTTCAAATACACAACTCTGGAACATTCAGAGAGAAAGAAAAACTCTTTATTACTATTTGAGTATTAAAATATAGAATTGCCTAGGAATTGGGTGAACACACTCAAGCAGACATGTTTCTGTATAAAAGGGGTGAAGGACTATATAAACAAAGTATTTTATGATGTCAACCAGGTTTATAAGTAATGATCTTCTCACAGTACTGTGTGAGGATGTAGATGAGACAGGAAGATTCTTTCCAGTGATGATGAAATCCATGGTGTGAGCCCTGCTGTCGTTGTCATCATCTATAGGAAGGCAAACCAATCTATGGCCCATGCCCTAATATAATTTAATACACATACATTCATTTAATTTCAACTAAAGAATGTCTATTATTAAATTTGCAATGTTTTCAAAACGGGACACACTTAAAATTGGTATTTGTGGACAAAGCTTCCACTTCCTGAAACCCTGCCGTCTGAACATACTTTGGTTCCCATTTGTGCATCTCTTGTCTTCATAGCAATTTATGTTAATGACCATGCAGAGTAGTCCCCGATGGTGTGGATGACCCAGACAAGGAGAAAGCCTCAAGAGTTTCCTTCAACTCTTCTCCTTTATTCCTAAGAAGCCTGGGTAACCAGTTCTGACTGAAGACTAACAGATGGTAATGATGATTAATTTTACTCAAGAAATAGCCAGCATTTAAATTTAGAAAAAGAGTATGACTCGGGCTATGAAATGTTAATGGTCCCTTAAAGTGTTCTACCTGGACCAGTAGCTTCAGGTTCACTTGGGAGCTTCTGAGGGATGAAAAAAATCTCCCCCATACCCAGGGAACTAAAGACTGCATTGCAAGTGATTCTAATGTTTAGTAAACATTGAAAAGGAGGAGGAGAGCCAATGAGGAATGTCAAAGGATACTGAAAAGAAACGGATGGTGATGTATCTCATTTCATAACAATAATGACATAGGTGCGAATGATGGATGCATCCGATGGATAGAGTCAAGAGATCAAAATTTGATCAATATTCAAAGCACCAACACACACACACATGCACAGTTTTTGCAATGTGTACAATATTGCGGGCTTTGTCGCATTATTTTTATACTACAATTTTACTGTGTGTGTGTGCGTGTGTGTGTGTGTGTGTGTGTGTGTGTGTTGTGTGTAGCTTGAGCTGACCAAAATCTCATGCAATCCTCCTGCTTTAGCCCTAGGAGTGGTGGGATTCCAAAGGCAAGCCAAATGTTGAAGTGGTGATTTTGATTAGTATACGGAATAACAGCCACTGTGAGTTCCTCCCGGGTGGGGTAGATTACAAGCAGTAAGGATTAAGCAAAAGAATCTGCCAGTTAAAATATTTTTTTTTTATTTCTTCATATTGCAGTAGATTTTTAACCATGTTCTTAGGTTCACACAGTAAAATAAACAATGCAGCTGTCATTAAGCTGAGACTGAAAATCCCTTTCACTAATTGTATAGACTTGAACTACTCAAAGTCATTTGAATCTTGGACCCACTTCAAGACAGACATTTATGTAACTGATCTGAAATGTATTCATTCAATTGTCCAGTAAAGTCTAGATATAGAGAAAATGGGGAAAAATTAAGATTGCAGTTTTAAAAGACTCAAGGAATCCACAAGATATTTAACATAAAAGCATGTCTTGCCTGAAAAATTAAAAAAAAAAATCAAAAAAAAAAAAAAGGAGTACTACCTTGCTTCTGTTATTAGATTGTATGCCACAGCTAATATTAGAAATGATTTTATTTATTCCTGTATTGCTTATTTAATAGAAACTTCAAGATTGTGGGTGTTTCTTTCTCCTAAATGATTGCACAGTTAGGTTTCTCTGCTTTACTTTGATGGCTTCCCCTCCTCCTCCTGATCTCCACCTTTCCCCTTTACTCTCTCTGCTTTCTCTAACTGAGTTTGTGGTCCCTGGAATGATGAGCTTCATGCTATTAAAAAAAACTTCTGGGATTGTATCAAGCCTCGAAAACAATAGAACATTCTTTCCCTTTCGGTTGCTGGAATAACATACCTTACAGAAGCAACTCACAAGTGGAGGGGTTTATTTGGCTTATAGTTTAAAATTCTTAAGTCCATCATGAATGTGAGTGTGTGGCAGAACAGACAGTAAATTCCCATCATAGATAACAGAGTTCTGCAGGGACCAGGGTCAGGAATAACCTCCAAAAGCCTGTCCCTGCTGACCTATGCTGCCAGGAAGTCCTCATCTCCAAGGGCCCCATCGCTGCCCGAAATAGCTTCCAGCTCAGGGACAAGTGTGCAAATCATGGGCCTGTTGGGAGCATTACAGATCAAAACCATCACAGACAGCAAGAGCAAAAAGAAAATGAGGCATAGGGGTGCTACTGAGTTGGCATTACTCTTAAGAAAATGATCAATAGATAAACAGGTGGTCCCACAGGCTGCTTCCTGACAGGAATTACATGGAATGTCCATGGCTTAGAACAGATTTGAATGAATCTATTTTCTACCCTTTCTTTTGTCTTTCTGTAGTGCCAACTTACCTCACAGGTTGTTGTTGCTGCTTTTTCTTCTTCTCCTCCTCCTCCTCCTCTTCCTCCTCCTCCTTCTCCTCCTCTTCCTCCTTCTCCTTCTCCTCCTTCTTCTTGCTCTTCCTCTTCCTCTTCTTTTCTTTTTCTACCTGGCCCCTTAGCAGGCACAACCATCTGTATGGTTTGTGCCAGGCCTGAACAATGTAGGTTTTCACATGGGAGCCTGGTCTGTGCTCATGAAGCACTGAGTCTGTTACACTGGAGCCAAGCCCAGTATAACAGCAGCCAGTTTTATGAAGCCAACCAACAGCAATACCACTTGGGGACATCCCTGACTTGCATCAAACCTGGAAGAGTTGACATCACCTAAAGTGCGTTCAATGCAGTCTCTCCATAACTGACTGAATTAGATGCACTTTAAAACACCATTTGTCTTTACTCAACAATCAAAACAGCTTCTGCAGCAAAGACTCACACATGTTGTTTTGCAAAGATAAGTTAGTGGCTATCTATGCAGGATCATTTTTTTTCCCAGTAGGTCAATGAGAAACTGTAGAAAACACACGGGTGGTCACCTCCTGAGGGGTACTTCTGACATCTAATGAAACAGATATGCTGCCTAAACATCTCAAGGTAGATAAGACGATCTTCACTAACAAAATATTATTCACCTCATAATGTCTTGGTTGAGAAGTGTTTAGGTAGGCAAAAGGCTTAGATTTTATTTTATTATTATTATTGTAAGATCTGTTTGTTTTTACTAAGCAGTTTAAATAAAATCCTGAGTTCCTGCCCCTTCAACCTTGGTTGGACATTCCAGCCCAGTCTAGCCTTCCAAAAATCACTATTACCTTTGCAGACAGTCAGTGCCTTGGCAAATGGGGCCTCAGCAGCTCCGTTAGCAAGGGGAGAGAGCCCTGGGCAAATTCCACTTTGTGAAACTCTGTCCTTAAGTCACTGTACAGAACAGAAAGGTTAAACTTTGATCTTTTGTTCCTCTTGTTCTGGTCTACATTTTTATAATTCCTGGGTTCAAAATCAAGGATTCAGGCTAGAATCTTGAAGTCTGGGTTATTGTGATTGTTTGTGAAAGAAACATAGCATTAGTGTCTAAACACCATTTGGATCTGCAAAAGTGAAAATAACAAGTTTGGTAAGAGGAATATTTCACTGTACAAATTATTAAAACTCAAATACTACATCTCTATTTTTGAGTTGGATTTAGTTGATGCCACAGAGGTACTGGGACCATTAAAACCTGGCTTGCCTTATCACCAACCATTCGCCTTGGAAGTTCCTGAAATGAGTATTTTCTACTTTTCCTTTGTTTCATATCTGTGTTTTAGAGTTTTGGGGTGTAGATCGATTGATTGGGTTTTGCCTAGCATACTTGAAACCCTGGGTGGGAATCCCAGCTCCCCCTAAGCCTAGGTGTAGTGGTACATGTGCCTTACTCTTAGCACTGGGAGGTAGAGTTGGGAGAATCAAAAATCCATGTTCATAGATACCAAATGAACTAGACCTGAGTTCTGCTTCTGCTTCTCACAGCTTTCTAACTTCAAGAAAAATAGTTGAATGTTCTAACCTTAGTTTCCTCTATTATAAAAATTATAATAGTACATTAAATAATACAATCATCTCATGGTAGTGCTTCTAAGAAATCAGTATTCAACCACATTATTGGCTAGAGTTATTGTATGGTATTTAAAAATTGGGTATATGTAGCCTTATAACTTAAAAAAAAGTCCTGTCAATTTACCTTGTTTACCAGCAAGACAGTGTTTCTGTGACCTATATGCTTTCAAGTTAGTTCTACTTGTCTTATTGGCTTTTTCCCCCTCTCTCCCTTCTTTTCTTTCTTCCCCTTCTCATACTTTTACCTGCATAGTACTGGTGATGGAACCCCAGACTTGAGCATTGGCTCTGCGCCTGAGCTATACTACCACGTTCATTGACATGTTTTTTCTCCAGAACTTTGTCATTTTTCACCTCCCTTAAACTCCAATCATTCTCCTGTATCATTAGACTTCAGCATGATAGCATTACACTAAAAAGTTTGTTTTAGTTAAACGTAATTTTGCAACCTCACAGACACGGGCACAGACATAGACACAGGCACAAACACGCATGCGCGCGCGCGCACACACACACACACACACACACACACACACACACACACACACACTCACACACACACACTGTGTCAGCATCTTCTTATTAAACATAGCTCCTTAAGCACCATTTGCCAGGTTGGTTATCTGTGGTAGCTTTAGATACGTGGGTTGGTGTGCAGTTCAAGAGCTGTCCGTCATGATAAACACTGCAGGCTGAAGCTTTCTTCATGGCTGCAATCTCGACTTCTGACAGCTCAGCTCAGCATTCACATGCTTCACCTGCTTCCCTCATACAAGGAAGGGAGTGTGTCGGGAAGAGACTGCATGCAGACTGGGAGGTAATTTTGACCAAAGAGGGGTTAGAGGGGGATGGGATTATCTCGTGATATATACGTGAGATGAAGTGGGCATTACCTGGAAAGGAAAGAGAATCAGCCAGACAACAGAAAGGGCAGCACACATGAACAAAGCACTATGATGTGTGTGCATGCACAAAGATTCCTCTTTGAATGCTAACCCAAAATTAGTGAGAGATCAGAAAAAGTCAACAAAGGAGGAAGTCTCCTGATATGAATGAAAAATGAGAAATTAGAACAACTCCAGACTGAAAATTTTATCTCTAAAGACTTTTTCAGTCATTTCACTATAACACATTTCAGTAGTAAAGTCAAGGATCTTGCTTAATTCATTTTTCAAGGTACATTAGACTCTGGCGATAGACACAAAGGATGAAATTGTGCTGTGTTTATCTCTGTATTGAAAATCCTCAGGAAAACCAGGTATGTACAAAATAACTAGGGCCATTTAGCATGGTCCTTACCGTGAGGTTTTTATTATTGAATGAATAAACAGTAGTAGTCATAATTCATGAAACACTGCTGTATTCTGGGTGGTATCCCATGTACTAGCCATGCTTTGTTTCAGTACACTTTCATTTAAACTGTAAGTCTGTGACACACTGAATTTGCAATGGAGAGTGCTAAAGCCTATATAGAGAGGTCACACACTCTAAGTCACACAGCTTGCAAGTTATAGAGCAAGGCACGACTGTCCACAGAGTTCTTTTATCTTGCATTTCAGCCTTCCTCAGCATAATTAAAAATATTCAGACCTTATGTTTTAATTACACAAAGAAACAAAGTGAGCTAAAATTTAAATCAAATGATAATTCAATACCTGTCTTTCACCTTCTCCTTTAGATGAATAATGTACAAATTCCTGAATGCTTTTTTTAAATTGCCAAATTGCAAACTGGGCACCAGGCAATTCACCACTTAAGTTTCTACTAAGGATCACTTGTTATTTTATCTACTCTTCTCATCCCTTCAGGAAACAGCTGGGAATGGTTCTGATGGACACTTGCTTTTCTTCAGGATTTATTAGAAGCCTTCTCTAGCTGCTGGCTAGAGGGCTCATTTGGAGACTACCATTTCTGTGACTTGGAAAGCTTTTGTCCACACACTAATCACTGGTAGCGACTTTGCAAAACCATGCTGCCCCACAGCACGATGTGCTTTAAACAGGGAATACTGATGGCATGAGATTGTTCTCTGTTATTAGGTGGCCAGGGGCCTTGTGTGCTGATTGCCGATGGCTTACCTATTGCAATGCCCCCTTAACAGTTGGCTTCTTCCAGACAGTGTCTATTGATCTCATTCCTCTTCTTGCATTTCAAAAGAAATCCTATTTTGTAAACTCTATCTCCTTGTACTCTGTCTCCCTAGCTGTATGATGCATCTGAACTTCTTAATTAGCCCGGCAATCAAGTAACCTTTTCAGCCTCATTTCATGTACTTTCTGCTCTTTGCTTTCCTTATATGACCCGAGTTGCCTCATGCACTGTCTTCTTTCATATCTAGTCCTGTTATTTTGCTTCATGATGCCCTTCTGCCTTGCCTTTTTGCTTTGTGATTTCTGACATCTTTTAAGCCTCCGTTCAAATATTCAATGTTTTTGGCCTTTTCTGAAGCTTCTGTGACTCCTAACAGTGCCTCAGTTAGAGAGGTAGCACATTATTTATGCTCTTCAGAATTCAAAGATAATTGGCCTCACATTAATATCTTCACTGCACTCCAAATTCAATAGATGCTCCTCTTTCTTTCTTACTCAGGGGCTCAGCTCCTTCACATGGAGAAGACATTAGTTGTAGATTTCTCACACTGAGTGGTCAGTAGTATTGATTTCAGACTCCTAGGGAAATGCTAATCCATTTTCTTCAACTCTAAATACAAGCAATATTTCAAATGATGAAACTTTACACATAGAAGAAGGTAATGTCTTTAGACAATGCCTAGTTTTTGTAGAACTTACTGTGACAAAATATTAATAGTGATCATGGCTACTAATGGTATCGTAGAGTAATCTAAGGTAAATCAAAGTCATAGAGTTCAAGTATTAGGGTTGTTTATTTGTTTACTTGTTTGTATGTTTGTTTTGATATGTAGCCCAAGATGGACTTCAACTCACAATCCTCCTGGGTTAGTCTCTCAAGGGCTGAGACCACAAACATTGGTTACCATGCCAATTAGAACACTTATGACTATTCCTAGGATTAGTATATATCCATCACACTGCATGCTGTCAGATATATTTAGTGTAAGTGTGAATTTGTTACATAGTTCCATTCAATGAAGAAACAGGTTTTTATGCAACCAGTATTTATTTAATCATCCAACAATTATAGGAATGGCGAAATGGCTCATTCAGTAATGTATTTGTTATAAAAGCATGGAGACCTGAATTTGATCTCCAACACCCACTTAAAAAGCTAGGTGTGGTGCTAGCAAGAGGACTCATCTTACTCAGCTAGTAAGGGAATTTGCTGCAAGACGTAAAGACCTGGCTTTGGTCCTCAAGGCCAACATTGTAGAAGCTGTCCGACTCCTGCAAGTTTTTCTCTGATCTCCACAATTTTACTGTGTCACATGCATGCCAACATATATACTCTTTTACACACATATACCGAATCATAGAAAGACAGAAACTCACACACACACACACACACACACACACACACACACACACACACACACACACACACACACACACTATAGGCAAAAAAATGCTAAAAAGCAGAAGTACAATGTATACTTCTACAGCAATAGTGTTTGACAGTTGATAGGGGAGGAGACAAAGGCAATACTCAGAGTTTATTGGCCAACCATTCTAATCAATCACAGAGGTCCAGGCTCAGTGACAGATCCTGACTCATAAAACAAGGCGGGTAGTAATGGAGGCAGTCACCCAACAATAATCTCTGACCCCACAGGCACGGATCTACTGGGATGAAATGTTGGCTCTCTTACTCCCTCCCTCCCCTCCCTCTCCTCACCCTCCCTCTCCCTCACCTCTCTCTCTCTCTCCTAAATGGCTTCTATTGTTTAGGCACTAATTCAATAATCCTCTAAGACTTGCAATAAATTCCACAGTAATGGCACAGTTTATATCTTAATGCTACCCCAAGGCCCATTTCTACTTTTTAAATATATTATTCTTTAATTAGTCTTTAAGAATATCTTATGAACATACAGTATGTCTTGATCATAGTCACTCACCACATCTCTTCAATTCCACTGGGTTTCCCCCATCTGACATCCCTCCCAAATTCATAGTCTTAAAAAATTATAAACTGAGTCCAGTTATCACTGTCCATACACATGGGTGTGGGTCTCTCCATTTGATTGTGGTCAACATATTACGGACCATACATCTGAAGAAAACATTGTTTAGTTCCAGTTCTTCCCAACCTATGGTCCAAGAACTTTCTGCTCTCTCTTCTGAGTTTGGGGAAGAGAGTAGATGAGAGTAGATATCGATGTCCCATTTGCATGTGAGCATTTTCATCAGTTGAAGGAGTTTATATTAATCTGTGTCAATGTATAAAATATGGTTCTCTGCTCAAGTGAGAGGCATTATGGGTATGGAGCTATGTAGTTAGAAGTCAGTTTGTTATTAAGCCCAGTTAGCAAAATAGTGTAACCAGTGTCTTATCAGGTTAGTTTAACCCTGGTGTCACTGGAAGTGGAAAGAACAGTTTATGAAGTCGGGTCTAACATGAGGCTTTCTGGTCATTGAAGGCTCGGACCTAGAAGGGGTACTGGGCACTCAGGCACTTTCTCTTTTTTTTTTCATTTTGGCATCCTGGCCATGAGGAAAGTGATTTTTATTCCACCACATGCTCCCACAATGAAGTTTTTCTTTCTCATTAGAGAAATAAAAGAAATGGGCCTGGCCAGTCACAGTCTGGACTTCTAAAACCATGAACCAAAACAAACCTTTTCTCTTAGTAAGTTGATTATCACAGGCATTTGTTACAGTAACAGAAAACTAATGAATAATGCAGAATTGCATGGCTAGAGAATGTAGATGCTTTTTGTTTTGATTTTTCTTTGTGTTTACTGTGAGTATGAGAATTTGAACTGGCTCATTAACTGTGAATAAGAATGTTTGTGGACTTTATGTGTTGCTGCTAAAAAGTATTTATAATGGCTACATTGCACTGCACCTTACAATGGGAACACATTTTTCTTTTTGTCTTAGCAAACTCCTCAATCCAGCAAGGAAAGCAAGGGTTGACGGCTCTATTTACATCCTGCCAAGAGTCAACCAAGCTCTTCAGACCCACTACGGGCTTGCATCTTGTGTTTTTTTAATTGCCATCCATCTTTAGATCCTGGGTCCTTTATTTCTTCAAATCTAAAAGTGATGGTGTGAACTATTTGGGGCTCGGTCTCTATTCATTTCTGCCTTGAGGAACAATAGGAATAAGGAGTGATGAGCTTCATGTAATCTTCAATAATGGTTTCTATTTTATGCCAACTTTCTCTTTTTTGCCAGCTTTCTCTCCATTTTTCATGGTTACACATATTTTATCTGGATACCTGCATGTGCACTATGCATGTGCCTAGTGCCACCAGCAGCCAGAAGAGGGTGTTGGCTCTCTGGGAACTGGGGTTATAGTGGTTGTGAGCAAACAAAAAGGTTATCGCAACTATACCCAGGTCATCTGTAAAAGCAACAAGTGCTTCTAACTGCTGATCCATCTCTCCAATGTCAAACAATGTTTAAACTGGTTTCTTCTTGATAAACCTGAACAACACAATGAACAGAAGGCCCACTCTGCTCTTTGTGTTCTCTGAGGAAAGCAGGAGGTGTTTTTGTTATGTTAGCTCTAAAATGTACCCATCTCTGCCTACTTACTTGACTCTTTATAATGAATCTTCATCTCACAGTTCAATTTTTCATAACGTTCAAGATGCTATGGATGTAAATGTTGGACACTTTTCTTGTTTGTTTGTTTTCTCAAAACCTGTATTTGGCAAAGACATCTGTGTAGATCTCAGTTCAGAACAATCTCTAGCTCTGGGAATAGTTGAGAAACACCTGCCAGCTAACGCTCCAGTGCAGAAGCACTTGCCAGGCATCAGAAGGTGCATCCCAGGTTACAGATAAACACGGCTTTCTGCTCAAGCAGCCCCCAAATGGCACAGTACAACAGTTCAAGTACCTGTGTTCTTTTGCACATTTAAGTGACGTTTTTTGTTCCAGTGAGTTAGTGGAACAGAAACCTAAAGCAACAAGCCTTCTGGTTAACCCAACTTCTTTGTTTAGATGCTTTTCTTATTTCACTAAGCAACGGACAACTGTTTTCTTCTTTATAGAGTAAATTCTGATGATTTCTCTAGTTCATATATTAGAGATCATAAGACACTTAAAATATTCAGTTCAAGACAATAAGTAAACTAAATATTGGCTAACAGAGAATGGAATGGGCAAAAATCTGTTTTATTGATCATGTTTCAGAAAATGTAGAAATGGATATTTTTGTTCTAAGGTATAAAATTGAACTTCATGAATCTGAATTAAATAAAAAAATCCATAAAATATGTCACGCTATGACCAATTAAAACAAATATTCATAAAAATGTGAAATTACTCTAAAAGAAAAGGGTAAACTGTGTGAGTTGGAGAAGTTCTCTGCGTGTTATGTCTGAGAAGGTTCTTTTATTTGAAGTTTTTGTGATGATTCATTATATTTCTAGTGCTTGTGTGTTAAGATACATTACTATCTGGTACACGGACTTAGAAAACAGTGGAAAACAGCACTTTAAACTCAGGTTTACTATCCAAGTTTTGACTTGATCTAGTCTATCAGCTTAAGGACAGGTTCTTTTAAAATATTTTGAGTAAATATCATCATGTGTACTTCTGGTGTTGTAATAGTATAATATTTGGTATATGCATGTATAGAGCTTAACCATCTTGCAGAACCATGATACATTTCTTAAGAAAGGTCTTGGGTCATAGTTATCAAACTGAGCATTTTGTAAAACTCCAGCTGTGGCCCCATGGTATGTCCTCCAAGGGAAAAATCACTTGCTAAGAGTATCATGGGAGAAAAAAAAATTTGAACAGGAAACAAAGAATTCCCTTGGGAATTTAGGAAGCCATGAGAAATAATGTCTTCTCTAGCGCTTTGTACAATGAAAGTTCATTGACACACTGTGTGGCCTTTGAATAACAGACAGCATTTTACATTTTTGCCCTTGAATTTTTAAAACATAAAATACAACAAGATAAAATAAATACTAACATATAGGAATTGGACTAAACAAACAGAAGTAAAAAAGCTCAAGAGAAGGCACAAGAAACACAGACCCACTAACCCTTATACTCAAGAATCTCATAAAAACACTAAACTGTAAGCCAAAATATACATACAGAAGACCTGCTTCAGATGCCTGCAGGCCCTGTGCATGCTGCCTCAGTCTCTGTGAGTTCATATGTGTGCCTGTTATTTGTCATGTTGATTTAGAGAGCCTTGTTTTCTTGTTCTTGTGTCTTCTATCTCTTCTGGTCTTACACTCTTACTGTCTCCTCTTCTACAGAGTTTCCTGAACCTTGTGGGGAGAAATTTGATGGAGACATCCAGTTTAGGGATGAGTGTTCCAAAATCTCTCTCTCTCTCTCTCTCTCTCTCTCTCTCTCTCTCTCTCTCTCTCTCTCTTTCTCTCTCTCCATCTCTCTCTCCCTCCCTCCCTTTCTCCCTCCCTCCCTCCCTCTCTCCCCAAGATCTATCTATCTATCTCCCTTCCTCACACTCCGTCCCCCCCCCCACCTCTGCATCATCTATGGCCATGGGTCTCTGTATTTGTTCCCATCTGCTGCGTGAGGACGCTTCTCTGATGATGGCTGAGCAAGGCATAGATCTGAGTATAACAGAATGTCATTAGGGTTAATTTTATTGCTATGTTCCTTTAATAGAACAGTGGTATTTGGTTTTCCCCTAAGTCTCTAGGCTATCTGGTTCCAGATTTTTGGTTACCTAGGCAGTATATGGTATGGGCTCGATCTCACAGAGTGGCATGAAGTCAAATTAGATATTGACTTGGTGCTCCTGCATACTTTGAGCAACCAATAGACTGCCATTTCTTGCAGGCAGTACACCACTGTAGAACAAAAACTTATTCCTGAAACCTGCAATGGAAGACTGTTGCCTTTCCCCACAGCTTTAGCTATGTCAGGAGGCTCTAGAAATAATAGAAACTCTAGAAAATGGAATATTTAGAAGAAGCAAACTTTCGGTGCAAGCGTAAAGTAGAATTTCACAGTTGTTTCACAGGTTTCCTCAAGCTATTTATCTGAAAAAAATAACATAATATAACAAAACAAAACAACAGAATTGTAGCTTCTGGTGTCTGAACATGTACTGAACAATTACACTTCAGTGCTGGTCAAACCTTCCTGGGTTTCATAATAGCTGGAGCACTCTGCCCCGCTCTGCTGGTTGCTACGTTTAGCAATGCTAAGATGGTTCTTTCCTCTGCCAGCTCTGCACATTCACGCCTTCATTGCCAGTAAATGCACGCATACATTGTAAAAAAATTATCCTCCAGGTATATTTTGGTTTTCCTCACACTGTAGAAGAATTTCAATAAAAAGGGATTATGTGAAACTCCCTGAGTGGAGCTTTGTATCACAAGAACCTTGGAGCTGTGGCATTATGACTCTCAGAATGATGGCCACATCAGATAGAGTTGAAGTTTCTCTTAAGGAAGTTAGGGGTCAGGGGGACCTTTAGCTAATGTTCATAACCCACCTTTGGAAAACTGAAAGAAGCATCTATGTGAAGTTTTTACAACTGATTCCTATATTAAGACACCAAGCCTAATAAAATATTCGCTAAGAGATCAAAATTAAACATATTGAAAAGGTCAGGGACTGGGAAGGTGTCACAATGATTAAGAATTCTTCCAGAGGACTAGACTACAGTTCCAAGCACTCAAGTTAGGTGGCTAACAACTGCCTGTAACTCCAGTGTCTGTGGGATTTGAACACTCTGACTCTGGGACCTTTGGACATATACACCCACATGCATGGATGTGTACACATGCATATCCACACAGATCTCAAGTAAGAAAAATCAATAGTGAAAATAAAAATAAATACTGAAAGGTCTCAACTAGGTTTCACTATACCTAGTTTGTGGAAGTGCTACACTTAGAGATTAAAATGATTATTCAAGGGCCTTAGACACTGTTCGTGTTTTGGTGTTATTAATGATAATAAATAGATTTGATAGTTATTCTAGCTATCCTCCTGGATAATAAGGATACAGAGCTGGTAGCACTGAGGAATTCTACAAATGATTGTACCGATAATCCCTGGATAAAAGTCTTTCAACCACTATATATAATTAATGTAGTCTATGCATCTTCTACCTTTACAAATGTACAAAAAAGGAAGGGTGAAAACTATACCACTGGAAAACATATGTTCGATGTGATTTAGAGGTTAAGTATTCCCCACAGATCCAAATGGTAAAACCCTGGTGCCCAGTGGGATACTGGTGGAAGGTGGGGACTGAGTGGCAGTCTTCAGGTCACTGGGGCCTGACCCTGAAATGGGACCATAGGGCTCCAGCCTTCCCTTCTTCTATGATCTCTCAGCCATGAGGTGAACAGTGTTCTTCTATCACATGCATCCTTACATGGGGTAGGTTTTTAGGTTGTTTTGTCCAAAGGCAATTGTTCAAAAGACAATGAGGTTAGTCAGTCATCTACCAGACCTCTTATTTTTTGAGCCAAATAATTCTTTTCTCCTTATAAGTTGATTTTTGTTATGGTGATAAAAAGATGACATGTACTGACCATTTTAACTGTTATTTAGATAAGTAATTATTCAGTTACCAGATCATGACTATGGCTAGTATACATGAAAATAGTATTTAACTGTTTGAATTTAAAAACTATTTAACACAATCTTTGTTCTCTTTGAAACTTTATAACTAGCATATTTCATTTTACCTGGCCATGCTTTGTTTTTCACCTTGTTACATCTGTTATTCTTCAAACACTATTCTGACCTGTCAACTGTATAGGAACCCCAGATTCAGGCATATTTATACTTAATTTACAAGTTTTATTAAAAATTGCAAATTTTAAAACCTGGAAGGTTTTTGGTTTTTGTGAGTTGTTTATTTTTATCTGATTACATCCGCTGTAATTTTGGTTAAGAATATGATAGCAAATTTGCTTTGTCCTGTAGATCGTTACAGATGAACTAGGATAACTTTGCAAAGAATTTTGGATCAGATAAGTCAGAATCCATAATTGGGCCGAGTCCCATTCTCCTGTAATATTTACAAACAAGTTAATTCAGTTCCTCTAAGTGTGTTTCATTTATACAGTATATTAATAACTATGTAGTTGATTTTAGTGAGTGTTAAATTAGAGAATAAATAATATATTTAGTTATATTACTTTTGATATTAAGTTAAAATCTTTCATTAATATTTAATTGTGTTGAATACTGATTATTTGCATTTGATAATCAACAATATTTAATTTGAATTTTATTTAATAGAATGGTAGTATATGCTTCTGATCATGTTAGACATATATTTATTTCACTATTAATAGATGGGGGAAATGTACAGAGGGTCAGGAAATTGAATAGATGTATGTAGCAGTGGGGGATGGGGAACTGGGGGTAGCCACTAGAAAATCCAAGATGCCAGGGAACAAGAGGTCCCCAAGACCCAACAGGGATGGCATTAGCAGAAATACCAAACAAATGGGAGAGAGAACCTGTAGAGACCATATCCAGTGGATAGGCATGGCCTCTGGTTGAGGGATGGGGCCACCCACCCATCTCAAAAATATTTATCCAGAATTGCTTCTGTCAAAAGGAAAGGCAGGGACAAAGAGTGGAGCAGAGACTTAAAGAAAGGCCATGCAGAGACCGCCCCACATAGGGATCCATCCCATCTGCAGACGCCAAACCTAGACACTATTGCTGATGCCAAAAAGCGCTTGCTGACAGAAACCTGGTATAGCTGTCCCCTGAGAGGCTCTGCCAGGACCTGACCAACACAGATGCAGATGCACAAGCCAACCATCGGACTAAGCATGGGGACCCTTGTGGAGATGCTAGGGGAAGGACTGAAGGAGCTGAAGGGGTTAGCAACCCCACAAGAAGAACAATAATATCAAACAACCAGAACCCCCAGAACTCCCAGGGACTAAAACTCCAACCAAAGAGTACACATGGCTCCAGCTGCATATGTAGCAGAGGATTACCTTATCTGGCATCAATGGGAGGGGAGCCCTTTGATCCTGTGGAGGCTGGATGCCCTAGCGTAGGGGAGTTCTAGGACAGTGAGGTGGGAGTGGGTAGGTGGGTGTGGGAGCACCCTCATAGAAGCAGGGGGGAAGGAATAAGTGGTTTAACTGGGAAGGGGGGAAACATTTGAAATGTAAATAAATAAAATAATCAATAAAATAAAAATAATAAAATGAAAAATTGAGGAGAAATATACAATGAAGGGTTCAAAACTTTTAACATACAACCATGGATATATTGTTTGATATTTAATTTTATAATAATAATTTTAGTGTTATTTCCCAAAAAAAAATGTGAGGTCAAAGATGAATTAAAAAGCACAGGGCCCCACAGCTAATCAGCGCCGGGACAAAGATCCCTCGCCGGAGATCGCAAGACCCAGCAGAGGGCCAAAGACACGCCCCACAGCTCACCAGGTACTGCCCCAAACCCGCGAGATTCAGGGACCG
>CM052714.1:58039887-58066535 GCA_028551405.1 Uromys caudimaculatus
AAAAAAAAAAAAAAAAGTGAAAAAAAAAGATGAATTAAAAAGCATCATTTTGTAAAGGTAATTTCTTGTCAGAAATATATACAATACAGTGATGGAGAAGGAATTGGAAAGGCTCCTTTTCAGAGCGAGGGGATTACTGGCAAGGTTGTGCTTTAAACAGACTAGAAAATCAAGCACTGCACTGTAAATTCAAATGGCCAATATTAATTTTTGAAATTAAGGACAATCTGTGGCATGTGATTGCAATTAAGTAAAGATAAAGAGCAGAATTGAATTTCATAAGGTAGAAGGTGGTAAGTTCTAGAATAATCCAGCAACATTGAAAATGGGAAGCAGAGCATTTGTTATTCACCTATTGATGCCATTAAAGACCATGAATTAAATGAAAAAAAAAATACCATATACAAAATTCTCTCAACCTCATCCTGCTATATGATTCAGCATTAGGAACTGATTTAGTGCCATATGACATCTAGGGATTGGAGTGAGGAGGGAAGCCAGGTGGAGGTTCCCCCTGAAGTTGAGACCTCACTGTCTATAGTACCCCACTCTCCCAAGAGGAAGGGGAGCAAAGCCAAAAGATAAATGCCCCTTTCCTTCTTAAGGAATTAGGACCTCGTGATATGCTCACCTATGTATCAATATATTCACAAGGAATAATCATCTTTTTATCCACACATTGCATTATTTTATAATTGATAACATTTTTAATGAAAATTAAAAAGTAGAAGATAGACTATGTAATTGTGTCAATAGCAAAGTGCATGCAAGGTGTACATTTTATATTTTAAGATGTTCACGGAGACATAGTTCAAATACAATCCTGTCAATGAGGAACTTGGATATTTTCCCTTTCATTGCGAATTCTATATTATTGATATCCACCTCCTACTTTGTTTCCCAAAACACTTTTTATGATCTTTTATCATGGAACTGGTATCTGTGTTGATTACCATTTGTCCTTAACATTAGTGGAAAACCTAAAAAGGAATTTATGTGAGTCTCATTTACTTCTTATCTCAAGAGTCTTAATTCTATACGAGTCTTAATTCTCAACTGAAAGGATGACACTTTTCCAGAATTAATCTGAATGCCAAATGATGAAAAATAAGTTATTTTCAGTACATCCACCATCCTTGAGGATAAATATTCTGGGACATTAGCCTTAGAATGGTCCAGAATATGAATAGGGTCTTTTTACAGAGGTAACTTAGCTCAAGTAGAAGTATTTTCAAAAGACACTGCAGGTAATTTCGTTCCCCAATGTAAAATGGTTAGGCCATAATGGCGAGCACCCAGATGGGAAGAAAACCTAGCTGTCTGTAGTAATGGTATCTCACTTTCTACCTCAAAGAAATAGCCCTGATAAAGGACATAATAGGCTGGCTTAGTGTCCTGACTTGCCAGGGATCTGTGGCCTTAGAGAGAGAATCGGGCTAATAGATCCAAGGTTCAGTCATTAGATCTTTCTTTTGTCCTAAGAACTTCATGTACTCATTTCTATGTTTTTGCTTATGTATATCTAAAAGAGATTCCTGAATAATTTTGTCACTGAGTAAGGGCAAAGTGCTTTAGCCACACCTAGACAAATGTGTTTTGGAGCCTTGGGATGCTCTAAAGGGAAAGGGCTGTCAGACTCTGGGCTGAGACACTGGGTGGAGTGCAGGGGAGCTGGGAAGGGAGTTTGAGGCAGGATGGGTGGAGGAGGGATTGTGTAAGTGTCCCTGATCTCCATCAAAATGGTGTTGTCCTCCAGAACTAAAGGTCATTGGTCATTCGACATTGATTTATTATCCATGAGATACATCAATTGAAATGGAGAAAATTTCCTTTGTTGCGTCCTATGATTTCCTTTTAATGTTTCTCTGGGTCTGCTTGAAGGTCACCAGTATTTGGGAAAGAGTCTGGGGTTGTTTTGTTAACTCCCCCTTTCCACATGTCTAATCTTTATGCTGATATAAATGATTGCACAAACTCCTAACAAAACATTTTGGCTGTTTACAAGACGCCAATGAGTTGTTTTGATGGAAAATCTCCTAAGACAAGCAAGTGGATCCATACTGGCTCAAAACAAGGGTGTTTGTGCACTCTTTAAATCACGGATGCCAAAATGTTTATCTTTGGAACTCCCAGAGTTCCTCCCTACAGTGATTTAGGGTGGCAGTACCTCAAGACAGGCTGGAAGTAGGAAAGGGTAGCCGTGTGGAATGTTGGGTCATCTGTTGCTTATTGTGCAAAGCCATCAGCGGATTAGTATGTTGTATCAGCTTTGTCTGCAGACAATGGTTCTCATTGTAGAAATGATATGAATCTAACAGTGCTTCCCGTCAGTGAAGCATTCCTTTGTTAACTGAATGTCGTTCCATGCATGGTTTTCCTCTTTCCAAGCCATCAATGTATTTTTGGTAGATCTGGAATTAATAGCATTTAACAAATATCTTAGGGAAGCATTGTATAAAAATGTATCTTCTCATTAAATAGTTCATAGTAGGCTGGATGAGGTAGCTCATGCTTATAACCACAGAACTTGGGGGAAAAAAGTTTTAGACTAGCCTGGGCTTCTGTATGAGGCCTTGTCTCAGGAACACCCCTCCCCCCTCACACACACACACCCCTCACACACATTCCCCACACACATATATGAAGTGTGCCTGGGTTAGTTATATTGTTAACTTGACACATCTGGGATGATGAAATGGAAGGATTGCCTCAATTGGCGATCATGCCTGTGGGGCATTTTCTTGATTGTTGATTGATGCTGGGCAAACTAATGCACTGTGGGCAGTGCCAACTCTGGACAGGTGAGCTTGGGCTCTATAAGAATAGTCATGGGTGTGATGCTGCGAGAGAGTCAGTCAGAGTAAGCAGTACTCTCTTACAGAGTGCCCCTCTGTAGTTTCTACTTTAAGCTCCTGCCTTGAGTTTCTACCTTGGCTTTCCCTAATGGTGGACTATAACCTGTAAGCTAAAAATAAACCTTTTCTTCCCCAACTTGATTTTGCTTAATGTTTTATTATGCCAACAGAGACATAAACTAAGAAAAAATATGACCAAAAAAATCTAATTTGTTTCTTAGTATCACAAAGATCTGTTTCCAGCATAAAGTAAAACTTAGTTACTATACTCAGGCTGTACAATATCTGACACTCCCAGAAAACTCCAGATAGAAAAGGGGCTTAGGAGTAAGTTCTTGGAAATAATTTCTAGTCCTTACCAGGACTCATGATAAATGGCCAGCAAGGCTTTTTCTTGATATTAGAACTCTTATCAATTTTTATAGTCTTAATTACAGGCAGGCTCTGAGTGGCTAAGACTGGCAGAGACAGAGTCAGTTCAGCAGTGGTAATGGAATTGTATAGAGCTTTCCAACTGAAATGGTTCCAACCAGTCATGTTCTGACAGATTCAGCAGCATTGCTGATTATGGCTGACTATATGTGCTTAGAGAGTAGGACTGTGAACAGCCTTCAAGGAGGGGTGCAGCTCTAGAGACAGGGAAATGGAATGAATTGGAAAGCATGAAGAACATTTTGGAGAAAAATGTCCAGTTATGTATAGAAAGAATTTACAGCAGGCAAATGTAAGTTTATTAACAATATAGGTTCTTTAGTGTGGAAGGAAGTTGTAGTGCTTTAAGTCTGTAATGATCCCATGGGGTCCTATTTGAGTGAGTAGAGATTTTGAGGGTGCAGAACTTTCAATTTGGCACTGAACTTAGTCCACTATGGGTGGGCCTCGTGTACCCACCCCAGGTTTTGGTATAATCCCCCTTTTCTCTTATAGCAGTTATGATGGAGCAACTCCATCTCACATACTCTGCCACAGAGAGCTTTTCCACCATCTTTCCATTGATGTTGTGTGATGAACCCTCTGAAACCATGAACCAAAGCAAGCTTAGCAACAAACAGTAAATAACCTAGGAAGCACATTTCTCAGAAACATAAGGAATGTTACTGATTTCCATATGCGTCTATGAATCACTGGCAGGGTGGTCAGTAAGGATAGAGCCAGTTTTTGGTACAGGTTGTAACAATGATGCATGTTAGCAAAATCCCTGTGCACAGAGTGAGTCAAGGCAGCATGCATGGACCTATGGTGTGCTGTGCTGGAGTGAAGCTCTGTGTTTCCACAGGGCTGAGATAGACACATGCAGGAAAGACTTCCCTTTTGGATTGAACTTTAAGGGTGACTATGATACCAGCACAGTAGAGTTGACAGTAGGATGCATTTTAGCTGAAGGACCTTTGAAGGCATAACAGTTGTGTGCTTGTCTTTGGAACCAGAGGGAGATCAAGCTTGAATGAAAGTTAAGTTTGGGGATTATTATCCAAGACAAGGTAGGGATAATCTCTCTCTGATAATCCTGAGTTATCACTTATACATCATTCTGTTTTCTACCTTGGCTACCATGGACCCAGTTGGGTAGCCCTCTTGGGCTGCACTTTCTCAGATCCTACATGGTGGCTATGCCTCCCTGTCCTGTACCTTCTTGGCATGGCATCTCTCCTCTCCTTCTTCTCCCAGCATGGTGGCTCTCCTCCTTCTGTTCCTCTTTGTCCCTAGCTCAGGAATCCTGAAGGTCCCACCTCTGTCTGCCCTGTCCAGCCATTGGCTGTTGGCATCTTCATTAATCAAAATAGTCAATGCTGTTAGTTCAGGTTTTCCTAGAAACCAATAGCAAAATTTATGTTGCTTTCAACTGTAATTTCCTCTCAAGATACAATAACATTCATGACATCAAGGATCGATGAAGTTAGAGGTTTTTAGTGATCATTCTCTAGTTCCATGTCATATGAAAAATGGAACATTTTAACGAAAAGAGAAAAACGTATCTATTGCGGGAAATATTAAAAAATAGCACCATCCCACGCTATATACAGCTACTCTCTGCCCCGGTGGGCTTACCACCTCTAGGCTAGCCCCAGGCAGTGGTCTTCTCAGGTCCTGTTCACCTGCCTCAGAGCTGCTTGTACCTTCTCAGTCATCTACCCCTGCAGTTAATTGTCACAAATCCCCTTAACTCAGTATATCAAAACTCTAGAAGCTTATAATTGATCAGTCAGAGTTATATAGCAATAAATTCTCAATTCACAAGATGCCCACACAATAACTTCAGAGCCAATTGATAATGATAGAAGCTGCCCACCTAGATTAGACAAGTTACCCCAATCATTCTATCCTTTTATGATATTCATAGCTACCTGTGGCTACTTAAAACCATGCAGAATCTGCGTTGCCTTTCTCTTCCTCCATCTTCCTTCCTTCTCCTCTCTGTCCTCTCTCTGCCATCTCTAAAAATTTCCACCTGCCTTCCTTTTCCACTGCCCAATCACAGGTTTCTGTTGTATTAATATTTAAATTAATTGGGGGAAAAGTCTGCTACACGTATCATGTTGGTTTCCTTGACATATCCAAAGGCATTCAGTACAAATTTACTCTTTATGTAACCCCCAACATGAGAGGTCCGTCAGGCCAGGCTGTAAGTCCGTAAGTCTCACCACTGCTCCATCATTTATCCTGCTCCAGTGCTCATCTGGTAAAGGACCGGATGTTGTGGATGGAGGTTGTTCTTTTTGGCTTTGCTGCTGACTTTGAAGATGATTTGAAATTAACAGAAAGTCTTTCCATTAACATTTTCCAGTTCTGTCCAGGATCTGGTTTGTTTCAGCATTCCATGAGTGAAATGTACCCAAAACTGTGACCTTTGTTGTTTTGTTTTTTATTTGTTTTATTTGTTTGTTTGTTTTTGCTTTTGCAAACAGCATCATAGTTCTCATGTATCTTCGTTTATCAGTGAAATATTTTAAAAGACAGTTCTTTAAGAGGAAAGATGTCTTCTAACTTTCCTGATTGTATCAATTCACAATGTCTAAACAAACCACAGTATATACACAAGCCACATATGCACACAGACCGCACTATCTACAGACTAGAGTATCAACACAAACTACATAGCCACACAAGCCACAATATCCACACAAATCACTGTCATCTAGCCCAATTTTATGCTATTTCTTAACCATTGCCAAATTCAAACTCTCAATTATGACACCTTGCAGAGCATGAAAAAGAATTTCCATCCCTAAATATGTAACCACTGTCAGGTTCAATATTGTGTTATAGTTACTTAGAATTGTTAAACTCTAATTTTTCCATTAATGATTTTTATTACATTGCAAGTTTTTAAAAAGCTCATTCAAAACCATATCTGATCTTTGAGTAACTAAATTAATATTAGCAAAGATTGCTTAAATTGAAAGAAACAGGAGGAAAAAAGATGATTTGAATCAAAATGCCAATTCAATCAAGAACTAAATGATGAGCTCAAAAGGTGTTTTGAGTGTCAGTGCATAATAATTGTTGGTCAAATTACACAGCCATGGAATGAAGTCAGTAGAATGCAGAGGTCAAAACTCTTATAGATGAGAACAATATAAAATGGGGAGCAAGGGAGAGATGGGAAGGAGGAAGAGAGAGAAGAGGGAATGGGGGAGACAGTGCTTTTCTTGACAATGAACACTTTTGTTTATTATATTTATATCACCTGTATGGGTCTCCCTTTACCCCCCAATCCCTCTTTTGTCTTTGCCCCCTTTTAAACTGTTGATAGTCTCAAACATGCATACAATATATTGTGATAATATTCACCCTCATCCTCCCCCCTTTAAGATTTATTTATTGTTATGTACATTGAAGTTTTGCCTGTATGTATGTTTCAGTGAGGGTGCCAGAACCCCTGGAACGGTTGTGAGCTGCCATGTGGGTGCTGGGAATTGAACCCGAGTCCTCTAAAAGAGCACCCAATGCTCTTGACCTCTGAGTCACTCATTTCCCCTTTTTATCCCTCCCTCTACAACTGTTGACCACTCCCGTCTTCCACTATAAATCCAGGCTTACATACTTGTCAGTGGTGACACGGATGTTCTGTTTAGGGCTGAGCATTGAGAAGTTGCTTTTTCTCAGCATTTTGGCTAGCCTTGCAGACTGCAAGAGGAAGATTCTAAGACCAAGTCTGGCAGCAGCAGGAATCCATGGATATCAGCATAAATACATAGATGGTAGTTTGATCACATGTCCATTTCACAAAATATTAGAATTAAGTACCCCCATCCTCTAAGATACACAAACTAGTGACCTTACCAATTATAGGCCTTTGGCCAAATTTACAGGAACAAGCATACATTCTTTTTGGGAAACTACTCTCAAATACACTTGGCAGGGACAAGTCAGGAGACCATCATTCCAGCAGACACATCTATCCTGAGTGTTCCTCATTGTAACATTCAGGATACACAGCTGGGTAAGACCATGACAGGACCATCAACACACATGACTTATCGGAAGTGACAGAGAGTAGCAGACTTCTAGTGAACTGTGTGACAGCATGAGGACCCTGACAACAGATTGGGAGAACTCCACCTTCCAATCAATAGATGTATTCTGTTTCAAGTTAAAATTCACAGCATGGCATTCAACATTGAAAACTATTGCATCCATATTTTATGTCTCCTTAGGCTACTCCACCTAGTACATTTGCATATACCAGTTTATCCCAAGTGTTTTGTCAATCACAATGAGGAGGAAAGAAGCAAGTACCTGCTTCCTTTTCCTCCTTTTCTTTCTCTTCCTTCTCTTTTTTCTTCTTCCTCTCCATCTTCCTTCATCTCCTTTTCCTTTCTTTCTTTCTTTAATAGTGCAGTGGTTTGAGCAGAGAGGCCTCATATCATTAATGTGACTTCTCCTTTACTACTGTGTGCATATTGGGAGTGGATATGTGCTTTTGGAATTAAAATACATTATAGGAAAGAAGAATAGTGAAAACTATAACTGAACAGCTCAGTCATTTTGACCCCAGACCCTGCTTCTTCATAGTGCTAGCAAAGTAGCTTTACTTGAATCAGTGGTAATAAATACCCTTGCATTGACATTTGTTTAGATTTGTAAAAATTATTGAGATCATAATAAGGTCTTTATTGTGAATTATGTTCCCTAATATTTACATATTAGATATAAAAAGGGTAACGAAAAATATTAACAGATCAATTAAAAAAAATTATAAACTTCCCATATATTTGAACAAATGGCATTTTTAGGAAAACACTACATTTACCAAAGCAAAAACAACTTAGAACAAAGTCAGTATATATTTTTGTATTTATAAATGTCTTGGAAGTTTGGCCGATTAGAGGATGACTAGACTCATGTTATCTGCTCTCGATTCATCCCCTAGGTTATTCAGCATCGTAGCAGAATGATTACTGCCAAAGCAAATAGTAATTCAGTATTATTATCAGAATGGTTTTTTGTTTGATCCTACAGCCCTGCTGAAAGTGTTCCAGTAAAATTTCCATCCCCCACAAAATTCTGGTTCAATAGAACAACTTCAGATGGTTGATGGATATTTTAGCCCTTTGGATGATGCCATATTTGTAGTCGCTGGTGGGATGTTCAGTGTAATATGATCATTGTTATTCTGCGAGGCTCTTCTTACAGAGAAGCTGCTAATCAAAGCTTACAAGTGTCTGATGTTAAAATGTAAATTGTGTGTATATGTATATACATATATGTATATGTATACATATATGAACATTATATATACATATGCACATGTATTCCTATGCATCTTTCTCTCTCTCTCTTTCTATATATGTATACACACACACACATACACAAATGTATACATGTATACATATATGTACATTCTCTACTTATCAGTACAGATGGCATTAAGAGAAACCATTCAAAATATCCATGATATCAAAGCCAATATTTTTCCTCTGTTGTGGTTATAAACAGGCTATAATTTACTGAGGTTACCTGGCACAAAAATGTACATCCATTATTGCTCGAAACAGAATGGGCAGTTTTGCATAATTAAACTGACAATCCAGGATATATGTCATCTTCAGACGACCTGGGTGGTGGGCAGTCAAAAGAATGAAGGGAACAATATTTTGAATTACTTCCATAGAATCCACATTCTCTGAGGTAAAATTGTAGTTGTGTGTCTGTGTATACTTAAAACTGAACATGGAGGTCATGCTGACTAGGACAGTGAAGAGGTTTCCAGTGAGCAGCCATTAGTGTGCTTGCTACGATGAAGGGATGGATGTTTTGAAGAGCTTCTCTCGCATTCCTTTATTTTATGTTTATATTATTGCTTGAAAGTTTGCATGAGACAGATTCTAAGTTTTAATCTTTACTAGAAGTCTGAAGTAAGGGGTTTCCTTATGACATTTTCATGTGAGCAGAGAAAGTACTTGGGTCCTTATGTTAATTATGATAAGTAAGCTAACAGACTGAGTTCCAGCTTGTCAAAGAGAATTGTAAGAAAAAGTTGCTTAACAAATGTTATTGAGTTGATTTCATGTTAAAGTGATAAAACTTTATCTCCTTCAAATTCTGGTGTATTAAAATGCTAAGAAAATCATTCCCCTGTATTGAAGATTTGGTGTGAATTACCAATTTTTATTTTAAGGCTGTTTCTTTCTTTCCTTCCTTTCTACCTTCTTTCCTTCATTTTCTTCTTTCTTTCTGGGGATGGATTTCTAAGAAACTATTTACCATGCTTCAAAACAGCCAATAAAAATGAACAGGAGTGAATTAACTATGGCGGCCACAGGACTGGAGTGAATTACAAGTCCAAGGAGGTAGGCATCTGGGAGAGCAGCGAGAGAGAGGTGGCCATGGGAGACTGAGATTAGTTTGACAGATGAGTGGATAGCACTGGACTTGTGTCTGTGATAGGGCAATTCCACCAGACGCCACCTGGGAAACCCATGCTTGCTGTCAGGCCATGTTGGAGCTAAACAGGCATGCACAGATCTAGGTCTCCAAGTGACTGACAATGATCAGCTTTATACAGAGCAGACGTCTCTCCATGTTGACCTGTATGTTTCTGTGTGTGCATTTCATATGTGTGCAGATATTGTTTCAGGCCAGAAGAAGGTATCAGATCTTGTACAACTAGTTGCAAGGTTATGAGTCAGATAGCATGGGTGCTGGATCCTTTGGAAGAGTAACAAATGCTCTTAACTAAAAGCCCCAAGTGTTAACTCTTGTAAACCTTAGTAAAAGCTTGTAATTTGAACGGAATTTCTTTCAAACATTTGTTAGCATTCATTTTATTATGTTTATGAATGTTTTGTATGATGTATGAATGTGCACCATATGTGTGCTTGGTGGTTTTGGAGTGCAGGTGAGGGTATCAGGTCCTCTGGAGCTGGAGCTACAGCTGGTTCTGAGCCACAGCGTAAGTTCTCAGATTTAAAACGAGAACCTCTGCAAGAGCAACAATGGCTCCAAAGTCCTGATGTATATCTCCAGCATTGATAAAAACATGTTAAAAGTTTATCCCTTGATTTGATCTTTCAGAAGTCTATAGAAAAAAAATATATACCCTAGGGAAATTTTTCTTATGATAATATAATAGAATACAAATTTTGTCTCATTTATGTAAAAGTATTTAGGACTGGTGTTCATCTCTCCCTTTGTGATTTAAGAATCAGTGTAGAACATTCAAAGTTGATTTGTAAGGGTGGTATCCCCTCTTTTCATTAAGAATGTTCTTTAAATTTATACTGTGACAACCTCTGTTGTTTCTTCTCATTACCAGTTGTTTTATTTCGCTAAATGGCTGCGTCCCTTCTGTCATTAATCATGTACCAGGGGACACACATTCAAACCACTTGGGCCCCTCCAAATATACTGGTATCCAATTCATTAAATGACTCATTAATTGTTTTCAAACCACAAGGGTCTCATTTAATGACTTGCTGCAGCCATGTAATTAAATTGTGTCCTAGTGCCCTCAAAACGTATCCTCGTTTAATGAGTCAGACTTGAAAAGGCAATTTATTGAGTGGCTACTGCTATGCCACTGTTGTGAAATGAAGTGAGTTATTTTTCTGATTTGCATTCTTTTCCTTAACCTATCTGTAATGTTCCCACTATTGCTCACAATTAAATATATAGCAGTGATATCAAAACTTCAGAGTAGTTCAAGTTCATGGCATAATTGATCCTCAGGCTTCAGTCTGGATATCAACAGGGAGAGAAGACATGGTTGAAGCACCTTGTACTGTAAATTCCATGACATGGTCAGTGGTCACCCCTCACAGTGAAGGAGTATGATCACTGTGACCAGGCCTTGGCCTGTTGCATGTAGTTGTATAAGCTACCATGTGTGCCCAGGGTTGGCCTTGCTACTAGCCCCACCTGGCTTCCTCTTTGTTCTACCTGCCTTTGGTTCTGAGAGGTGACCTTGCTATCAGTCCTCTCCCAGCTCCCGTGAATCTGAGGATAAAAGCCACTCACACAGTTTGTTACTTTACAATTTGTCTCCTAGGCACAATTGTTAGGCATTACTATCTCCTGCCTGGTTAAGCATGCCCTTATCAATTTATTATCTTCGTCTCTTCAGTGGCTAGTGCCACCTGGTCCCTTCCAAACATCACTGGCCACCTGCTTGTAGTGAAGGCCACAGGTCCCAGCTCCCCTCAAGATTACACGTGGTTGCTGCATTCTTCTTCCTCCAAAGCATGGCTGTAAAGGTTCCTCTCCTTCACTGCATTTGCCTTTTCCTCTTGGAACCCATAAGTCACACCTGTACTTTCCTCCCAACAATTAACCCCAGCCTTCTTTACTGACAAATCAAGAACCAATTATGGAACAGGATCTTAGTATCAGAGCCTTCCCTTACATTGGCCCAACCATTTGTCTTATTTTCTCTTTGAAATCTAAGCAGAATGATGAGAACTTGCATGTTTTCAGACTTGCCTACATTAGTGATGACATAATTAAGACTTAGCACAAAGACAAGTAGGTGACAGGACTGTGGTCACTATGGGTGTAGACCTCTCTAGGCTGCTGTACTGTAAGTTCTTGAAATTCCATATTCACACTTCAAATCTCTCTTTACTTATTCATGATTTCATTCTTATATTCATTCTACCTTCAATTTTAATTCTTATATGCAGTGACCAGTTTGATAGCTTAGTGGGAGAGAACAGCAGCTAAAGAAACTAAAGAAACTACCATTTTAAATTTGGGGATAGCTCTTGGCTTCTGGTTAAAATTATACACACACACACACACACACACACACACACACACACACATATATTTATATATTATATATATATATATATAATGTGTGCTCATGCAAATATGACTCATGTATATTTCTTGACTTGACTTAGGAACCATATTTTATACTTTTGGTTATGCTGAATCCTCTTTTGTGCTGCATTTTTAGTTTTTCTTTGTTTCATTTAATTTCTCTCTTCTGGTGTCAAACACAGAGTGTCATGCTAAGCAAACTCTCATCCAGTGACCTAAATGACCAGTCCCTGATCTTGTATTTGTCTCATCAGTTTCCATGTGCTCCCTTTCCAATTGATCTCTATCACATACATCTTCAGTCATTTACCTTTTGATTGCTTTTGTCTGTAGGGTAGGTACACTACACACACACACACACACACACACACACACACACACACACACACACACACACACACACACACACTCTCACACCTGCAGCCCCAAATTACCCCACAAAAGAAGAGTTCTCTAAGAAGTTAGAATAAAGGACAATAAATCTAATTCTCTTTTAAAAATGAATGAGTAGTTAAGCTTTCTATTCTCTCAGGAGTAATCTAAAACTGCCATTGTGTGGTAGTTTGTGTCTCCCTCTGTGTGAGGAAAGCATGTTATTTCATGGCTTTTATTTCTGGTCCTGATTTGAAATACCCCTACCTAAGTTTTTCCCCCCTTTTCCAAGCTCTTTCCTTTCCCTCTTTCCCGTTTCTTCTGCTTTTCTACACTCTCCAGTGATTAACCTTCACATGTGCAGAGTTACCCTGTAGCCTCTGGAGTGGCCTATCCACAGAGTCTAACATAGAGAATGCTATTTTCTGAGGTGTGCTTCCTGTTTCACAAGTACTTCCAGCAGGCATTGAAAGATGAAAGCCACATGTCCCCAGCACTGCCTCCTACTTAAAAGCTCCCTGCATCTTCACTATAGAGGCATTAAACCTATTTAGACGTGCTGCCTTCCAGATTGGCAACCTCTGGAGTCATTACAAAGCACTGCATGATTAAGGAAATTTCTCTTTGGCTTCTAGATAAACTCCACTTAGCTGTTTTAACTCATGTTGGAAGTGAAGCTCAAGTTTAATAACCAAGGAATGTGTTTTGCCTTGAAGTGTTCAACAAAGCAAACAGGCAAATGATATTTCATGTGGAATTGCTTCTTTGATTTAAAAAAATTGGATTTGCATTTTCACAGAATGAGTTAAGAGAGCCTTTATGAAACAAAAAGTCGCATGTCTTTATTCTCACATTGGAATGTTCTCTCTTAATGAATTCATTTATTTACGGAGGAAAAAAACCCCTCAAATAGAAGACACTACCTTTTGTTGAAGAAAAGCAGGAGATATTAGAATCTTACAACATGAAAAATTGAAAATATAGCACAGAGAACTTTTCAGGACATATTAATATTTTTGTGAAAGAGGCATGAGTCCATGATACCAAAAAGTGTTTGATAAATATTTTTATAATCATGGTAAGAGCTAATGTGTACATATTTATTTTTACAATGGGCTCTTAGTAAAACCTCACGGCCACTTAAAGAGTGGGTGCTGTTGTTTCCATGTCAGTGGTGAATCTGTGGATAGAGAGAACTTGAGGTGCTCAATTTGTCCAAAATCATTTAGTAGGTAGACGCTGACCGGAAATCAAGTCCATGTAGCTTAGTTCCTACATTTGCACTGTCATCCCACTGAAGCTAAATGAAGGCTGCACATGATTCTCCACACCAAGGGTGCCAAGTGAAGTAAGTCTACGCATGAAGCTTTCTCAAGTAACGTTATATTTAGACCCCAACTAAAATTACTGGATGCTGTACAGTTAGTATGATAGTAGTAAACTTACCCACACTCTGACAATATACAAGATAATTGACTTAAAGGAGAAAAAATTCCTTGGGTTCATGGTTTCAGGAGTTCCTATATGGGGTTCCTTGCTCCTGCAGCTTTGGGCCATGGCAGTATCACATATTTTGACAGGAGCATGTACCAGAGAAGGGTGATTCGGGAGATGGTCAAAAAGCCAAGAAAGCCTGGAAGGTGCGAAAGTCTTCACATCTGCTTCAACTGGATGCACCTATACGTCCAACTTCCTTCTACTGAAGTTCCTCCCCCCCCGAGAAGTGCACCATTTATAGCTCCATAGGCTACAAACTGGGCATTAGTATATAGGACTTCTAGAGATACTTGTGAACCATGAAATCAGGAGTATTGATTCCTCAGAATTTTATTCTGTATATGTATATGTCTTATATGTCCATGTCCATGTCTGTGTACATGCATGTCCACTTGTGTGCCCCTATGTGTGTTGACCAGAGGATGATGTTATGTATCTTCCTTAATATCTTCACTTACTTTTTTTGTGATAGTGTTTTCCACAGAACCCGGGATTAATGTGTTTGGCAGAACTAGTTGGCAGCAAGCTCTAGTGCTCCTTCTCTTTCTATCACCCCTTCACTAGGAATTACAGGTTGAGACACAGCTCTGATAAGTAATATATGTGGTTTCTGAAACTCTAAATCAGGGGTTTATTGTGTATGGCAGGAACTTCAATCACTGAACCATCTCTCTAGCCTTTTGATTGTTTAATTTTTAATTCAGGCAGTTCTTATTGCATTGGCCCATAAATCCTATGATAAAAATTGATTTAAAGGAAGAGAGATTCTACATACTGAAATGTCTCAATGCAGATCCCACAATGCTTCTCATTGAGATTGACACATTTTAGTAGCAAGTAGTTTATGATTAATCAGCAAGAACTAACACTGTTTAGTGTACTGTGTGTTTGTTATAAGAAATATTAGATAGTTTTGTCATAGAAGATAGATCAATAAAGTGAGTAGTGGTCTATTTAACTCTATGTAACAAATTTCTATACCCTCAGGTTTGTAATTTTCATTCTCACAGTTGTACGTGATCTTAGAAAGCTATCAGTTCTGTACAAAACTATGTCTGTGACCAGAATGATAATGGTTTCTCCTGAGAAGAGAAATTCTACTGAGATACTGTTTAGAGAGGTGCATACTATAAATGGAAACTTGTATTGGTGACAGAATTGTTACAAGCAATATTTTGTAATCAGTTTAATAATATTCTAAGTATCAGCTTATCAGAAGCATAAATGACAGGTCTTCCCAGAAATGGTTCTTTCCAGATGCTTTGCCAGTGAACTTTGAAGAAGGAGTCTTGGATATTTGGTTTAGTGAGTGACTTGAAGATTTGCAAGCCAATCATTCTGACAGCTGATTTCCTTTGACTCCTTGTCTACACCCAGAATGTGGACCTGGCAGGAGAGTCTTCTTACAATGTGTTGGGGTTAAAAAAGCAGCCACAGGACATATTTAAAGGGAAAACCAGCTTGGGCAGCTCCACAGGCTGTAGAAACATAGCAGACAGAAATGTGAGAAACCATCTAATACACCTAGGGGAATAGATGGTACCTCATAAAATGAAAACAATTCATGATGGGTTCCTTAAGTCCCTATGATCCCCGGAATCCATGCCAAAGCCAAGGGCTGACTGCTCATCTTTATATTTATTTTATTTTACTCTTGTTATCATTAAATCTTGAGGCAGTTAGTTTTCTCCTTACGCTTGTATATAACACCTTGTGAAATGATGCTGAAAACCACAATCGGGAAATCACGGAGATTCCTGCATGTTCAGAGGCCAAAGAAGGGGAAGAGGACATTCATTTGCTCACATTACTTCATAGACCATTTTATTTGGATTATATTTCTGATAAAATAAGACAACATGTGTTTGTGTCTGTGCATGTGACTAGAGACTAAATCTAGGTACTTTCACATGCTAGACAGTCTCCCTGTGATGGAGACCTGACAACCCCAAATTCTTTATTTCACTTTCTTCCCTTCTGTTCCAGCTTTCTGTTTCTTTGAGAAAATATTTGAGGGACAAAGTTAAAGGCATGAAAGCTTTATTTTAGCTCATAACTGTGGGTGTTTCTCCTGTGCTTTTTCCTGGCTCAGTTGTTTCTCAGTTATGATAGAACAGCATCATGGCTGGGAACATGTACAAAAAGAAAGCTGCTCACTTCATGTCCAGCAGAAAGCAGAGAGAGAGAGCAAGAGAGAGTGAAAGAGACAGAGAAAGAGGGGAGAGAGAGAGAGAGAGAGAGAGAGAGAGAGCACAATCCTTCATTGACTACCTTTCCCTTAGATGTCTCCTTAATGTTTATACAGCTTCTCAGTTGCTCATTAAGTTGTGAACATTCTCACGGAGTCAGAGCCCCCAGAGTCAATAATACCCCAAACGACCCCATAGTGCAGTCTTGTAATTGGGCGATATTTAAGATCCCAACCATAACAAATCTATTCTCTCACCATGCTTCCATTCAACCTGCCATGATGTTGGCTGAGATGCTCACTTCCAGCTCCTGGAAGCTGACTCATGTGTCAACAAGGCTATGACCAGGAAAGCAGCCCAGGGTCTTACTGCATAGAGCAAGTTTTGTCCTTACAGGAAGAAAAATCATCCTAGCAAACCATGGTGTTCTCTTTGCACTGTAAAGCAAGAACAAATCAGAGATAGCCAGGAAATCCCAATTCTCATTTTGAATAGGTAACAGAGCTGGGTTACATGTTGGTAGGATTTCATGCCTTAGTAGCTTTGTGAGGTTCTATCTATTATTTAACATTTTATTTCTTATACAGTGATGACTATAGGAAAGTAGATGTGTCTGTATCAATTTTCCTTATTCTAGAGTTTAGTTTTTGCTATAATTGAACCATAGGGTATTTTTGTTTGTCCTCAGTCATGAATGACCTAAAATAATTATTGAAACATGGCAGAAATTTATTTACCACATTCTAAATTAATACATAAATGAATGAATTAAATAAATACTTAATAACTACAATGATATAGTCACTTGGAACTGAACTCTTTATGAGATTCTGGCCCTTGGGTATTTTATTCTTTTTATAAAGTCCTTGTATGTACTATAGAACAGAAAGAAAGAAAGATAGAAAGGGGAGAACTCCAAAGCTGCCCTTTATCTGACATGAATCCATTCAGGATTGACAAAGAAAGACATTCTCAGTTGCTGTTTCCTGATCTTCAGGTAGCATTTCCTCTCTGCAATCAACACCGGGTTTCTTTGAGTTCATTTAGGATGCTTTGTCTCTCTGACGCTTTCCCTTAGAGTTGCCTCTCATAATTACTACATTAAGCTTATTCAAATTTGCATACTTCATTGATATACTAAATACTTAAGGGCTTGACTATAAGTTAGCAGACTGTCTAATTTTCTTTCCAATCAGGTGTTTATGTAGATCAAGCAGACCAGTTGTCTTCCATCTGTGGCTTGAGCTTCTGATATTCCTCTAGCTAAACACTCTGGCCTTTAATGTACCAACTGCTGCCTAATTAAGACATTGTCTCTAGAAAATGAGTGCAGGGTTTTATGATTAGACATACAATATGAAAATAAATCCTCATGAACTTCACTGAGTAGTCCCAGAAGTAACCTCTGAAGGTCAGGTCTACACAAATGGTAGAAAGGAGAATAATACCAATACTATTTCAGATCTGTCAGTTTTATTTCCATCAATTATGATTGTATTGAAAGACTCCAATAATATCTTCTAGATATATGAGTATATCATGGCTTGGAAAAATTCATAAAGTATGAAATGTATCACCTTTGGGGATTTCAAATCAGCAAAATTAACTTATCCTTTTCTATGGTCCACCAAAGGAAATTCATTAATTCTTTCCCATGTCACACTCTATTTCATCTCTCTCTCTCTCTCTCTCTCTCTCTCTCTCTCTCTCTCTCTCTCTCTTTATCTATCTATCTAATAAAAACTTGAAAACCTATGCAAGTGAGGCTTAGAGGAACTAATAAAGACACATGGCCATAGTGTGCTGTCTGTTGTGGTGAGGAATGATATTTTTGAACTATAGTGTTTGAGCTATGTATTTCTAAGTAGCCTTTTAGAAGCGTTGGTTTTGACCTTCTAGTTGATGAAATGAAAAGCAGAAATGAGCAATTATGTAATTCACAGTTTCAATCCAGAAATATCTTGCCATTTCTTTGAGTGAAATAGAAGCTTTCCTAACCTTCAGCAAATATTCTGCATATCTTCTGGTCCACATGAGGTTAATAATGTCCTCAATAGCAGTCATATGGTTTACTTAAAAATGGGTGCCCCAGGAATAGCCTCCTAGCAAAATCAGCTAGTGTCATATTTCAGCATCGTTGTTGTGTGATAGTATTTGGTTCAGCTTAGATCATGCAAGTAGTCTGTGGTTTGTACAACTTCCTGACTGGCTAGAAGGATTAGGCACAGGCTTCTTTACACATTTCACCCCAAACAACCTATTGTGTCTAGTTCTTTGTAATTGTTTTTGCCTTGTTGATAGTTAAATCTAGTTTCCTTTCCTCTGTTTATTCTAATTAGTGTGTGGACAGGTCCTTGGATTATTTTCAGTTTAGCAACAGCTATGAATCAAAGAGGTCAGTCAATGGAAATAATTCAGTTAGATGCCAAAATAAACATGCTGTAAGCAATCAACCATCTGCTGCTTCGGTTTTATTGAGATATTAAGCCTTTGGATAAACTGCTGTCTGGAACAAATCTTTGTAAATATTGCTTTCCTTGCTGAGGTTTTGATTGATACTGTGAAGGAAGAGGCCAAAGGCTATCTTCCTAAGTGACCAAAACAACGTCCTGGATAATTTAAAACAGGGAAATTCAGATACATAAAGATCCATATAGTGTACAGTAGGATCGTAGAACTGGTGATGTTTTGCAAAATTTTATGGTCCTAATAATGCTTGGTTTTAGATTAATATCACCAAGCAGCTACATAAAATTCTCAGTTATAACCTAATGAAGTGCTGATTTAGAGGCAGTAGCTCTTGTAAATACTCCAAGATGAAGTTGTTTTTGTTTGAGACAGGAGTTTTGTTAGCTGGCCTCAAATTTGTGAGGTAGAGGAGTGCCACCTACCTTCCTTTACCTCTTGAATATAGATTGACCACCTGGTATTACTCAGTGCTGGAAACCAAAACCAGAGCTTTTTTGCAAGCTCATCAACTCAAGCACTTTCCCAATAGATTTACTTCCGCAGTCCCCGGATGAACTAAAGTGACAAAATATTATATATATTTTTCATGTTTTCTTTTGATCAAAACGAAGTTAATTTGGCACATATCTTCTAAATATCACAATTCTAAGTTTTGGAGTAAGTGGTTTTAAGATAATCTTTCTGATCATAATTGGCCAATAGGAGTGACTTATTCCCAAAGACATTCATTTGTCCAAGAAGCCCTTATTGTATAGTATCACGTACAGCTGTGAAAAATATCCCCAAGCCCCTGCCTCATACCACTTACGTTCTAGTGTTAGTGAGCGTATGGACAAAATCTAAGGAAAATGACAGGCCATGCTAGGAAGAGATGAAGCAGAATAAAACAGAGAGAGTGAAGTGAATCTGTTTTCTCTACCTGTCTGTTTCTGTCTCTGTCCTGTCTTTCTCTGTCTCTGTTTCTCTCTCTCTCTCTCTCTCTCTCTCTCTCTCTCTCTCTCTCTCTCTCTCTCTCTTTCTCACTCTCTCTCCATGTGTGTGTGTATTAGTGCATATGTTCGTGTGTGTATATTTGAAAAATGTAGATTTTATAAGGGTTCACGTATGGCAAGGCCAATATACTAAATAATTGACATAAAATAGATATTATTATATTTTAAAATTCCCAGAAAATGTGGGATAAAACACTATGCATATCCATAGTCAGAGCCTTGTGCTCAGTCAGAAGGCAGCTGAGAGGAGTCATGAGTAAGAGCTGTATTCTTGGTTCGCAGAAAGGAATGTGTGAGTCAACTGATTAGCAACTTTGATATCCCAGTGGGTGAGACACAGGACTGCCCCTGATGATCTGGTACCTGATTTGGCATGATATTGTTGCTGATATAGACACTGGGGGTGATTTGTGTGCATTTTAAAGAGTTGTACATAGGCCAGAAGTTTACAGTCTGGGCAGTCACTGAGTATGGATGTCAAAACTACAGAAAATGGCGGAGGATGTAGCTCAGAGGTAGAACACTTGCCGACCAAATCATTTGATCATCAGCACTGCCAGAAAAAGGCAGAAAAAATATAGTAATAATAATGCTCTGGGTGTGAATGGGTGGGCCTAGGAAGTTGTGTAAAAGGATTGAATGATCCCCATTGATATTTGGGCTACAGGCAAATGAAACCTCCATGGTCAGTGCAAACATCCTCATCCTGCAGCATGCTTGGCATGGTGGGAGCAGAAAAGAGAGGCTAACATTATTGGAACATGATCAGTATACAGAAGAGGCTGGATCTAAGCTGAGAAATCCAAGGTGGAGGGGTGCATCTCACAGGTGCTAGGGCACTGTAGGGGTTTTAGCTTTTGCTAGGGTGGACAGGGAGCCACCAAGGTATTTGAGCAGCTGAATGACAGGATCTGGCTCGCACTTCTATATAGTCATTCAGGCTGTGCTGAGTATTAACCATAAGTACGGAAGTGAGGCAGCAGGACACTTAGTTAAGAGCCGCTTGGAATATGTCAGGCATGAGCTGCAATAGCTAAGGCCCAAGTGGTGCCAGGGAAGGTTGTGGAACATGGCTGGACTCTGTGTCTGTTTTAAGGGCAGAACCTGTATCATGTCATCCTTTTTTGAAGGTTAGATATGAATATATGGGAGCTCTATGGGGGAAACAGTGCTCTCAGCTTGAGCATATCTTTTTACCAATAAAGAATGATATGCCTTTCTTCACCCACTGTCTGGGAGATCATATTCTGATGGGAGGCACATGAGCTGGATTTCAAGTTCTAACCTGATCTTCTTAGCCAAGTGTAGTTGGCAGTGTACAGAGAAAACAGCCATGTGTGGCCTGTCTGTCACCTGACAGGGGGCTTTTATATTATCTTTTCTGTCACCTGACAGAGGGTATTTATTTTTTCTTCTTATTATTAAGGAATAATGTATCCAACTAATCAATAATTAAAGGTAGTCAGCTTCAAAATTTTGTCATTTTTTTTTCTCCGACATCTGTTTATTAAATTATCTTATTTTAAGGAGCAAGAATTTTATTTTCCAGAAACCTAGGAGGCTAAAATCTGGGCTTAAGTGCTAGTATAAAATCTACTTTATTCTTTCCAATTCAAAAGTGTTTCTGAATGTTTCTAAATGTTTCTATTTCCAGTAAATATTTTTTAAAAACTTGAACTTAAATCCATCTGTTTCCCATAAGTCATCTTTGACCAGGCTATTGTTTTCTACTGGCTATGTCCACTCTTGCTTGTTCTATCCTGACTCCATCTCATGGCACTCAGGACAAGTCAACACAATGATTTACCAACATGGAGAGATATGAAGTTTTTCTGAACGTTATTATGGAAAGAAAATCAGACACATGGATGAGATTTGTGATCTAAGGTTTTTCAAACCAAACAGAACAAACTAACTACATCTTAGCACTGAAATATAAATAAGGGGAAAGAGTCGATGAGGCTTTAAATCAATCTCTAGACAAATAAAGCACACCTAATTTTATTTGCTTTACTGAATGTGCTTAAACAGTGACAGTGGCATATTTAATAGAATATTTGCAAGGGGAAGAAGGAATCAGTTTATGTTCATGTTCTCCATCCATTCTCTCACTTGTATATCCATAGAAAGAATTTAGAAACCAATTATTTGCACTCATTTTAAAGTTAACATGCACAATTTTCCATTATAAAATTCAGTTCTGAGCTTCAAAAGATATAAGTGCTGGCTATAAAAGTTCAATATAAACTAGTGTGAAAAACTAAATATGTTGTTCATATTTTCATGTATTCGATAAATATGTATATACATATATATATATAATATTTTAAAATGAGTACTTCAGATGGCTTATTTTATACTTCAAGTTGTATGTAAATTATTATTTCCTCACATCATTGATCCCTGTGTAATTGTCTTATTCATGAAAAAATTTTGACTGATCAATTTATAATTGTTCTTGGATCTAACATTGTTGAAATCAAGCATTAAGAAAAAAATTTTTACTGTATTCCCCAATATGTTGAATTCTTTTTCTATATTGAGATAGTTTGCATTATAATTAGCAGAAGCACCTAATTGTTCAAAATATCACCAATGCATTTATATTGTCATAGGAGGTATTAACCACAGAAAGCAAAATATGACTGACAATTTAATTCTGAAGGGGAAGGATGATATAGAAATTATGGGCCCAGCCAGGGAAGTTCTATGTTGACTTACTCTTTGCTTGGCACTGGGGAAGTTTCAACATGCATCAGAGAAGCATCACGCTAAGATATAATGGGGAAATTCCTTTTAAAGAGACCAACTATGAGACAATCAACATGGAACTTTAAGATGGGGCAGAAGATGTCGGTGTTCCTTTAAGAATACTCAGAAATCATTTTAAAGAAAACAGATACAAAGACTGATTACTTGGCAGTGCACATTATACATGTTAGCTTATTTATTCTTCTTATCTCTCCTTAATTAAAGCTCCTGATATAAATAAGATCTCAAACATCTCTCAAAGCCCCATGTATTGAAGTCTTGTCTGTAGGCTGTGAAGAGTAATGCAGCTGTCTTAATTAGGGTTTCCATTCCTGTGAAGAGACACCATAAACAACCAACTCTTATAAGGGATAGCATTTAATTGGGGCTGGGTTACAGGTTCAGAGGTTCAGTCCATTATCAACATAGCGGGAACCATGGCAACATTCAGGCAGGCATGGCGTTGGAGGAGCTGAGAGGTCTACATATTGATCTGAAGGCAGCCAAGAGATGACTATCTTCCAGGGATCGAGGAGGAAGGTCTCTTCTGCAATGAGTAGAGCCTGAGCATATGAGAGATAGCTAAAACCCAACATCACAGTGACATACTTTCTCCAACAAGGCCACACCTCCTAATAGTACCACTCTTTATTAGTCAAGCTTATTTAAATCATTACAGAAGCCTTTTGGAAGTATGGCCCAGGGGGAGGAATTTGGGTCTTTGGGTCATGTCATAGGAATGCTTTCTATCTTCTGTTTTATTATTGGTTTCCATGGGATGAATAGGTCTCCCTGACCACATACTTTTCTCATGTTATATTTTTCTGACAAAGGAAAAAGGATCAGGGTCAGACACCCATCATCTTTAACTTCTGAAACTGTGAGCCAAAGTAAATCTTTGTTCTTACAAGTTGATTTTCTCAGTTATTTGGTCACAGATGTGGAAAGTGAAAACAATCTGAATAGAATATTCTCTGTAAACCTATCTACATTTCTAGGGAAGGGTTTTCTACAGAGAGGGCAGCAATCTGTATTTCTACAAATGAACAGGCAGCTTCATCTTTTTTTTTTTTTTTTTTTTTTTTTTTTCTTTCAGGGTAGTGTTAGAAGAAACGCATCAATTTTCCAAAGTTTTGACTTTTTGATTACCACGGCACTTTCTGATTATAATTTTACCATCAATATAAAGTTCTCATCAAGTAAATAAATATATGCATGAGCACTGTTCATAACCATCCCTGTGGTATACATAATAAATCCATTGGTGCTCTGAGTTATATGTCAGTATGTCATAAAATTGTAGGTGAAGTTACTACTCCACAATTCAGTCTGTGTGAGTAGGAAGTGAAGTACAGGGCTAGAGAGATGACTTGATAGATAAGAGCATTTATTCCTGTCCTGTAGGAGCAGAGTTTGTTTACTTACACCCACATGGTGACACACAATTATCTCTTACTCTTGTTCCAGGAGATTTTAGCTTCTGCATCACCAGTCACACATACATGGTGCACAGATATACATGCAGACAAAATATCCTTATGTGTTAAAGAAGGAGTAAGAGCAAATGAAGAAGCAGTGGAATGGAAGGAACACTGGAGATGTAAGGAGTTAACTAGCTACAACAGAACTGAGAGTGCTTGAATCAAAATACCAGCAATGCTGGTCACAATCATGTGGCCATTTTACAATTTACACACAAGTTCTCAGATACACACAGAAAAGGCGAAGGCAGAGAAGGAAGCTTCTTTCTCTGATTAGAGTGCTGTGCATTTAGCTCAAATTAATCTTACATTCTATAAAACAGTACAATTTATTCAAATATCTTTCACCTTATCAGTGTGTGGTCCAAACACAAGTTAGAAAGAAGGAGATTAATAAGCATTTTAGGTGCCAGCAAATATTTTACTGAAGTCACAAATCAGACTTGACAAGAGCTTGGCAATAGTTCAGAAGAATAGCCAGATGGCCAGAGTGGAATAGACTATGATCAGCAAATCTGCATTTTGTGACTTACTCTCTTATAATTAGTTTAGTATCCATTCTTCTATTCATAGGCAGTTATTTATTTATTAATAAATATTTTGGGGGGCAAAGCAATATTCAATATTCTTGGGATATCAAGAAAAATAAACTACAATTTCAATTTTAAAGAGGCTTACTTTCAAAAAGAAACATAAATCATGATGAGGAAGGTGCCAGGGATGCCAGCCACAGGAGGAACAGTTCCCATGAGAGTGGCATGTTTCGACAAGGCTAATGTTCAAATTCACAAGTACTATCCAGGGAATGTTGAATGGATTTCTAGAAGATACATTAGGGCGGTATAGAGTCGTACTAATTGTAGTTGGTAGTTTTAAGACCACCTCCTTCAGGAAATATTGAATGGGGAATATAAAACCAATGCTTCAACTGCTAATTACCAACATACGTGCAGGAGCTGGATACTATCACAGTGACCTTCAAACCTTGGGAGTTTCAATGTCTATGAACGCAGAAAATTATAGATGAAGATAGGAAAGGATGCTTAGTGAATGTCACTGGTCAATGGATTTATTGGTTTAACAACAACTTCTCTCATGTTTGGAGACTGGTTCTTTATTGTCTTGGGAATAGTAATGTTTCTAATATTATAATAATAAGTATAGGAATATTATACTGTCGATGTGGTACAGTTCTCCTATGGTATCCTGATGGAGTTGGCTCAAGTATCTCCTACAGACACGGAAATCCATGGCTGCTTCCTTCTCATACACAGTGTTTTCATGTGTGGTAAATTTATTACTTATAGTAATAGTACTTATGGTATATATTATTTATAATGACTAATAATTACAACCAATATAAGTCATTGTCATAATTTACTGTTTACATGAAAAAGTCAAGAGTGCCAAAGTTTGTGCGGACATAGCAATCTCTGGCCTAAGGCACAGTTTTTAACTACCAAATACTATGACACTGTGGACACACTGAGCCTACAGTATGTTTAACCTGTATTTTTTGAAATGGTTTTCTCATTCATTCTTCGTAATAACATAAGTAGATATTTTTATTCTCAGTACCCAGAAAAGAAAAATGAGTCTCCATGAGATGTCTGTCATTCAGCATAGGCAGGATAATGCTCTTTTCAGCTTTAGTTACTTGACACTTCACACATTTCTCAATATGAGAAGAAGGGCCTGGTTGGAAGAAGGGCCTGGTTGTAGAGAGAGGCATGAAGACTTCAGACACCCCGTTATGGTTTCCCTATCTCTTATTGTCATTATCAATGAATGTTTTAGTCAGTTCTTATATCTCCTTCAGAACATGAATTTCTTCTAAGCTTCTTTGACTGCCAATAGGGCCCAGTATTACTCTTCCCCAATCTAGAACTGTAAACTATGGGTACACAGTTCAGTGTGAAGGCAGAAATACAAACTGTCAGAAATAAAAACTATGAAAAAAATCTGTGACAATTTTTATTTTTCAGGAACAGAGGTAAAACCTGAAATTTTTCTGGCATACACACACACACACACACACACACACACACACACACACACACACACACACACACACAAGAGTGACCCTATACAGCTTAAAATGTGTGTACTAAATACTATTGTCTTCTCATTTTAATGTTTGGTGCTTAGCTTAACTCTTAATAGTTTCCAATTTGCTTTGACACACGTGTAATATAACCTCTAAAGTCTGTCCTTAAATTCTCAAAAAGTATGATTGTGTCCCAGGAAATTTCCTATGTATTTTGATCTGGACTCGTGGCTAAGGTCTGTAATCCTGTCACTCTGGAGCCTGAGACAAAAGCACCACAGTGAGCTGAGGCCAGCCTGGGCTAGAGAGTCAATCACAGTCCAGCTTGGGTTACATAATAATATTCTGCCTCAACTTCCCATACCCTTTCCATTGTTTGAGAATACCTTAAATTATATATGCCTATGATGATGAAAAAGACTGTGAGCTTCAATGAAGCCTTTGTCACCATCTGAGGGTTGGGAAATATTAGACTTGCAGATTTACAGAATGAACCTGGGGGCTTTTGAAGTCATCTCATTTCACCTTATAGAGATGAAAATGAGAGCTCTAGGAAGGAAAAATGATATCCACGCTGATATCCAAGCTTTTGGCATGGGGAGCAAGATAAAAGCCAATTCTCTGATTCCTACTGGAGAGCGTTCCTTATCATGCCAGAAAACATATAGTCTGCTTCCCTCTGATCTCGCTGAAGAACATTCACCAAGCATGCACTGTTTGAGCAGAGTTTG
>CM052714.1:58066635-58156114 GCA_028551405.1 Uromys caudimaculatus
TCTCTCTCTCTCTCTCTCTCTCTCTCTCTCTCTCTCTGTCTTTCTTTCTTTCCTTTCTGTTTATCTTCTTGGAGTCTATCATTTATTATTTGTGTCATTTTTGTCCAATTTAGTTTATTCTCCTCACACTGAATGCACATGTTTCTTTTGATCATAGGCTCTCGATTCTTGTATACTCAGCCCTGCACAGTATTTCACATTTTTGGTATTTTATTGGGATTTTAGCTTGAGTGTACAGAGTCAGGACAGCTGTGATTCTTCATACTTTGCCTGAGTTTTTCTGTTATTCCACAAGAAGTCTCATTTCCATGGCACTTAATTGCAAAAAATCTACAAAATACATTCTTTTGCCCTTTTTCTATAACTTTAGACTTTTAATATGCTCATCATGACACCAGATGACAGCAGAGAAGCAGCTAGTGCTGAGCACCTAAAACCCATCCACGAGGCATGATGAGGCAGGAGAATGAGTGTAAAGTCAGCTTGTGCTATGTAGCATACTCTAAGCTAGTTTGGGCTGTACACTGAGACAGTATCTCACAAGTTCGTGTGTAGCTGCAAGACAAGAAAAATTTCTAATCACTGTTTAATTGGATCATTCAAACATTTAGAAAGGGGAATGATTAGTAATACATTATTATCAAAAGAATCACTTGAAGACCTCTTTATAGTAGGCTTATATGTATGAGTGGCTATTAATCGACTTTCATCATTTAAGTTAGTTAATTTAATTTTGTTCTGTTTTGACATGAAGTTTTACTCTGTATCCTAGGCTGGCTTGAGATTTACTATGTAGTCCAGTCTGGTCTTAAACTCATCAGTCTGACTGTGTAAGTCTCCCCAAAGTTAAGGTGACAGGCCTGGGTTACTATAATTGAGTTTTAAATCATTTATGCTCTAATAATGGTCTTGAAAATGCTTCAGCTCCTTTTGGAACTCATGGGATGTTTTCAGTAAGGATGTTCTCCATTTGGCCTCCTCTTCTCTATTATGAAAAGGAGCACAGAGTTTTGCCTGCAGATAGTGCTATGTGAGAAGGGACATGTTTCTAGAACCTAGCCACTAAAACAAATAAACAACAACAACAAAAAAAAATACAGGTTATATACTGCTACAGTTAAGGCCCTGCTGTGCTGTCTGTGGGTTCCAGCGTGGCTGAAACAGAGGCATGCCTAATCAACAAAAGGAGTTTTCCAGGATTTTTAAAATCATTATGATCTTCAACATAAAGACTGCCACCCAGAGCTGGGGATGTAGTTAGTCGTGGGACGCTTGCCTGGCATTTGCAAGGACCCGGGTTTGATCACAGCAGTGTCAAAAAACCTCTTAAAAGATCAGACCAACACACATTATGGTCTACATTCTATGCTACAAATTTCTTTTGAAATTTGGACACACATCTCCCCTAATGGTCTTACAGTTCTTTAATATATCACATTCACTCCTAGCAATGAAAAGAGAGCAGAGTTTTCCTTTGTTAAATGCACATACTCGTCTGGGTTTCAATGCTGTCTTTTAAGTTCCTACTGTTTGTGTTTTCTCACATGAGTGAGAACTGGATTCAGATAAAATGTGCATTTTTAGAGACTTTTAATTCTCCAAAGCCCCTTGTCTGTGTCAGTAGCCAAGGAAACTCTTTTAATGAGTATTTAAAATCTTCTCATCTGAACAGATTACAATAAAATAAATTAAATGCTTACATTCTGCTTCAGCTGCTCCTGAATAGCTCATAAAATAGAAGCATGGGGAGCAGAGGAAAAGCCCTGCCTCGATCCCGGCTCTGCTTGTGACCACCAGAGTAAAGCAGTGAGCCAGTTCTGTAGAGCTCCTAGCTATGCTCTGCTGGCGATTGAGGAAAAGTACCCTGTACTTCTCTCTGGCCATGAATGATCAAATATGAAGTGTTTCCCCTTTTCCATACAGATGTCCAATATGGTGATGAAGTCAGCTCCTTTAGATGGACAAATTAGATTCTCATCCTCCAGTTTAGCTGTTGGTTATCCTGAACCTGCTCCTAAGATAGATGCTGTCTATTATTATCGTTTACAATTACTAGTATTGCTGCTGCTGCTGCTACTAGTATTGGTAGTAGTAGTACTAATACTGTTATTTTCAGAAGGGTGAAACACTTCAATTGCTGGGTTTTGAGAATCTGCATGAAGCAATGATGCTGTTTTTGTTATCCTTCATTTTTCAAGGCAGGAGATCAGGCTATGAGAGATTAAGAGCCCCGTGTCTTAAGACACACAGCTGGCTTGTGGCAGAGCCAGGGATTCTAATAGCCTCTGATAAAATAGTTGAAAAACAACTGTAGGAGATGGCTCTTGTCCTCTGCCTGAGTGAGGAGAGGCTCATGAGCAGGTAGAGTTTAAAGTCGCCACATTCTCTGTGGGCTCCAGAAGGAAGACTACCAAACTGAGGGCAAACAGGAATGAGCAGAAGGAATATTGAGCAGACTATTTTTTTTCCTGCCATGAAATAAATCAAATACTAACTAAGCAAAATTGATGTACCTTATTTTTTAATTAAAGAAAGTTTTGAGCTACCAGAAGTTTTAAAACAGAGGACACAGAGGCTTGACCTGGCATGAATTGGGGACAAAAATTCATGCAAGAGAATTCATAAATATGTAATTCATGCTTTCCTGTACTCGAATGTTAGATTCAGGCTTCTGAAGGATAGTGTACTTATGGAATAAGTGGATCATTATAACATTTTCTTTAAAAAAATATTTGCTGAAAGGACATATATAATGTAGGTAGTGCTTTTTAGTGGAAGAAAACAAGCTAATAGACACTTTAAAATAGTTAAGAAGCAAATCCATGTACGCAGGATGTAGTGGCATTTTGGGACACAGAGGCATTATTGTATCAAGTTGAATGTGCTTTACAGTGTCTAAACATTCTGTCAGATGCTTCTCCAGGGTCAGTCTGATCCGCTATGAAACGCATTTGATGCAATGGGACAGCAAATGAGAAATGCCATGTTACTAATGTAAACTCAAAATGGTAAAGTGGCTTATTATTGAATATAATGTTATTTGCATCATTCAGTGTGGATGCAAGCTTAAAAGACATAATGAAACATAATATAACTATATAAATGACCATTAATTCCTTGTAACAGTGTCCTTTGAAAAGTACTTTTTGATCAATGTAATGTATAAAATTATTATCCAAAATAGCGGGAAAAAGTCCATCTAACAAGACACTTTGGCGTTAGCTGGCATGGCTTGTACACTTAGTGTTCAGCTCCTTTTCATTTGCACAAAACGCTTATTAAGAAAGGACGTTATCTTGCATGTAGGCACTTGCTAAAAGAATGCAGCTTGCTGACAGAGAATATTTTAAACCGACAATCTCACCATGAGCCTGTTATAAAAACATCTGCAGCTTGGGAGAATTGGAACTGGCTAATAACAGTGACTATAATTAATAGTTTATCGCTTTAAGGGAAACAATTAACAAATTGAGCTGATGCTTAACCTACTCAATTAATAAACAAGAAACGAAAAGAATTCAGAGAAAGGAAGTAGTATGTATTGTCTGCATGAGTCATTTTTCAAAGGATGATTGGATTCACATGCCGTCTGTTTGACACATACCTGAGTCTAATAACAGCGGTTTTTGCATCATGAGACTTGGTTGTTTTGTCTTTCTCTCCTTCCTGTCAGTATTAAAACTTGAAGTATAGTTACTGCATATTAAAACTCTCAAAAACTCCATTCTAAATAACATACTCCTGGGGTGATTGCCTGAGCAGCCATATTTAGTCTTAAGAATGCTAAGTAAAGGCATGCCAACTACATCCTACTACCAGACAGGCTGTGTTTGAAGTCAGAGGTGTCTTACACCCAATATTTCCAGATACTCTTTTGGGATTAATGTATGACCTCTTTACACACAGCTACACTCAAATACACTTTATAACATCTCCATATACTTCAAGTGCACACTAGTGTTGGCATTACCATTTCATTGCTGAGGGTTGAACCCAGGGCTGCATCCTAGTTCCTGACTTCCTTACTCTCAAATAAGACAACATTTCTTGTTGTCTCTACTCTCTGTTCTTCACCAACACTGAGGTCTAACTTTTGTGGTTATCCATGGCTGCATAGTATCTTGGTTTCCTTACAAATGGCACTCTACACTTATTAATGGCATTTGCCAAGTCCCTGCAGGCATTGCACTGTGTTTTGACCTTTGAAATCTCTTTTAAAGCACAAGATTTCATTAAAATGCTTAATGGTTCAAAGTAACTTGCTATCATGTATTAATTCTTATTTTTCTTGTAGTGGGTATTTGCCTTACTTCCATATGTCTGAGTTTTACATTTTGGTATTCATCAAAAAATATCATTTCAGATGTGATATTTTACGGAAATTATATTTTAAATGTTATAGAATATATGATTATAATATACTAATGGAACATTTAACAAAGTATAGACTATAATATTATATAGGTATTTCAGGAGGTCAGTTTCTACTCTGTTGGCCACTTTCCTCATCACTGAAAAATGACCCTCTTTCTTCTTCTGGATCATAAAGATTCAGACTTATATATCTAAAAAGGATTCACAAAAAGATGTCTCTTCTTTTCAGAGTGCACAGTCTGATGTGCTTTGCACTGATGTGTCATTATATCACAAAACAAAGCACTGCCATTGGATTTTACTTTCAGCTGTATTTTCTCCCTTTGGAGTCTCCATTCTACTTAAGGATTTTTCTCTCTTGAGATTGTGTTCCATCATTAAAAGGGCCAGTGGAATTGACCCAGGACTGCTGATGTGGGCTCTATCCAGTAAAAAGCTGCAGCTAGCCAATGAAGGAAAGGGGCTAAAATCCAGCCAGTATTCCGTATGCCAAGCACAGTGCCCTAGGAGCAGTCCAGACAATGCATGCAAAAATCCCACCCAGAGGACATCTGATTCTAATTTACACAAAGACACTCTGCAGGCTCGCAGAGTCCCTGGGGCTAAACTAATGCTGCCTCACCGTGAATTGAGGGACAGTTTGCCAGTGTGTTTAAAAGCTTGTCATAACTTATCCTTTATGGGGCTGTTCCAGTAGGGCAGAGTTATGTGTGTGTTGGGATAGAGGCAATTAGACACACTTCAGTGATAGTTTTATTTACTTGCTGTTTGTTCAAGCCCTGGTACTGGGATCTGAGGGAGTACTTATTAGAAGCAAACTCCCTTTGTGAGCCCTCATTCAATTAGATTTGAGCTTTCTGGACTCCACCTGTGAAGAAGTGATCAGAGGAGGCTCCTCTTGCGACTGACAGTGTTTGTGTTTTCTGCTAATAATGTTTTGAACGGATCATACCACATGGACTTGACGTCTTAACTGTGTTGGATGGACACATTCAAGAACAGAGTATAAACAATTGGCACCTTGCTCTGGGATGTCTGAGCATGTACCGGACCTCACTTAGGGATTTTCATAATAAAATACAGCTTAGTGATTCAAAAACTAAAATGTGTTTTGAAAGCTCCTAAAGTTGATCCAAAGTGCCCGAAATTCCCAGTTTGGACCTGCTTCAAGGCCATGAGAGCTCAGACACTGACTCATGGAGTCATTTCCTTATTAACAGACAGAGTACTTCACATATTTGAGGCTTGAAAAAAATAATTGGACTTCAGCCTCTCCAACGCAAAGCTCTTCTCAACTCTTTTTGTTTTTGAGACAGGCATGATTTCAAAGGAAATCTAGTCTGTCTATATTGTTTATCCTCAACTTATCCCAAATGCTCTTTGGCCGATGCTATCTTATGTCTAAGAAATCCCTTGAGTCGTTTTCTAAGTTGTTCAGTCTTTTCTAAGAGCAGGAAGCTGCAGATTGTCAGTGGTAAGAAGAAAGTGTGCTGGTGAGCACTAGCTTCACTGAAGAGGAGCACAATCTCATGTATTTCTGAACAGATTACTCTCAGGAACAGTCTACCCCCAAATATCATATAAGACTAAGAAATCCTCTTAGATGCATTATCAGAAAAATCTCACACAGAATAATGTCTTTCTAAGTTATTTTAATATTCATTTTATCATATTTTGGGGTGGTTTTGCCTGCTTGTATGTCTGCAAGTTATGTACATGCAGTTCCCATGGAGGCCAGAAGAGAGCATCAGATACCCCAGGAATGATGTTACAACTGGTTTTGAGCCATCATGTGGGTGGAGGGAATTGAACATTTGTCCTCTAGAAGAAAATAAAAGGTGCTTCCGGACTTCTCTGCCACCTCTCCAGCCCTACCTAGATGATTTTGTCAAAAACATAAATGCATTTATATGCAACTCAGTGTTTTTGGCAGAGTTGTATAAGCATAAAAGTATCCAAAGAATTTATATAATGTTTCCTTGTATCCATGCTATTCTGAGGGTTTGGCATTATTACTACTCATATATATCAAATAGAGTAATTTCATTCGATGGAACAAATAAAATTCTATTATCTGTTTTGTATGCTGCTAAAGAAGGTAGATGTCATTAAAAGCCAACTCCTAATTAATTTATAAGTGAAGTGTCCATTTTTAATGTTCATGTAATACTTTACATTGTAAGCTGTCCCTATTCAGAGTCATTCCTGTTCACCTTGTTAGATTTTGAAATCTGTGCTCGATGACCTTAGGTTAAACATGTCCCTAAATGTACTCTCCTTCCTTTTTACATGATGACCTTAAGCTGAGCACGCCCAGGAATGCACTGCTTAGCCAAGCATGGCCAGGGATGTGTGCTCAGTGAATTGCTTTCCTGAATGAATATGTAAAGGCTTCCTGAAGAAAATCCCCGTATTCCTGAGCCAAAGCCCTCTAACTTAATGTGTGTAGCTCAGAACAGTGTCTCTACTCTTTTGGGTCATTTCCTTGAGTGCTTGGTTCGTTTCTATATAAGTGGCCCGTGAGCCCATCGCTATGATGTACTTACAGACGGGAGTCTGGCATGGCCATCCTGAGAGGCTCTACCAGCTGCTGACTGAGACAGAAGCAGATACTTACACCCAACCATTGGACTGAAATTAGGGACCCCTGTGGTTGAATTAGAGGAAGGGAGGAAAAAGCTGAAAGGGAGGGCGACCCCATAGGAAGAACAACAGTTTCAGCTAACTCAGAATCCAGGGAGCTCACAGAGACTGAGCCACCAACCAGGAGCATACAGGGTCTGGATTGAAGCTCTTGGCACTGTACGTATGTAGCAGAGGTCTGCCTGGTCTGGCCTCAGTGGGAGAAGATGTGTTTAATCCTTGAGGGACTTGAGGCCCCAGGGAAGGGGGAGGCCAGGTTGGGGGAGCACTCTCTAGAAGGCAAGGGGGAGGAGGAATGGGATGAAGAACTATGAGAGGGGGTACTGAGGGGGTGGCAACGACTGGACTGTAAAATAAAATAATTTTTAAAAAAGAGCTGAGTCAGCTCCCCCACAACTGGTTTCTGTATTTCCTATTTTAAAAATGATATTGGTGCCCATGTGTTTGCCTGCGATGCAGTGAAGTGTCGGAGCTCACAATTTCAGCATTGCTTTACTCTTTAGGTGGCAAGAGATATATTCTGGGACCCGCTCTATTGTCATCCCACAGAGATACAGTAATGGTTTCTTCTGATGGCAGTGCCTTTGTATTTCCTACCTTTCCATGCTTTTTCAGAAGTTGACAGAAAATGGATTCAAAATCAGGGCAGAGTTAAAGGTCTGCAAACTGTGGCTGTGTAAATATGTCTGTGGCCCTGCTGCCACCCACGCCGCTAACTCACTTAAGCTCTGGTGGTGACACCAGCAAGCCATATTTAACATCAAAGTGCCAGGGAGAGTCAGAAGGTCCTGCAGGAAAGTCTGCCAGGCTTATTGCAACTGAGAACATTGGGCAGCACAAGGTGAGGAAGTGTCTGCACACAGGGAATTTATAAGCTGGCGGTACATTACAGAAGTCACACAGTGGTGGGTTAAGTGGGCTTTGGTAGATATTCTGAGAGGCATAAAGACAGACCTGCTCAGGGTACAGGTGGCGAGTAATAGCTCAATGAATTCAGTGATAGAAACCTTTTGATCTGCACTTTTTTTTTTTTTTTTTTTGGTTTGTTTGTTTGCTTATGATGTTGGTAAATGGCATTTAGCTCCCTATCATTGAAAATAAAGTTTGTGTGAGCATTTCCTCATCGACTTCTATGTTAAATTCTGTTTGAATTAGCAAGTCAGCAGCTTGCCCAGGCATCCTCTTCCTGCAACTTTGGAATAAAAGACTGCAAGGGGGACAGTTGGAGACACAGATCAGGGCACCCATTTTTCTGATCAGAGTCTGCCCATTCCCACACAGGATTTCACCAGGCTCTGCAAGGTGGTGCTGAGGTGAGGAGAAACATCCATCCAATTGGGATGCCCTGCTGCTTCCCACCCATGAACTGAGAAAGAAGGCAGCCTTCAGAGGATTTCTGAGTAGTTGTGTGGTAAAGCTTATTAGCTAAACAGGAAGCCCATTGCGCCTGTCTGATGGAACTACAGGAGGCTCATGTAGTACAGAAAGGATCCATGTGGATGCACTTGAGCGTGGCGGCGTGGACAACAACTTAGTATTTTCCTTAAGTCTTCAACATGAACACATGCAAACAAGATTGGAAATTTTGAGAATGAGAAAGCTGACACCGGATACAGTTGTCTCTGGTTAAGATTACCTTGAGTACAAAATCTCAACTACAGACAAAGTGGGCCCATATGTATCAAAGCAGTGGTTTTCTATAAAACCCTAGTACAAAGTAAAGGCATGCTTGAAAAAGAACGAGTTTTTATTCACGTGGAGCCAACAGTTCAGGTGAGAATGCCCTTCTCCCACCTTAGCATGATATGAATTACCAATCTACCTGGAGCAGGTCATAGATTTTTATTGTTTGTAGTATTATGTAGTTAGAAAAATCACTAAAACAGTGAAAGAGATGGGGCTGTCTACCTACCAGATCCAACACCAAACAGAGTTCTATATGAATCACTTTCTTAAGCTCCTAAGATGGGGAAAACAGGTCAGCACAGAGTTAGTTTCCATCTGACCCCTTTTAGTAGTGAGGAGTCAGAAAATATCTTGACGGAAAAAGAGAAGTTCAAGGTCACTAGACCTTAATTCTTGGTTGCTAGTGAAGGTCTTTTAATTCTGGGGGAAGAAATCAGGGCAGATTTATGCCAGGCACTGAACACTGTTTTATGACTTGAGCTTTGCGTACTGAGATAGAAATGAATGGTGGAGTGTGATTAGACTTTTACAAATATTAACTTTCATCAGGCAGATAATCAATATTCATCACAAAATGTAGAGGAAAGTGGGGTTCGAGCAGAAGAATTAAAGACCATCCATACCACATTTATAAGCTTGGCCACTGGGGAGACTTTCCTGTGATAGAACTCATAGCTTTATGCTCAGGTGGGGCTTAGCTCACAAGACCTTGCTGCATTTAGTGAGAGGCAAGTAATATGGGGTCATTAAATCATTTTTCTTCCTCAGAGAGAGCAGATGCTGGAAAGAAGGTAGATGATGGTGTCTATGATCATTTTAGAAAAAGCCATTTTGTGTAATTTGGTGTATACGCTAGTAGGAGAATTCAGAACTTGAGCCACATCGCAGGACCCTATCTCTAAAACAAACCCACGTGAACACCACAGGACCCCTTCTCCAGAGCTTATCAGTTTTTATCAGATAATTTGAATCACCTTAGTTTATAAACAAACCTTGAGTTTTTATCTTGGAAACTCTCCAAGATAGCCAAAGTGCAGAGTTTTTAGAATTGCCTTCTGTACTTGGAATAGTCACATTCTGTTTCAGCAGTGTGGATGTCTGAGTAGATTGTAGAGAGATTCTAATACTTTGTTGAAATTCTTTTCACTTTCTCATAAGTGACGAACAAAATTCCAACAGCAATTTCAAAACCAAAGCACATTCTAAAGTGCTTCTTGCTCTGTTTCATCCTGATTATTAAACTGTTTCTATATACACAGAAAGATAATTCAGATAAATTTCACTTTTTTTGGAAAAGCAGAGAGAGTGCTAGCTTTCCATTGCTAAAACAAAATACCCAAGTTTACTAGCACAGGGGAAAGGTTTATGGTACCCCAGGGTTGGAAACTCTAGTCCAGGATTGGTTGGCCTCCTAGCTTTGGAACTTTAATCAGGGATTATAAAGAGTCCTAACGAATCAAAGGCACACCCCTCAATGACATAAGAACACCCAGTTAAAGTCTCCAGCACTCTCTAATAAGAACCTCATCTTAACACTGACCCTCTGGAAAGTCAGCTATTGTATCGTCTAGGCAATGGCTATCATGGAGCTGAGTTAGGAAGACATAAATGGTTTGATTGCAATCCATTCAGCTATCAAGGGACGCTCTGTAGGTGACTGCTCTGAGGTAGGAGATAAGAACACCTTACACTAACGCCCTCCTGTACTCCTTTAACGTTTGCGGCTCTCTGTGTGTCCAGTTACTGAACATTGCTTTGTAGAGGGAACTTTGTCCAGAATATGTGACATTTGGAATCCATTCAGTCTTCATTTCTTCTTCCCTCTTAGAACTTCATTTTTCCATTATTTTAACAAAAATATATTTATAAAATTCTCTCAATGCCATTTTAATGTGGGAAATCGTACTTTCTTAGACCTAAGTTTCAAAATTCTAATTTGAAAGATGATTTCATTATGAAGTGGCCTGAAACCTCATTTTAGAATGAGGATAGTCTATTTCAGTCGAGATAGCAGCAAACATTCACTGACTAACCAAAGGATGGGATCTTCCTGTTTGCAAAGAGCTGCTGGGATTCTTTTCCACTTGAGCTCTCTGCAAACCACTAATAAGGTCTTTAGCTCTGTGATCTTAGCATAATTCATGGTTGTCAAGAGGAATATTTGCTGACTTAGTGGATATGTTGACTCTTATCAATGAAATGCAAAGAAGCTGGAATGTATCCCGAGTTTTCATTTCAGGCATCCTGAGCCAGTGCCAAATGCATAGTGTGAGTGAGGGAGAGTTACTCTGTGATAAGCAGAGGTGTGGACTGATTTTGCAAAACGTGTTGGCTATGTTTGGAGAGATTGCTAAACAAGATAAAATACAGGTATCTTAGGATGCAGAGGCAGAGGTGGCTCTTGTGTTTGCTGAACAGAGGGAGGAGCAGCAACTTCCCTTCTGCAAGTGAGAAAAGCCAGGGAGGGAGGGTATCTAGCTCATTCTGAGAGCTGTGGTAATGGTGAGTGTAAATGCAGTATTTGATGCAGGTTTCTGAGAGTGATCAGATTCAGCCTGAGCTCCTCGTGATTGGATGGATGTCCCAGTTCCCCCATCCCTTCCTCCTCCTCATTTGCATCCCTTCCAGTCCTTTCTCTCTTGTATAAGTGTGGATTTGCCTGGCACCAAGAGCAGCTGTGGACCAAAGTGAATTGTCCTTTAGCTTCATCCCAACAGCAGATGTACAGGTCTGGGCCGTTCTGCACTTCACTATTAATAGATATTCTTATAAATATCTACTTTTCAAACTGCACAGAGTCATTGTGGATCATATTTTCAGTGTGCAAGGGGGCTTGTTGTTTAAAAGATGTCCACAGCAGATGGATTTTGAAATCAGAATAATTACTTTATTATGTCAGGTTCTATAGCCTGCCCCTAGACTTGCCCTTCGATGTTTGAGAACGTCAAAAAGAGCAAAGTTGATTTTCAGGCCATTGTGTTTGGCGGAGGTCCACACTGAGCAGTGCTCATTGACTTGTCAGTTTATCACTCACCCTTCAGGAAGACTCTCTGGTCAGGTTTTGGTCCCTCTGACTCTTCTGCCTCACCAAGGACCTTTGGAAGTCTTCCAAATTGTATAAATGAATTTAGTATAGAATCTTATACTAACATTAATATATTTCTGGAGCTTCAAGGATGTAAAAATTTCATGAAATATGTTTTTTTTTTTTAAAGAAAACTCCCACACCCTCTGTGTGTGTGTGTGTGTGTGTGTGTGTGTGTGTGTGTGTGTGTGTGTGTGTGTGTGTGTGAGAGAGAGAGAGAGAGAGAGAGAGAGAGAGAGAGAGAGAGCGCGCTTGTTTTAAGGTAAATAATGAGATCTCATAAAAACACTTTCTGACATGGGGAACTCTCTTGACTGAAGAAACAGGAGTAGATATTGCACAGTGAATGATTTTCAAATAGCTTATCTATCACGGCGGGTTCAGGTCACCATCCTTCTTCACTAATCATGATGGCAGAGTAGTCATTATTTTTGCCAAAATACTGACCATTATTTTGTGCACAAAGAGCTTTGGCAAAGTATCAGCTCAGTTTTGATTGTTACTTTGCTCTGGGTTTGTGTCTACCAGGTTTTTCCAAAAGGCCCCTGTGTTTTTCACTCTTCTGTCTATCCCTTATGCCCTTCTCAGGGCTCCTTTGTCTTTTCTTTGGGCATCACTTGTCGTTTCTGATCTTGAACTTATGTTACCTTCTAGTTTTCCAGTCTAAGTACACAGACCATTAAGTCAGCCAGCTGGAGTTATCAGTGCGACATTTCTGACAGGGTTCCAAAGCTCTTTCAACAAACATTAAACATCAACTTTCACAGGCATGTTTTCACATCCTTCACTTAATTTTTGTTTGTTTAGCATATAATTTCCATTTTGTAATTTCTTCTGCATTTTTCATTTTCTACTTTGGGATTCAGTTTGCTAATGCACAATGAGATAGACACCTGCTCTTTGTGCTGTATATGGTTGCTAGCAAAAAACCCAGTTCTTTCTGGGAACAGGATTTTAGGTCAAATGCAGTCTTTGATAAATTGCCATCATATCTCCTATTGGAGGTTGCACAATGTTGCAAAGCTCAAAGTTGGATTGCTATGGGAATTTTTTTTTAAAAAATAGTCTTTCAAGCATGCTTTCAATAATAACTTTCTAAAGCAAATAGTTTGAACTCATTGGGCACCACTTAGGTAAGACATCACATCTGAGATATGTCAAATGAGAGAGATATGATATTTGTTTAAGCAGCTAGTGATGGAACAAAGCTGGCCAGGAGTTTTATCATATTCAATTGCATTTTGGGGTTGTCTTTTTATATAACAAATAAGCAGAGCTGTGTGTATGACTTCCGTTTCTCAAAGACAAACTAGCTAATAGTTTGCCAATAGATTTGAAAAATAAACTCTTTGGGGGGGGAAAATATATATATATATATATATATATATATATATATATATATATGAAGAGTGGTGGAAAAGTTGTACTGTTCTTGGTTAGGCATGAGTCGATACCCTCCAGAGTCACATGTCATTTGTGAGATGATAAATGGCTTCTTTAACTCAGGTATGGCTAAGGTTCTTTAGCTATATGCAGAGAGCACCTTCTCCATGTGGTTGATAATGTTCTTCCTAGATGAAGGCAGATGTTCATGATGTACACTTTCCTCTGGTGACAACAACCTTGATCACCTAAATGGAAAGCAAATTATCCATCGGTCACCATTATGGGATGACTGTGCTTCCAGGGCAAGTCAAGGTACCTAAAGTTTGCTAGGTGCTCCTCTGGCTAGAGGGTTATGTGCACAATTTACACTTCTTATTCCAGGTTGGGGTAGTTGGTTTAAAACAAAGTAGTGTACCAAGGTGACTTAGATGTGCTTCCCATTCAAGGTAGTACACAGCTAGTTTGTTTTCTAGAATGTTCCTTCATAAAATCCCACAGTTCATAGAAGATCCGCCTGTCTTATAATTATGGGGACTTTATCCTGACCTAAATAATGGCCCTGCTTAATTTGTGTTCCAGGAACTTCGTGTGTTTTTCTTTTGTTTGCCCTCTTTGTTTTTGAAACTGTAATACAATTGCAACCTTTCCCCTTCCCTTTCCTCCCTTGCAGTCCTCCCTTACAACCCTCCTTTCTCTGTTCCAAATCAGGACCTCTTTTTAACTTGATTGTTGCTACTAATATATACACATTTCTAAATACAGCCTGGTCAGTCTGTATAATTTTACTTGTATGTGTGTTTTCAGGACTGACCACTTGATATTAGTGGTAACCAGTTGGTATGGTTTTCTCTGGGAAAGTCAATTTCTCCTACTCTGAGTACTTGATAGTTTCTTTAAAATTCATAAATGATGTTTCAATATTTGCAAGCTCTTTATGATAAACATTTAATTAAAAATCCAAAACAAATGACTGCTATGCTTGTGAAATTTGCCAACTCCTGTGTCCCTCACTATTTCCACATCAAAACCTATTCTCACTAATCTTCTAGAGCTGCTGTTTTTCTGAAAAAAATATATTTCCCATAGCAGATGGATTAGTAAATTAGAAAATCCATTTTCATGTTCCACAAATTATTGGCTATATGTGAGGGGTTAGCCTCTTCTTGGTTTGGACACATGCACCGCTAGGTCAAGTGTTACCTCAGAACTCACTGGTAGTAAGTAGAAGCTGCTGTTGCTAGTGTACTTTGGCAAGAATGAAAGCTACTTCAGATCCTTCCTCAGCATCCAGGTTCTCCTGTGCAGCACAATAAGTCGCAAGCTGGCTGACAGCTGTAGCTGGAGTTCCACATAATCCAGGTAGCCACAGGTGGTGAAATCATAACTGAAGTTAAAGGAATGGATCTCCAGTTTGGAAGCTGGAGCACAGCACATGAGAAAGCTCAAGACTGATGAACTCCAGCTCCTTTCATTTTATCTTAGAATTACAAACTACCAGACTCAGAGAAATACAAGTTGCCATGGAACCCTCCTGGGAACATGTCAGATGGCTACTTTTTCTTTGAACCCTGTATGCATATCTAGCTGTTGCCACAGTTCTTAAGAAGAGAATCTTCACCTTCACTTAGCACTTACAAGAATGCTAAGAATAGTGTGATTGATATGCCTACTATACTTTCAAGTGGAGTACATGATAATGTCAATGAAGAATCACCTCATTAAAAACTCAGAGCTTATACACAGATGGAGTCCTACATGACATTCAAAGAAACTGGGTATCTAAAAGCACATTTGTGAAGAATGATGTAACCACCCATTTCTCTACCAGGAGAGAAAATAATTGAAAAATACTAGTACAAAACAAGGCAGGTTTGGCAAGAATTACATGCAATCAACAGGTCCTCTTTGTACTACTGCTATCAATTGAAATCTACACTGACAACATCTGCTGAATATCAAACAAGCAAAATATGGTTCCCTTTGATGTTCAATTAAATAATTTAATAGAATTTATATGTTTTTTGCATTATCTCAGTACTGTTTCATATTACTATTTATGTATGTATGTATGTATGTATGTATGTATGTATGTATGTATGTATGTATGCATGTATGTATGTATTGTGATGGAGGCATGGCACTTGTATGCCATGCACAACTGTGGAGGTCAGAGTACCCAGTTCTGTTTCTTACTAGTTGGGTTCCTGGGATTACACTCAGTCATTAGGCTTGGCAGCAACAACCCTTAACCACTGAGTCATCTTGTTGGTTTAAAATTGTTTTAAGCACCATTCTTAAGGTATGATTGGACCGTGTAAACAAGTACAACCCTTAATTGTAAGCTCAGAACAGGCCTGATACCCAAGACATATGTATTCTGCTATGTTTTGGTTACTACTGTATTTCTTCCCTTTCTAAGACCCCACTGTCTTCAATTCCAATGGATTTGGCCCATTTCGTACTTTCCAGCATGGGTTGACAAATGTTTTCTATGAAGGCCAGATGGTAAAGAGATGGGGCATTGGGGCCTACACAGTCTCACTGCAACTATTCAGCCCTGCCTTTGCTGTGGAAATAGCACCAGGCAGTATAAAAACAATTGAGTATGAGTGAGTTCCAACAAAGCTTTCATGACAAAACATGAGTTGGTGGCTAGATGTTGCCCCTGTGTCACAGTTTGCTAATGTTTATAAAATTTCTAACAATGTGTTTGTGAGATCCATATTGTGTACTGTGGTTAGCTCAGACCGGCTCCCCCTCCCCCCCAGCATTAGGGCATGGATTCCCACCTCTCTATAGTACTATTTTGATGGTAGTTGGAAGTTACCATGCTTAATCTCCACTCTGGGTGACCACTGTGACCTATGCCAGCTACCTCTTCTTCCATCTTTCTGTCCATGTGCCATGAAATATCACATAACTGGGTCTAGGTAGCAATGGATTCAAGGTTTCAGAAACTGTTTATTCATCTAAAAGTGATATATGGAACTATTCTAAGATAAATCACATAGAGTCCTTAGGAATATGGCTAATTTCAAACCCACTGATGGTATTTGAGACTATATTAAATATATGGTGATTATTAACAGTTCATTAGCACTTTGTGAATGTGCTCATGAGTGCCTGGCTATGCATGTACTAGTCTTTGTTCATATGGAAGGCAGAGGTTGGTATGTTGTTTCATATTCAATTGATCTCTATTTTATTCTGGAAATAGCACCTGTCATTAAAACCAGAGCTCACTGGTTTGGCTAGGCTGGCAAGCCAGCAAGCCCCAGAGATCCTCTTGGTTTTGTCTCTCCAACGAAGATTATATCACCAGGTCCACACAGCTGCATCAGGCTTTCTTACAGCGGTCCACAGTGACGAACTCAGGTGCTTATGCAGTTTATGGACTGGAGTATATTGCCAAATCTATCTTAGCACTTTTCACCTTCTCACTGGAGGTCCTTGGTGTTCTTACTGACATTGAGAATGCCTCACACATCTACTTTCTACTTCCTAATTACTTCAAGATTTGAATCTCTCCAGCAATGTCCCTCCACATGAAGTTGTCTTTTTATCTGCACATTTAGTCCATCTACAGCTGTCACCAGGATTGCCTCTTACAAACTGGGACATTCCTCTGTTTGAGGGACAAGTGAAAGAATCTCCATGCTCCCAAGTAGATTTCCACCCACAAGTCTTAGGTGATCCTAACAGGCAGGAGAGAAGGCAAAGACATGAGAGGGGCTTGGCATTCTGAAATCTGGCTAAAGTCTCTTATCAGCAGAGGTATAGGACCTTCAATGCAACAGCTATTTGAGGTCCCCTTCTCTTCCTGGTTGTAGCCTTCAATTTTCTGGGGATCTGATCAGAAAACCCACGTTTAGGGAAAGGGTATCTACTAAAATCATTTTGCAACTCTAGTAGCATCTGGTTTTACTTTATTAGATTCTAATTCTCTCCAGAGTATCCCGGGATATCAGAATATCACTCATCTCTTATCAAAAGAGAAAAATCAAGAACATTTCATAGCAATCTGAGAGACACCAAAAGGTTTGTAAAATGTTAGGGCTGCTCCCCAGGCTTCTGAGTGTGGCAGTGTGGAGCTGTGTCTGGGTCCCTTGACAGCTAAGTCCATATCATCATTGTCTGTAGATTGTTCTCAGCTCTGTCTTACTCTCAGAACATGTAATAGCTCTGGTTTTACTGAAGCTGTGTTGGACATCTTCTCAGACTATGTTTACATTGGACTTTAGTGACAATTCTTCATCACCCTTATCCCCTGAGTGCACCTTCCCCCCCCCTTTATTTTCCAAAGAGTGTCAGCACCTCATATAATAATTGTTATAATATTTTTTTTATGAATGACTTTCCTTGAATCTGCTAGTCCCATTAAGACATATTTTGCCTTGATATCATCCCTACCTTTCTACCTTTTGTGACATATTCATAGACTTACAGAATACAAATCTGAAAAACAAAGGAATATAAATACATAACAATGCAAACTTATGGCCACATCTCTTGACAAAACCTGTCACCTACATGTGTGCGTCTCTAAAAAGTTATTTCTAGTTAAGGAAGAATCGGACAATTTGAGTTATGAGCCAGGAAAAGGAAGTAAGGAAAGCAATGGCCAATCATTGGGAGCTATTCTTTCTCCATAACAAATTTGACTTTTAGTGAACTTACATGGTGTGGTATTCTCTTTGGATGATATCCACTGCCATTGTGATTTTTGGAAAAGGGTGATATTAACATATCTGTCTGTTCTCCAAGCCTTTGTCTATTAAAAAAAAAAAGATTCCAGTTTGCATAAAAGCAATGCTAGACTTTTTGATGTGAAAATCCATGTCCATATTTGAAACATTGCAATGTGGTACATATAATAGAGGTTGCTTATCTTTTGTTATATAGCACAGCAGAAAGTCTGGTGGATGTAGCAAAAGCAAAAAGAGTTAAATAGTTAATGGGTTCAGAAGCAAGATTTATAACTAGCAAGCATCTCAGTTACTTGATCGATAGATGAAGACATTTGGAAAAATAAGGAGTTTTGCTTAGCCTTGATGTAAATCTGCAGTCCTGCTCCTTTTCTGAGTAAGCAATAGGAGGCTAATGCAAGTTGATTATCAAGGGAGTGTAGTAATCAGTGGTCAATCTGAAAAGATCAAACTAGTGGTTGTGTACAGAATAAAATGTCAAGAAGAAGCAGAATAGACATCCTGCAAAACAACTGTTTCAGTAATTCAGAAAGGAAACAGTGAGGACCCTCAGTCAAGCAGTGGTTGTAAGGCTTGACCAGATAGAGAGACTGTGTATGGGAAGAGCCCTGACATCTGAGTTTCTGAACACAGCATCCAGTAGTGGACAGTGAAAAGAACAAGATACTCCCAGAATTAAAGAGTAGAATTATAACACATTGCAATGTTTCTTGGAGGTATGAGTGAAAGGTTCAAAGGCTAGAAAGATAAGTACAGGATGAGCTAGTGCAAAAGTGTCGAATGACACAGTTAGCTAATTAACAGACTCCGGCGTCTTTGTCGTCATATCTCTGTCAGGAATTGTCCTTATGAATGGCATGAAACAGGCATTTCTCAGGTGACTTCTTAGAAAGGACTTTGGCAGTGTGACATTGGTACTTGCTGGAGTCAGGCAAAAAGTTATTCTTTTGCTTCAAAAATGTAAGAAAATCTAGACCAAGTGGTATTATAGTAAAAAGGATCTTATGGAGGAATGTCCACCAAGGAAAGGAAACTGATTAGAGTCTTCTCAATGATGATTGCAACTCACCAAATTAGCATTTGAAGGCACAGTTATCCAAAGATAACAACAGAAGACGAATATCATATATACTTTTATCTAGCATCCCTTTAAAACTAGGCCATAGTTATAATGATATTTTATATCTGAAAGTTAATGAAGCAAAGTTCCAGAGGGCTGAGATTTTTCTCCACTTTCTTCTCCCTTTGAGAAAAAGTTACATGCTGATGTGTAGAGAGATGAAAAGTCAACGCAGTAACTGAGTATGGTCTAATATTTACCAGGTTCTGCCACAGCTTTCTACTGGGCCAATGTGGCAGGAAACAACAACAATATATGGTTGTTTTTAAAGGGACTATAGTTTGCAAAATATGAATGAAGTGTAAGAAAAAGCAGGAAATGGATTCTTTTGGTATAGCTGGAATCTTCTATAATTTGTATGTTTATATCTGGTGAAGGTAGTTGCCTTAACATATGCAAATCTTTATCAGCAATTGAAGATAATTTGGGTGACAAATACAGTCTTATTAAGGAATTTAACAAACAGAAGATCTTTTAACTGAACAATTCAGCACACTGAAAATGGAAGATAAGAAATTCACACAGTTTAATGGCATACTAATCCTATACTTTGGGAGGATTTTGTTTCATTTAAGTACATAGAGGAACTTTGAGCATCCTATATAATTTACACTAAGACTCCAAAAGTCTATGTTCTAGAAAAACCTATAGTAACTGCTTGGAATGGGTATTTTAAATACACATTCATGTTCGAATGCTTATCATCTCTTTAAAATAAATTTGAATTTGGGCAAAATTATCAAATAATAATGTAACAGCTATATTTGAATTTCTAAGTCAAGGAATACATTTTTGGTATATTTTACTTGTGCATGTAGAATTCTTTCTTTATGCACACAAATTTGTTTGATTGTACAGAAACCTGTTCATTTTCTCTTGGTTGTATTAAGTGAGGCTCTGACACACTTCTGCATCCACAACCAAACATCGGATGTAACTGAGGTGGGTAGCTCAGAGCCCTTCCCTTTTGAACTGAGAATCGTGGTGCAGAATTGGTGTCAGCTAACTGGACTGTCCAGGAAATTCAAGTGCTATTGGTTCCATTGTTTACTTTCTTACCGATGGTTTATGGGATGCATCTGTGCGTGTGTTAGAGGCAGGGTGGGGGTGGGACTGTGAGTAACCCAGGCTAAACCAAAGTTCTTTTTAAAAATTATTTATTTTTTATGTTCATTTTGGATTTTTTTTCCACTCAGAAAATTTTAATCATGGGCATCAAAAAGTGTCTTCATCTTTCAAATTGTTCTGCAATCCAAAGATACAACAGCTTGGAAAATAATATGTAGAAAACAAAAGCAATGTAAAAGGGACGAATGAAAACAGCGAATGGAACAGGGTTCATATGGCTTTCTTAGAGCCCCATCTACGTCAGAGCTTCCTCTGCTGGTTCCTTAGAACTTTTCCCCTAATGTCCTGAACCCTGATGCATCTAATTCCCCATTCTGCAGCATCCTATAGTGGCTGCTGCTGCTACTTTGCTTGGAAGAAGTCAAAGCTCAGCAATCTCCTGCTTCCTTACAGGTGTTTGTTTGTTTGTTTCTTCTTTTTGTTGTTGTCTTCCTTTTTCTTTTCCTCCTCCTCCTCCTCCTCCTCCTCCTCCTCCTCCTCCTCCTCCTCCTCCTCCTCCTCCTCCTCCTCCTCTTCTTCTTCTTCTTCTTCTTCTTCTTCTTCTTCTTCTTCTGATTGTTCGGTTGTTTTTCTGTTGTTTTTGCTTTGTTTTTGTGTTTGTTTGTTTGTAATCATAACCAAAGAACTTGAAAATAGCAAGTACCTTTGATTTAGGCATTGCTCTACTCATGCTGTCCTGGATCCTCTAGCTCTCCTGCCTAGACTCAAACTCTTAGTCCCAAGACCTGATACCTTGAGTGTTAGTTGGGTTACTGGAATATTCCATCATGTACAGTGATATTATGTAGCTTTTATATCCAGGGATGCAAATCTCTGACCACCAAGAAAACAGAAAACAGGGAAAGTTTCTGGCATTTTGCTAACTTCCATGTTCTCAGTCCGGGCATTCCGAGGACACATTTGTGTTAAGGTAGAGCATTGCCCTGAGTGCTTATGAGAAATTCCTCTTGCATTCCCCTTGGAGTGCAGCATGTGAAACAACATGATAGCTGGTTCAATTTGATGTTTGGGTGTGGCTTGAGTGTGTTAGAAAAGGTTAATGCCCTGGATCCTAGATCTTCAGTGTACTGCGATCAAAGTGCTAAAGCCTTTAAAGAGGTGTGGTGTAGTAGAAGTTAATTAGTTCAGGGGTGCTCTGTCGGTAAAAGGGATCCATATAGTTCCCATAGGATTAACTTGGTTCCTGAGAGAGCCAATTTTTAAAGAAGCCAGGGTCATTCACTTTCTCTCTTCTGTATGTAGCAAGTTCTCTCTCTATTAGTGTACCACATTGTCACATAGCCTGGTGACCCTCACCTCACCCCAGCTATGTGAAGCCTCCAGCCACCAGAATTATAAGCCCGTGGGGCCTCTTTGTTTCTTTTTAATAAAAGTTCACTCAAAGATGTTTTGATATAACAACACAAAATGAACTAGTATATCCTTATTTATTTTAAAAGCATCTTCACAAAAGAAAGATGGCTTCATTTTGGGGACCATTAATTGTCACAAAACCTGAACATTTTGGTCATACAAATGCACCAAGCAAGCCAGAGTTCCGTGTCCCCCTCAGTTCCCTTTTCTTTCATTTTCCTGGGTTGAAGTCCTGCCCAAACCCCTTCTCTCACCAGTTCAAAACAATTTGATATTTTCTGAATTTCATAAATTATGTCCACTAATTTTATGCACAAGCCTTGTATATATTTGTGTTTATTCTGCTGCACTGTAGAATAAAGAAGAAAAAAAAACCAATCAAATTGACAAACAAACAAAAACTTTGGCTTTTAGTTTAGAGCCTCCAGAGCGATTGAAGAGTTTGGCATGAAGGTTGTGGCCTGGCGTTATTTATCTTGACCTCTGGGGAAGGTTTAATAACTCTCCACAGTTGCCATTGTGTAAGAATGGCCGTAATTTTGCAGCCATTTCCCGTCTTTTCCAGAGCCCAGACAAAGAACAGATGGACTCACACTGAAATGTGAGAAGATGCCTCTAAAAAAAACACATTATGGAGAATGTGCAGCCTATGGATCCTTTAGGAACCATGTTGTAAAAGGCAACATCGTGTGCCATTCCACTGGGTCTTAAAAAGCAAGATCCTTCCCTCTTTTTACCTGCCCGTATTCATGTTTGTTTTACCTAATAAATCTCAGAATGCTATTATATAATTTTACTATGTAATTCCAAAACTTTCTCTGCATGACTAGCAAAATTTATCATTTCTACGCACTCTTTTCCGTAACTCAAAACACTTGTCATTAAACCTAATTGGGCTTTCTAAGGGTACTACCAGAAATTGCTGATACCAGTTAATTCTGTTCCAATTCAATATATATCATACATTTTACCCACAGTTGGCTAAGTGTTAATTTAAAAATTTAAAAAGAAGAGGCATGTTGAGATGTCTCAGGAGTTGGGAGCTTTTAAACTGCTCTTGCAGGGAGCCCAGTTCAGCCTCCAGGGCCCACATGATGGCTAATAGCTCTGTAACTACAGCCCCAGGGGATCTGATGCTCTCTTATGACCTGCACAGGCACCAGGCATTCTCATGGAGCACACATATACATGTAGGCAAAACCTTTCTACAAATGAAATTAAAGAAATAACCTTTAAACTGTTTTTAGTTACTTATTTATAATAACAAGAGATGCCTACTCTGAATAACTACATCTCTGGTTAAATATTCATTTTTAAACCATTATATCTCTACTTTACAAAAGCCTGTTTCCCATTCTACTGTTTATATAAGTTACATTGACTTTTGAGTGTGGCTTCCTCTCCTTTCTGTAGAAGCTCAAGTCACATTGATGTCCTTGGCCCTTCCTTTGCTACTTGCTTTCTTACTGAGCATTTTCCATATTTACAGAAGCTGCGTAACATGGAGCTTTTAAAATTATTATTATTATTATTATTATTATTATTATTATTATTATTATTATTATAAGCAGGCAAATATCACACCAATAGCTGCTAAATTGAAGCATGTCTCTGACTTTCTCTGCCACGTCCTTCAGATCCTAGGGGACGAGTCTCAACCTCTGATATGGAAGTCTTTGTTATTGCCATCTATGTTTTCTCTTAGAAACAAGGCAATGTGTTTGTCAGAATGAAAAGTTATTTTAGGGATAGCACCAAACAATTTTCAATTCATACAAAGACTGAGCACACAAGCATTGCCACATACCATGGACATAGCTTTGGTTTGCTAGTCAAACCTATTACACCCCAAACCACAATACTTTGCAATCTGTTAGACCATACAAAACTCCTTAAGTGTCAGGCTCTTTGCAGACATCTTTTCCTTTCTCCCTTACATATAGTATCAGCCATCAGAAGAAACTCTTAAGGTAGGAACAGTGTTATCTTATCCTTTTAGATGTATTAAGCACAAACTGACATCTTTGAAGAAATGATTTATCTTTATGACTTCTTTGGCTAGTGGGTGTGAGTGACAGAGACCTGTGTTTCCATCTGGAGGAGATCCACTATGCCTGTTGTCGGAAGCCTCCTTTTCCATTTTGTTGGAATGTTCCGTTTTGTGCAATTAAAAGGGTTTGATGTCAGCTCTTATCACCTTTCCCTGAGAAGTGTGGTCTGTGCTTCTGGTTTCTCATGGCTTCCCTGCAGAGGTTATCACAGAGTAAATTTCACAGAGATGTAAAAACACAAGATGAAGACGAGATTGGAGTGTTTTCATATATCTGAATGGGTTTGATGCATTTTCCAGAGGATGCAGATATACAGATGCTGTTTTAAAGGAGAACAGATAAATCAGTGGTCTGAGTGGAAACTATCGTTTTCCATTGGATTCTGTATTTTAAAGAGATGAAGAACAGGTTCAGGGTAAAGAGTCTGATTTTTTTCTCCAAGTTGAAGTGAATAACTTCAGAATGATAGAATGTGTCTTGGATATATATTTCTGTGCTTGTGAATTGCTGGGATCAATATATTTTCATTTAAAAACACACACTGTAATCAATGGTGCTTTCAGAGGATCCTTATCTCATAGTGCTTTGTCAGAGCATTTTTCCTTTTCTTTTTATTTTTATTTTTAATCATTAAAGATTATTCATGTTTATATTATAGTTTCTGATTTTGTGTTTCGTTTTGTGTTTCATTCTGTGTGTGGTTGAATGTGAATGTATCTCTCTCTCTCTGTCTGTTTGTCTGTCTCTCTGTGTGTATGTTTCTTGAGCCTTTTCTTTGCCCTTTTTTTTGTTTTTGTTTTGTCCTATCCTGGTTTGTTTATTTCATCTAATTATATTTTATTATTATATTTTTAGATGCCTGTTTGTATCCTAATGAGCAAGAAAAAGGAAGGGCAGGGATATGGAGAGGTGGGGAACTGGGAAGGATTTGAATGGAAATAATAATCAGAATATGTTATATGAAAAGTATCCATATTCAATCAAAATAACCACCTAAAAATTACTATTGGCTTTCAGATTGCTGTATGTTTTTCCTGAAGTTTGCATTAATGCCTCCTTTCAGATACAATGGGCATTGAGCTCATTTTCTCTTTTGGATTTCCTTTGATAACTTAGTAATTGCACTATGGAGTCCATTTTTGAGGAGCCTGTCATTCTGCCAATATCTCTTGCAGTTAATAAGGAAGTCTGATGAACTAGTTTAAAACAATCTTGATATGTTCCTAACAGACTGAAGTCATGTCATGGTCTGGCAAGGAGAAACACCCCATCAGGCCAACTGTCAATTTGTTGCAAAGTGGGCACCGTGTTGTCATCACTCACCCATGATCAACTTTGATGAGGTCACAAATGAGGTCTGAATTCAGCTCGATCAGCCTTGGTCTTTTATCCCCCCCCCCCCCAGCCTATATAGAAAGAACAATGAATTTAGCCCAGCACTATGGGTAAAGTCCTTGAGTGTGAGCATTTTAGATGTGACCTCTATTGTCTTCAGGTCATCAGACCTGCTGCAGACTTCACACTGTCTCCCTGTCATCTTGTCTGTGCTTCACAAAGACACTTATGTGCTTAGAGTAAATTCAATTGTCTCTTGATAGCCATGAGTTAACTGAGAGGAAAAAAGCTTGTATCTAACCCCAATAAACTCCATCCGGGCAATGCGACAAGGTCTCCAATTCACTCCAATCAGATATAAGGGATTTATATTATGTTCTTCTCTGTTGTATTGAAAAGAGTTTCTGGAGGACTGGAAATGTATTTTTACATCAGCTTCCAAATCCCTTGTTATAATTTGGGACAAGACCATGTGAGAAAAAATGAATTCAAATTGAATTCTATATTGTGCATTTCTCCCATTCCCTCTGCCCATTAAGAGTAAGAATGGATGAGACAAAAGGCTTTCCATTTTGCAAAGACTGTTGACATCATCATGAATTGGTTGTGGCGTATTATAGAATTTTCTCCAGACAGCTCAACTGAAACTACCCATTCATACCTGATGCCCTGCCTCAACCTTGCAGCCTTATTAATTACTGCTGTCTGAATGAGGAATTCCCTAAAATATAGCTCAAATGCTGATGGGGAGAAAGGAAGTTTCTCATTGTTTAAAGTCTAAAAATTCGTGTTTATTAGAATCTTATCTTTTGATACCTCCACGTTAAATTTCCTGTGGAGAAAATAATATCCCTCTTTTCCTCATTCTGAGCCTCCCTCGGCTGTGCTGTGATGCATAGGTTTGCAGAAGAAATTAGATCTGCTAATCGGAATTTTTGAGATGTACGGATTAGCCCTAATTAATCTGTTGCACCCAGCAAAATCACAAGGACCCTTACAAGGGAAGGAGAGAAGAAAGGGGGAGTCAAAATGTTAGAAGATGCTAGACTGCTCATTGGGAGATGGAGAAGGAGGTCACAGCTGTGGAATGCCAATGTCCTCAGGGAGCTGAGAAGATTGAGGAATGCAGCCCTAGGGAAACCTTGGTTTTAGCTCAGTGAAACCCAGTTTTCTCCTCTGTCCTCTAAAGCTACCTGCTAAAAAAACCAGCTGTTTCAAACATTTTGCTAGTTCATGGTCATTTGTTACAGTAGCAATGGGAAGCTAGCAGTTCTGGAACCAGGCTGAGAGGCCAGACTAGCAGCCCTGACTTCTAACACTTGATGTACAGTGCACGTGTACATCTCCATCCTTAGAGAAGTCATTCAGTGTTTTCAGTGAGGTGACCTCCTTCCTCTACTCATTGAGACTTTACATGGCTCAACATTTTCTTTCATCAAAGAAACACCTGTGCTTTGTGCTGTATTTGTATTTCTTGGAAGAAATATCCATGTTACTGCATCCAGCATTAATACTGCCTCTTTCCTAGAATCTTTCTGTGTTCCTCTCAGGATAACTAGTCTGTGTGTGTACTTGCATGTGTGCAAGCGTGCGTGTGTGCGTGTGCATGTGTGCATGTGTGCATGTGTGTATGTGTGTATGTGTGTGCATCCCCCCAATTTTTGTTGTAACTAATTTTTATTTTTGCTTTTTATATAGTTAAAACTTTGGATACAGTTAGTTGCTGTATTTAGTGTAACATCACTATGAATATTAAAATTCATTGACAAAATTGATACTTTATGCTCATATGTAAGTGTTCCAGCACACTCAGGAATTAAAAACCCACAGACTTACTATAGATGTCTCCCAATCTCTGTAGAATCAAGTTTAGCTCTTGACATGATATTTATTTTATATCAAAGAGCATGCTATTCATTTTAATGACTAAATGAGATTGTGTACCCAGTAGGTATTTACAGAGTGTTAAAGGATGAAATGGTAAAATACACTAAGTCTTCTTAAACCATAAAGCAAATTTGAAAGAACCATTTTTATGTCATAATTATTTATAAATCAATATTCAAAGATATTGTTAGTATTTACAATGTGTGAAAGAGACACACAGCGTATAGACGATACCATCAGATTAGGTTCAAAATTAATTGAGGGATGTTCTTTCCTAAGACCCTAAGTCTCTACTGATACCATTTCTCACAAATTAAAGGGGGAAAATGGAGAAATAAGATTTTTCTGTGAGTATTTAGAGCAAGGATTTGCAGAACAAGTTTTTTCTTTCTGAGATCAAACAAATGCCTCCTGCATAGAGAATTCTATCACTGAGCCCCACGCACAGTCCAAGAATGATTTCGATACCCTATTTTACTTCACGCTTCAAGGGTAAGTGCTTGTCTTGACTTTTGGACACAGTTTGTTTTAGGACTAAACTTTTCTCTGCAAATATTGCTTGGTGGTTTCTTGGTAAAGCCATGGTTAGAAGAAAATGCTATCCTGTGTGGTAGTTATTTTAAACTCTGCTCTGAATAAGAAGGGACTGAGTGTGGTCCCATCTTTATGTTGTGAAATTCTTTGTGCTTCGTGTCCACGTTAACTCCCCAGATCTCTTTTTGCAGATGTTAGTTGTAATCATGGTAGTCATTATTTCAAAAACTCTGCTTCTTCGAGAAGGGTTTTACAAGGACAAAACATCCCATTATTATTTAATATTTGTAATAATCTTACAGTTCTGTAAGGTTGTTGATGAATCTAGATTACTACCCATTATTCTATTTATCAAAGTCTCAATTCTAGGAGCATTTAAGGGCTGAGACTGGTTGAAAACTTGACCTTTAATAGTAGCAATGGAAAAATAGTCTGACTTGCAGAGATGAAAGAATTAACATCTGTTCTGACATGAGTGGTTCCAGGACTTGTCAGAGCAGAGGGATCTGCATATCTTCTAGAATTAATCGGGGTTGCTGTACTGAAAACCTAAAACAATTAATACCCACAGTAGGGGGTAAATCTCAGAGACACCCTTCACCTCAATTAAATGTGGTAAATGAGATTAACATTACAGAGTAATGTTAGGAGAATAAAATGCCAGGGATGATGGATATGCTACGACACAGAAGAAATATTCACTTCCGAATAGCCATATACTGTGTGACTATTTAAATGAATATGGCAATTCAACTGGATGTGTGACTCTGACTCCAATGTTGGTCTGGTGCAAGGATATGCAAATTTCTGGGGCTTGCTGGCCAGCCAGTCTAACCCAAATGTTCCAGGTTCTGTGAGAGACCTTTCATCTTCAATTAGGATGGCAGGAAACAGAGGAAGAGACCTGACATTCATATCTAGCACCCATGATATCCACAGATGTGCACATGTGTGTCCACACACACACACATACAATGGAGTACACTAGTCACACAGAGTATACTGATACTTTCAGATATACTCAATTGGCAGAGACGTTAGTATAGCTCAAAATCTATAGACCAAAGTCATGTATTAATGTAAAGTCAAGGGTCGTGTTTAGGAAACTCTGAATGTCTGAGACAAAATAAACCTTTTGTTATTTATGAAGTTGATAATCTCAGATGTTTTGACCACAGTAACAGCTGCCTAGCACAAATGTCTAGGGAGAGCTTTTTTTTTTTTTTAATGTGAGGACATCTTAGATTCTCTGGGTCTCAGAATTCTAGAAATAGGAAATAACCAAGAAAGATGCAGTTAGTGAGAGGGGCTTAGCCTGGTCACAGAATAGCAGGGGTCCAGAGTGGCCAGAGCAGGGAGGAAGCATGTGTAACCTGGGGAAGAGGGTACAGGATCTGAGAGAGTCCACAGTAAGGGCTCTATGGTAAGGAGTCTAAGGGAGCCCAGAGTCTGAGTGGCCTCTGAATGGAAGACTGACTGAGTGGAAGAACTCTTCACAGAAAACACTTTGGTCATGTTTTAGAATGGTGTACCTAGCAAGGAACAAAAATTGAAACTGTGCAAACCTGTTATGAGAAGCTCAAATCACACTCAGAGGGATTGTCTTCTCACAGCCCTTTACCTTCTTCAGCTCCATCTCTTACAGTCATCATCTGGGGCTCTAGCATTCTACCATATGTGTCTTGAAGAAACATTTTCAATCCACTACACCTGTTAGCAATATTGGTATCAACTCATGGAAATCAATCCTGTGTGTTCAAGCTTTATAGATTTTTTAAATTCCAAACTAGAATAGTAGATGAAATCCCATGTTTGTGCTTTTAGTAAAAACCTGGAAACAGAATGTAGTCTGTCTTGAAATTCACAAATATAGAGAATTTTAGTATTAGTGAAAACAGCACACACACACACACACACACACACACACACACACACACACACACTATTGCTGCATTGACATACAGTACTGGCTGATGAAGTATCATGTCAATCTTCTGAAAATGATTTTACTATATCAGCACTCAAATATTTAAATTTTCATTTCTGCCTTTGGTGAAATTTTACTGTTTTCTCCGTGACTCATAATTGTGTCCCTGCCAAGGCATGAGGCTCACTTTGTGTGATGTTCTCATCAACACCAGAGTCTGATCCAGACAGAAGAATTTCCTGGTTGCTAACAGACATGTCAAAATCTTGACTGGCCAAGAAATGTCACCTGGTCTGTGTGGGTTCTACTGTTTAGAACATAGAGTAAGTTATTCATTAGGTTGGCCATTCTGGGAAATGATGGTTCCCTAAGATCCCCACAAAAGTGTTGATGGTCAACTGCCTGAATTCATTAACTATCAGAGTCAATACTATATGGATTTTCCCCACAAGATCACCAAAACAAACCAAAATAGCTAAAATTAAACAAACAACTGTCAGCTGCATAAATCTAATAGGAGGCAAAATTCAGAAAATTGCCTTTAGCACTCAATCCCAGAGGATAGCCTGCCCAATCAGAGCACTGCCTGGAAGTTTTGATCAGAGAATAAACAGACACGCTGAATGTATAAACATCTGGTGTGATTGTCTTAGTGAAAAGATTGCTTCAGTCTGTGCTTATTGGAACCGGGTATTAGAACAGGGTATTTTCAGAGATGTGTTTAGCTATAAGTGAAATCTGTAGAATTGACTACTGTTTACCTGCTTCATATTTTCCAAGGGGAAAACAAGACTGAAGCATAGAGTAAATATCAAACAGTTAACATGGTCTTGCTGGAGATGAATGTGAGTTAGCAAAAGAAAATTTATATATAAACTCTATATCTTTATACTTGATTTTATAATAGCCGTGTGTGTGTGTGTGTGTGTGTGTGTGTGTGTGTGTGTGTGTGTGTGCGCGTGCGCGCGCGCATGCATGTGCTCATGCATGCACGTATATAATTCAGAGTTCTGAAATTTCTTTATACTTTTTTCCTAATAAATACATCTGGATATTATAGGAAACCTTTTCAGATATCATTTATTTTACTGTTGCATTGGGGACTGCTACATAGGAAATGAAAGAGAGAGAAAGAGAGAGAGAGAGAGAGAGAGAGAGAGAGAGAGAGAGAGAGAGAGAGAGAGAGAGAGAGAACAAAAAATGAAACAGATTTGAGGATGCTGTGCACACTTAGGTCGGGGCTGGTACTCATTGGGACCAGAGGAGTGGAGAGAAGGAGGCATCTTGATGACTTATATTGGGAGCAAAACTGACAGCATATCCAGACACTATACACCTATGCTTTTGAAAGCGAGTGAGTGTGAGTGTGTGTGTGTGTGTGTGTGATTGCATATAGGCTTATTGTTTACCAGAGAGTGTATAGAGCAATTGAACATAAGACAGGAAGAAAAGTCAATAATAAATTCTATTTTGTGTTTTAACAATATGACAAAAATAGGTATGTCAAAAATACAAAGTTTTTTCACAGTCTGAACAAAAGTTCCAGCTTAAAGTCGTTCTATGAAAATTAGCATTCAAATAGACTTTCTGGATTTGGCTTAACCCAAGAAGATTGGAAGGAAGAAATATTTCAAATTTCAATTTTAGAACTGTCAGTCTTTTATCTTTCTTGAACACTTACATTTTTTTTATAAAGGGGCTTATGATTATTATGTTTTAAGTGATCTCTGGAGTAGTTTAAAAGTCTGGTTATCATTATCTTTATTATCAAATGAAATCAAACTCATTTTTCTAAAATTTCCACTGGAGTCTGATAGTGACTGTGCTGTTTTGTTGACAAAATGATGATCTCCCATGCCCTAGTTACTGTCTTTTAGTTTGAAGGAGTCCAGAAAAAAAAGTGACAGCTGGCAGCCTTCAGCAAAGTGGGAAAGAGTGGGGTGCTATAGTTAAATCATGACAGAAGCTTGACTTGAATCATGGGAAGTTTAGCAGTTTATAGCAAGTGAAATATGACCAGTTGAGTCTGGTAAAATGGATGGGTAGGCATGGGAATAGGCTGAAGTTATGAGAACAATTAAGACAGAGCAGTTGGTTCAGCTGGAGTGAATATATAGGACTGTCTCTGCAAGTGCTTTCTACAACATACTCTGTCTTGCAAATTACTGTTTTTGCCTTATGGTAACACTATTTTCTAAAGATAAAAGTTGGTTCTCTCTCTCTCTTTCTCTCTCTCTCTCTCTCTCTCTCTCTCTCTCTCTCTCTCTCTCTCTCTCTTTCCTCCCTTCCTCCCTCTCCCTGTCTCCCTCCCTCCATTCTCTCTCTTTGTATGTTTCCTTCTCTCTTTCTCCTTGTTTCTGTCTCTGTCTTTTTTATCTATCTATCTATCTATCTATCTATCTATCTATCTATCTATCTATCTATCTATCTATCTACCTACCTACCTATCTATCTATCTATCTGTCTGTCATCTATCTATATAAATCCATTTATCCATCCATCCATCCACCCACCTACCTACCTACCTACCTACCTACCTACCTACCTACCTACCTATCTACCTACCTATCTACTGAGTATTGAATACAGGGCCCTAAGCATTCTAGGCAAGTTCCATACCATGGAATTCTATTAGAACCCAGTCTCCTTTTGAATTTTATTTTTGAGTTCACATAACGATGCATCTTACTAAGTTCCCCATGCTTGTTTCAGTTCCTTGAGACTGGGATCATACATCTGCCCTGGTGGAAATGGCACTTCGTCTCCTCATTATCCTTCATGCTCATCTCCCACTACACAGCAGTCTTGTTGCTGGCTGCATCCAGAAAAGGGGACAAAGCAGGAACTTATGTGGCAGACCTCTCTTACATGCTGCCTTTAGGTAGAGGGAACTATCTGCATTTTAAGCTGTTAAGCTTTAGTTGATTCTTTAACATAAGGCTACACAGTGCTGCTAAGATACTTGGAAGGTAAGTGTAACAAGGTATATAAAAAATGTACATAAGACCTGCTAATCATTAGGTGCCCTTGTATTATTTTAATGCATAAAGATACATCTCTTGGCTCAGTAATAAAAATTGTCTGATTTTTATTGTTACTCTCTACTAAACTGTAAATTCCTTGAAACTAAAGATTTAATTAGTTTTATTCAACTTTATAGCACAAAACCTCAAACAACATAAAACAAAAAGTAAAGCTAACATGGATTGCTATGAGGAGCCAATATTAACTGGGAGGGCAAGTTTTGTAGATGGTAATCTCTACAGGGGACCTCTAAACACTAATGTAAAAATACTTTTTAAGAGTATAAAACATCTCACTAATCAGATCATTTCTACATTGATTACATGTTAAATATTTTTCATTTTGCTTTCTGAAAAAATTTATACAATATATTCTGATCAAAACAACCCGAACCTCCAGTACTAAAAAAATTAAAAACAAACAGAAATGCACACACACACACACACACACACACACACACACACACACACACACACTCAAACAAAATACAGAATCAGAAACCATAATACCCCCCCCAAAAAAGCCCAAACAAAGTAATTAGAAAAACACTACAATTGATTTCATTTTGTGCTGACTTTCTACTGCTATTTATAGGACCTGTCCTTAAGTGCAGTTTGTATTCCCGAAACTAAATTTTCCTTTCTAAGTGACTGTCAATCAGAGATAGCATCTTGGTTAGGGATCTGATCTCATGCCTACTGCTTCTTCTTCATGCGGGTACTCCATCTGGATTAGGCCTATCCAGTCTATGTGCACTGCTGCCATAGTGTCTGTGAGTTCATATGTGCATCAGATCTATTGTGCTCTTACAGTCTTTCTGTCTCCATTACTTCACAGTTATCTGAATCCTGAGGTGGGGGGAGGGGTTTAATGGTTCCATCCCATTTAAGTTGAGTTCCAAGGTCTCTCACTCTCTGCACATAGCCTAGTGTGGGTCTCTGTATTTGTCCCCATCTACTGCAGAAGGAATCTTCTCTGATGATGACTGAGCAAGACCCCAATCTACAGGTACACCAGAAGACATTTTATTGTAAGATACCTTTAGTAGAACAATAGTATTTGTTTTCCTCTTAAATCTCTGGCCTATCTCATCTCAAGTTCTTGTTCACCTAAAAATTGGTTCCATCTCATGGCATGAACCTAAAATCCAATCAGAAAATTTTTGGTTATGCCTACATTTATGCCACCATTGCACCAGCATATCATTGAGGCAGAGCACCGTTGAAAATCGCAGGGCTTGAACTTGGCTTGGTATTTACCCCCTTTTCCCTCATAGCAAGCAGAGCATCTTCAAGTACTATGAATGCTCAAATACTGAAAATAATAGTTTGCCTTGGCCTTGTTTCTTTTCATCTCTAAAAAATCCCTGTTTTAAAAAAATCATAGTCTCAGATGTGGCTATTATTTACCTACATTATACATAACTGTTTAGTAATTTTAGTCTCCAAACAGTTCATAAGGTATTAGTTTCCAGTGTACTGACGGGATTTGCTCTTTTCTGATTAATAGACATAAGTTAGTCTGGATATCTAGGTACATAATGGAGCAATGTGCAGAAGAACAAACAGAAATGATAGAATACACAGCTCATGTTTGTCACAGACTTTTTGAGTCCTCCCAATCTCGCAGTTTTTCTGTGGTGTAGAATATTTGCTCAGTGTATGGAAGGCCCTGGATTCAATCCATAAGATCATCAAGACCACAAGTACCAACACAACCTATACCCGCAACAAAATTCAAAATTTATTGAAGGAGCTCATAAGGCCCCAGCCCTCAGTAACTTGTCTCGGGATGCTCATGGTTGCTATGGAGAAAAAGACATATTTCTAATGGTTGCTATAGACAGAGAGTCACATTGTTTAGTGGTATAGCCACCAGTAGTTGCCCTTGCTCACATAAATCATGCTCTACCCATGCTCATATAGGCAACCTTAATTAAATAAAGAGGAAAAAAAGACATGAAAGAAGGGGGATTTCTGCATCTGGATTGCCCTTAATTCCATAAATTCTGTTACTGATGCTATGCTTTACACCTGCATCTTAGGAATTTTCTCTTTCACAATTTTTTTTTTAAGAAAACCATTCTATTAGTGGATGTCAAAGATATTCCTCTCAACTCACTTTTTACTGCTATGCTTGTGGTTGACGAAAGCTTGTGGTTGGAAAGTTTTGCTACAGGAACAGTTACTTATGTTTTATCCTGTGTTAGGAATGCTCTTCCTCACACAAATTCAAGTTAATGTTCATTCTTTCAAGAGGATATCCATGTGCTCTTGAGTTAGACACTAGTGGAGGTGGCCTACACAACACTGTCCTATCTCACGTCAGTGGGTCCGAGCCATTCCATTAAAACTCACCACGGCTTGCTCTGTAATAGTTCTGCATTTAATGGCTTAGTGCCTATAGTCAGGCTAACTGTTTATCATTCAAATAAATGCAGAAGCAAAACATTTATTGTATGTTGTGCTGTATTTACGAGGCAGCCGAAGACTGCAAGGATTTTCTGAACAAATTTGCTCCTTTGTAATTCAGATTTCCATTCACCCATCTAAATACTCCTATATTGTTATTTGGTGCAGAGAGTTTTGCCCACTGCTTATGTATTTTATAAAATGTATACCTTAAAATTGTTAAGTTTCAAGTACTATTCTTGAAATGATACCTTTCCTGGAAAAAAAGTTATTTTAGTAGCCTATCTATCTATCTATCTATCTATCTATCTATCTATCTATCTATCTATCTATCTAAATTTGACTTCTCTTTTCCTTGTGCATGCATTTCTGACTGACAGTGTTTCCTCTTTATATAAATAAGTATTTAAAGCAATACATTTTCCTCTGATTACTATAGTAACTGATGTTTTATGTCCAACATTTAAAATTTCCTTTTTTATTTTTTTTATAAACCTCATGAACTTTTATCCCCAAAGTATTTCCATATGTTCAAGAAATATAGGCTTCATGATTTAATTTGTGAAACATTTGGCTTATTTTATTGTCAACCTAGAGGGTATCCTATTGAATGGCCTCAGTATACTTGAAAAGCAAGTATATATTCAGTAGCGGGTGATTGTGAAATTCTTTAAGTGCTTTCTAAATTTACTTGTTAAGTAGTGTTGTTACTTTTACAAGTTGAAAACAAATACCAAAAACATATTAGTGTATCCATGTATAATTCAAGAATTTCCCCCTCTAATTCTACCATTTTACTTTATTTTTCTTACAGAGTCATATATATTTGATCCCATTTTGACTTTTTGAGGAAAAGCCTATTTGTCCATTGGGCACTGACCCTATGTATTTTCATTTACATCAAGTCCTTATGCTAAACAGCAACAGCATCTTAATGTGTTAAAGTGCAGCTTTTCTGATTCTCTGTCCTTTAAAGCATCTACATCTTTATAGCTAAACTGAGCCTCCATGAACACCACATATGAGTCGTTCCTTTTATATAACTCCAATCTGTATATCGCTTTTTAAAATTTTTTATACTAAATAGACTTCAATTTAACAATTGGCATAGTGTGCATAAGTCCACATTTTTGCTAATTTGTGTGTTCCAATATGCTCTCTCTTATTTAACTTCTTTCTCCTTTCCACAGTTACCAAGAACTTTTTTGGTGTTCTATTTTCTATGTCTCATGTAGATTCCCATCTTTTTATTGACTGATTATGAACTTATCACATGCAATTATAGTGTACCAAATCTGTGGATATATTGATTGACTAAGAAATCATTTTATGTGTAAATGACTTCACTTTCCTTCCCACTTTATGCCTTTTCTGTAGCCACTCTCATAGATTTTATTTTTGGGTCCATTGGTAGATTCATAGTACATTATTTTTTCCTCTATATACATTGTTTTTAAGAGAAATTAATATGGAAAATGTTTCTTAAACCTTCATCCATATCTTTATTATTCCATGCATTCTTGTCTCCACTCCTTCTGGTAGGTGTGATTGTTTTTGATAGAGTGTCATTTTTCCTATCTTCCTCAATCAGACTCTCTCAGCTTTTTAAAGTCTACTTCATCTTGGATTTAATTTTAGAGAAACATTTGCTTTACATTGATTATGACTTAGGATTCTGACTGATAATTTGTTTGCCCTTCCACCAGAGACATTGCTTCTTTGGACGTTCTGTTTTTCCTTGTCTTTGACGAAAACTCACCCCTCTTTCTTGCCACCGCTCCCTGTCTACCTATGTGAGTGTGTGCACATCATGGAGCACATGGGGAAATCAGAGAACTATTTGCAGAATATTTTGTTCTCTCTGTGTTCCATCATCTGAATTCCAGGGATCAAACTCCAGTCCTCTGGCTTGCCTGCATTTACCTTTACCCACTGAGCCATCTAACCAGACCCGTAATTATACTTTAAATCTGGGAAACATCCCTCTTTGGCTTTTTTGTGTGTCATATACATTCATTCACAACATGTACTAAGTTTATGGCATGACTTCATATCTCACAAATGCAAACAACGTTAACATGATTAAGGTAAAATTACTGTTTCCAACTTTATGTGTATTTAAACAATTTCTCAATTTTAGGGACAGAGAAGATCCTAGGTGCTTTAAATGTTAAATCATTAGAGAATGAAAACAATATGCACCCTCTCCCATGCCTCCAAGGTATGGAAGGAAAAGGTCGGAGCATTTTTCCAAACACACAAAATATTTAATTCAAATGTTTACAGCTTGCTACTATTGTGACCTTTTGATTAAAGGTTATATTAAAAACTATATTCTCTGAAACAGGGTGTGATCAAGGTGTGGATGACCAGAAAGCACTGGGCTCAAACCGAGGAAATGAGCAAATATTTGCATCATATTCAATATTAATACAAAGTGATGACTGTTGGGGCTGTTTATAATGGGATTCATTCCTGCCATTTATTCATGTTATGACATGTGCTAAACTTTCTTTGTTTTTTCATTTGTTTTTGTAATTTAATTGAATTAACTTGTTAACAGTTCCTGGGTAGCTTCTTTTTTAAAAAAAGGTTCTGATATAGAACTCCGTATCTATAAAAATAGTGCAAATTTTTGTACTGCAGAGTTCTTGCATATTCTATGTGATATATTATTAGGCTTGCCTAGTTTATACTGAGTATACTTTAACTATTTTTCTTTTGTTTTTATTTACAATCATCAATAATGTGATCTGGAATGAACTCTCTTCTACTGTAAAAACGTCTACTATCTAAGGAAGCCAAGTTCATTTTTTATAAACAGGAAAAACTGTATTCTCCTTTCTTGCCATTGCACTGTGTCAAAAGAACTGGAGTAGGTAGATCTTTTGGGTTGCCTCACAGATCTAGAATTGTATTCTAAAAATAGTTCAATAATATGACATCCACTTACCACTTGGAAAAAGGGCAATTGAAAAATTTGCAGGGTCCAGAGAGCTAGAGTATGAATATGTTATAAACAACATTAATCAGATAGTGAATGGGAATAGCTCTTAAACTGTGTGTAGGCTACCGGTAGCCTTGCTTTGTAGCATCTGAATTTTTGATTCATGAAGAATATTTTGAGCATAATTAGATTGATATGTAGGACTTAATAATAATCATAGTATTATTCTGGGTCTATGGAATTCTCATTGATTTTCAGTTAAGAAAGGAAAACTTAAGTTGGTGATGAACTGCAACTTAGAACAATTCTCCTTAATTAAAAGAGAGCAATTTTATATAATGGTTCCTCAGTCATTGGCATGATTGGTGCAGTGTCAACCTTAAATTCTTGGTCTTCAAAGAGGGCAACTTAAAATATTTAATAAAACAATTTGGGAAATTAGCATCAGGAGAGAGATTTGTATGCTTTAAGGTATCTATGGGGACCTTAGAAGTTTTCAGAGACACTACCAGCAATCTGCATTTCTACTCTTAGTCATTGAACTACAACTGCATAAGATTTTGTTCCTTCAGAGAAAGTATGCTATTGCTACATGCCACTTTTTAGAAGGACAGTGAGTTGTTTATAGTTGTTTTGTTTGGTTTTTTATAGAAATTTTTTGTTGCCCTTATACTGTAAACACATGTAAAATGCAGGCTGTTCTGCTTTTTGAGGCAGGATCTTGCTATCTATCCGATTTGGCTTTTAATTTGCTATGTTCCCAAGCTAACCTCAAACCTGTCATCATCCTAAATGTGGGCAACTGGTTGCAAATTTTTAATACATTTTGAGTAATGCTTATGTGAAATAGTTAGGACGAAGAGTGTTTTGGTTTGTGGATATCTTTCAGACTCTGAAATATTCATTTAATATGATGAGATACCTTGAGGTTATAACCTTAATATAAACATAATTCTTTTGTTCTTTACATGTACTTTATATGTATAGCTTTACATGCACTGATTTTAAGCAACTTAAGGGTACCAAATTTTTGACTCTAACTCCCCACAGATGATCATGTGTGGAATTTTCTTTTTATTGCAAAATACTGGCAACTTTGAAACGGTTTTGATTTAAACTTTTGTGGAACAGGGATGTTAAATCTGTAAAAAGAAAAATATCTGAGCTCTTAAAACCTAGGGGAGGCTACATGGAATATTTTACTGCACTGCGTAGTATTCCAGCTAGTGTTTCAAGTTTGGTTAGATTTAGATTATATGTATATAATTTTATAAAATCATTCAATTATATGATTTTTTGGCTCAATAGTATGCTGGAAATATATTCTATCAATATCCACACATGCTTTTCTCCCAGTTAAAACCAGATAACAAAATCAAATACCTTGTAATTGGAGCACATTGAATAAAAGTAGATGTCTACTTTTTGGCTTGATAAGAAATTACTAAAAAAATAATTCATCATGAAGAGGAGAGATGATGTAGCAGTAGTATATTTGGTTTTATTCTTAACAAAATTATTGTACAAATTTTCATTAAGTATATGGTCAGTGTTACTCAAGAGGCCTTATCTTATTAAAGAATTATAAAATGCTCTGTTTGGTACTTAAAATGAATTTATGACAATTAGTACCTGAAATACACCTCAGTGTCACATGACCAGCAAAGTAGTATATTCAAATCAGTCATCTGAAGTGTAAGGTATCAGTTATAGAACTCTCTTTTAGCAGAAATGACAGAATTGATATAGAAACAATAGGACTCAGAGTCTTGACTGTGTTGAGTGTAACCAATATTTCATCTCAAATTCTGTGACTTAACAATTCATAGAATAATTTTTATCAAAAATTTACAAAAGTACTCCTGACATCTTCTCTTTCCACCTTTTAGAATGAACATCCCTGCATGTTCTTTCTTTGCTATGAGGTGCATAGGTCTGTCCTTTGAGTCCTTCCTCAGAGAGTCCTTTGAGACCCTCCTAACACTACCCAAAAGTGCTCTACGGCATAGATCCTCATGATTACTGCTTATGGAAGAGGAATTCTGGAGAACTGATTTATAGAGTGGCAACACATACCAGAGAAGCAGAAGGTTTCCTTTGTCCTCTTGCAATGAATTATGGGTATTCCTGTTACATGACTATTGTGAAGGATAGTCTCATTGTCGTGGTGGCTCTTCTCTCTCTGCTTTTCCCTTAGTCCCATCCATTTTCCTGTTTCTACTTGATTCGATATCTTTATTACTTTCCTCCTAATATTCTCATTGAATGGCACTCAGTTAATATTATCTCACATCTACTGAAACAACAAAATATTTCCACATATAGGCAGTTTCTTTTCAAACTTTAGCCAAGCAATTATAGTGGTAGAGTTGGTTTTTGGCATTTCTACCTACTTTTCTTACTATATTTCAATGAAATTGTCATGTTAAACTTCTTGACAATTATATAGCTTCATTTCTCAGCTGCCATATTTTCCATAATCAATTGGTTTACAAATGTTCCATATACATAGCTTTCTGTCTCTAGAGACCAGAGAATAAAAACTAATGATGATTTAAGTGTACAAATTATTTTAACCCCTTTGAAATTTGATCATCAAGAAGTCATTTTTCTTGAGCTGTGGTGTGTTACCTTACATTGTATTGCTGTGTTGTTGAGTAGTTCTAGAAACTACTGACTATTCAAGGAAATTTTGAGTTCACTTAGCTGTTATTATCTGGATGCTTTCTATTTGATTTTTCAATCAAATTCTGCAAGGCTTTGAACAGTATTTCTGTATTTTCTTCAAGCCAATCAGTAGCCTCAGTTGGAATAATTATTTTGTTTGATCCATAGAAATAGGCAGGAGTAATGTATATTGTACAGTCTTTTTCTTTTCAATATTTGAGTACAAGCTGTTGATTTGTGTGCGTGTATTAACAAGCTTCATGGTGATCCAATGTTGACAGCAGTTGGGTTGTTGAAGAGCTGTGCATGTATATGATAGCACATTACTTGAACACTCCATGTTCTTAGCATTCTGTCAAATTTTTGATGAATGTGCCATGTTGATAATAGATGATAAGAGCAAAGGTATTGTTAAAATCTCATACAACAGACCTGAGGAAAGTTGTATCAAAAACTGAAATAAAGAAGACAGATTACCAGGAAGCATAGGAGTTCTTGTAACCTGATGTCATCAGTTCTAGATTTAGAGAAATGAACTGGGTTAAGTTTCAGCAGTAACATTGGTATACATTAGAGCCAACTTCATTAATGATTCTTGTGTTCTTCTAAATGAGTTAGATGGTACAAGTACATGTAGTCTGAAGTTGATGTTTGGGTGACACGTTACACACAGAGATCTTGGGGGAAAGTTTTTTTGTGTGTGTGTGCATTGCAATGACCTTGGGGTTAGAGTCAATTTAATTAGCCTTATCTGACTTTTTATGACTTCTTTGCTTGATGGCACTGAACTGGGTATGTCATGACCATACTATGAAGTCCCTCAAAAGATGATACATGGATTTTTGGAACACAAACTTTCAAAGAAGCACTCATTTCCAAATTTGAAGACACTTTCATTTTCTGGAAATTGTGTATTTGAACTGAAGTCACCTGTAACTATCACCTCTCCTGTTCCTCTCAAAGCAATTGGTAATGAAAGCATGTTTTTATTCTCTGGTAAATTGAGCTCCTTTGTATGACTAGTAATTATTTATGGGCTTAAGAATCTGGTTCAGTCAGAGAAGATGGACCTCACCCTCAAATGACTGGAGGGAGTGGAGAGGTCTGGTGGGGTGGGGGGTGGGGATGGTGGGACATCCTCTTGGAGACAAGGAGGGGAGGAGGTATGGGATGTGGAACAGTCAGAGGGTAGACAGGGAGAAGGATAAAATCTGGAGTGTAAAAAAAATTAAAAAAAAAAGAACATGCAAAGGAACACATATATTGTTTTTTTGTTTGTTTGTTTTGGGTATTGCTAGAAATCTGATATTTACAAACATTTTTGTATTTAAAATGCATTGCTCAAGAAGTAATTGATGGGGTTAGAGAGAGGGCTCAGCTTTAAAGAGTTCTGGTCGCTCTTTTAGAGGACAAAATTTGATTCCAAACAGTCACATGGAGCCTCACAATGCTGTGTCAGTCCGGTTCCAGGAGATCTAGCGTGTCTTACAAAGCAGGTACACATACCATACAAATATATATAAGTAGGCAAAATACTCAAACCCATAAAATGATTTTTAAAAAGTTAAAGACATGAATACTATAAATGAAATCTTGACATTTACGGTTCTTGGATGTCTTATTGTTCCACAGGAAACTCAGCCGTGAAGAAAGATGGCCCAGTCTAGATGGATCGTCTTTCTGAAAGCTGGGTTCTATTTCTAATGGGAATATGAGGAGACATGGTCTCCATATTGAGATAGGGCTACAAACTAAACATTGTTCAAGGTAAAAAGCCCAATGCTTTTTTGATATAATCATTTAAAACTCTTCAGAAAGGCTGTTGAGTCTGGGAACATTTAATGACCCTGACTTTGGTGCAGAAATTGTTTACTGATAGCCCCAGGGTAGGTAAAGGAATACAACCCATGATCTTCCATGTTGTATGTGTCCATCTGTCTGACATATAGACCATATTAATGAACCCATGTTAGAGAAGAAGTATCAGCCCATTTTTGTGTGAAGTAGATTTTACCCAAATTGAATGTTCAATTCTGATTTAGTGGTTCTCATATTCTGTTAGGGATAAGTATCATATTGGTGTCCTGTGAACTTCCAGATCTTTGAGCCACTCACTAAGAGTTCTGACTCTGGGCAAGAACTACCATTTTTCTTAGGTGTTCTAGTGGTGATGGCTCTACTGGTCCAGTATTCTGTTCAGAAATATACTCAACCAAAGGTTTAGCACTTAAGCAGAAATGAAGATGAGTGTTCACAGAAGCTAGCCAATTCACTGGAGTCACCGAGAAAATGCTGTTGCAGAAAAACAACTATACTGACATTTAAAAAAAAAGTCAGACATTCAAGCATTACTTTGTGTATATATATATGTGAACAAAAGGAATAAAAGCTGTAGAGGAAAAACCTCAGGTTAAAATATTTAGAGCTATAGCATTTACATTATATTTGATATGGATCGGGATGCTAAGTTACCTTTACTATAACAAAGTACTTGAGAACATTAACCTTAAAAGAGGAAAAGTTTGTCTCATAGTTTTAAGGTAGAGAGAGAGAGAGAGAGAGAGAGAGAGAGAGAGAGAGGTGAACAAGAGCAAGAACAAGGTCTACATATCTCTTTTAAGGACACTCCCTCCTCCTATCTCATCTTCTTAGAAGCCTCATCCCCTTTGGAGAGCAGCACAGAGTGAGGACTATGCTTGTCATACATGACACCAGAAGATACCCCAAAGTGAGCTGTTGAGAAGACATTTAATAACACATCATTTATTCAGACTTGGAATGAGTTCTTTCTATCTGACAATATTCACTTTGCCTCTGAAATTTCTGTGTATTTGTTATTTGTAAACTGCATTGTTAGGGATTGGTCCTAAAGCTGTCTCAGTTCAGCTCAGCTCCCAAAGGCCACTGGGTTTGAATGGCAATAAAGAATTGCCATACAGCCAAGGGCTGGGCAGGCAGACTAAAGAGGGACCTGAGGATTTGCTCAGGGGGAGGAACCAGGGGAGAGAGGAAAGGAGGCAGAGATCGCCATGATGGGGAAGAAGAAAGACCAAACCTAAAGGCCCACCGGCATGTCAGAGTCAGGGAAAGTGGCCACATGGGTCACATCCCCAGTTGTGTTTGTCCTCGTTTAATCAATCACCTTCCTGCCAAATTCATGGCCTCTTCTTTTTAAATTATTCTTTAATGCATATGTGTGTGTGTATGTGCGTGTGTGTGTGTGTGTGTGTGTGTGTGTGTCCTTCGTTCCCTATTGAGTGTTGCTTATATATATGAGCTTATTTATTGTTGCTCATTCCCAATAGCCCTTCACCTATGGGTGGGGCTTTGTGAGATTTTATTCATGCACTTTGGCATATTAGCTGGTGTTGTCATGCAGGTCTTCCTTAGGCAATCATAATATTTACTTTTAAAAGTTGATTTTTACTTTGCTGAAATTTTGATCATTTCTAGAAAGCCTGTGGTAGAATTTCTGGGACCTCTTAAGCATAATATTCTATAATTTGAAATGGAGGTAATTTTTCTCCTGTTCCTATTTGTATATTTTAAGTTCCCTCTCTTAAATTATTTCTCCCATTAATGACTGTGGTAAGCTGTGGCTAGGAGTACCCCTCTCTCACATTGAGGAATGCTTTGTACTCAGTCTGCTGTGTGGGTAGCCAACTTTGTGTATTAGGTTTTACAATATTTCAGAGGTAGACTTGGCAGAAAGTGTTCATACTTCATATTGAAATTAGGCATAGATCACTCTGCCAGACATCAAAAGGCCCTGAGCACTTCTGTTATCATAGCTCTCCCTGGCATTTGAGGTACAGGGGCCTTGAATCAATTCTGGGAGGACACTTTGCAATGTATCTATAGAGACCTTTTGATGATTTGGTGGGAGCCTATTTTGAAAGTGTTAAAGTTAAGCAAGTTGCATTAATGTTAAAAAGTGAATTGGAATCCTTGTCTGTGGGGAAGGCAGAAATGTTGTACGTCTGTCAATGTTTAGTGGTGCTAAAATGTCTAAATGCAAACATAGTCAATTCATCATTGGGTAAAATAGAATAGGGCCATTAGACATCCTGCTGCCGAAATAGTATCATCAGTTGTTTTATAAACATGGTATAGAGTAAATATTAATTAATGGCTCCCCAAGAGAATGAAAAGGCCCAAATTTGGAAGGTTTTCAGTTTTCCCTGGCCACTCCCACCATGGCTGGATTCAAGCTACCAACTAGTCTTCTCGGGCAATAGTGTTGGCAACAGGGATGCAAGCAATAACTTCTTGGGATAAGGGCCAGCGATCCATGAGTTTGCTCCACTGCTTTCTACTGGTTGGTTGGGTAAGGTCAGCAGTAAGAAGGAAGAAAAGATGTTCACATTTTTACTATTCATATTTTATATGGGCCAAAAAAAAAAGTTTCAGGCTTGGACCTTTTCCAGACTCCTACACAGCACTTTAAACAGCTTCCCATCTTTTACCACTGCAGAAATACTAAAGGATCTAAAAGCTGATCGCTCCTGGGAAAGCAATGAGTGCCCCGCAACTGAGAGCTGTCTTCATTGTAGCATCTGATCTTTTGATTGCTTATGCGGTTCTTCCAGCATGGTGTTACACACCATAATTGTAAGCACCTGTCATCCCACTGTGACATTATTTGTGGCATGACACTATGAGTCACTAGACCATGTCCTGTTTGAGTACAATCCACATTGTTTTCTTTATCTCCAAGGCTTTGAAGCCTGGTTCATACCTGACATCTTTGGTGAGTTCTTTGCCTCTCAGGGGACATCTAAGGAAAGGACCTTCTAGCTTCCAAGGTCTTTCTGTAATTGATGCTAGATTTTGTAGCTTCTGCTCTTCATCTAACTATGCTCTGTCCTTCATCCTATTCACCTCATTTCTTCACAGATATTTTGTCTTAAAGCATAGAGCAACAGAGAGCCTTCTTGCAACTCTCTCTCTCTCTCTCTCTCTCTCTCTCTCTCTCTCTCTCTCTCTCTGTTTCTCTCTCTCAGACAATGTTTAATGTATAAGTTTTAAAAATTCAAAAGCAGCATTAAGTAATTTACATTATTCAGAAGAATAAATGTGTAATTCAGTGGCCTTTTGTGGAAGGCACCTTTAAACTCAACAACGCCTGATTCTGTTAGACTCGTTAGCAATCTTTTCGCCACTGTGCAGCAAAACTCCTGACTTGGCTGTGATTCAAGTAGCAGAAACCTCAAACAGTGCAAATGGTTCTGAGAAGGAATTATATATCACAGATGCAAGGCCATCTACCAGACTGTTCTGAACAATTGGTAGAGATAATTGTCTGAGTATTTACTTTTACTCTCTTTTTTAATTGAAAATAGATTCTTCTCTCATATAATATATCCTGATCACAGTTACCCCGCTCTGTACTCTTCCCAAATTCCACTCCACACTCTCCCTATCCCCCAGTCTCATCCTCCTCCATTTCCAAGATCCTAAGAGATGACAGCTATACCTGACAAAGCAAACTACAATTAGACAAGGCAGGCACCCTCATCTTGAGGCTGTACAAGGCAACCGAAAAGGAGGATAGCAAATCATTTGGGCAGCTAGCTCAAAACAAAACTCATTGTCACTAGGAGGTCCCCACCAGGTCCTCTGCTAGCTGCCCAAATGACTTGCTATCCTCCTTTGAATTAAGTTTACTGTCTAGATCCTTCATTGTGTCACATGAGCATCTTTCGAACCAACTGTTCCCACTTGAAACCTGCTTCTGGAATAACAAAACTTTAGCTATGGGACCATAACGCTCAGTGGCTTAGGTGATACAGGAAGCCAAGGGGTAAGTGTACTGGGACTGCACAACTGCTGGACAGTACAACAAATTTCCTTGAGAAATACTGTCTCTTCTCTTTGGTTCCATGATTAAGTAACTGCATCCAAGCGCTTGACTCTGGTAGATCAGGGTGATAAATATTATGCCCTAGAATAACCATCATTAACATTGTGCTTAGTTGATCTAGTTTGTGAATGCGGTTCCTAATTTAATTATACCCCAGCAGCCCTGAGATGAATCCACGAGATGAATATGTAATGCCCTTATTTGTAATATGATCCTAATGTCTATTCTGGAGGATGTTTCTTTCAGCTGTTAATAAAAATGGAACAAGGAGAACTTTGATACTATTCTTGAATCAGAAAAAGGTAGAATGGGCTATTTTAGTCACATTTTAATCATTACAACTACACATCAAAGACGTGCATGTGTTTACAGAGAGCTGGCATTAATATGTCTTTAAGTATGGCAGTCTTTGTTTATACACACACACATATATATAAATATATATTTATATATATATATATATATATATATATTCACACATATATGCCATATAGAAAAGGTTATTAATTGAAGCTATTGTCAAGAAACAAAAAATGAAATTTGCTAAGATGAACTAATTTACTAAATTAATTGTCTCATGGATTTATCAGGCATATTTGTGTTTTGTTATTTTGTTTATCTCTTTCAATCTTTTATTATATGGTTAAATCAAAGTCTATTAGTGGCTTCATTTTAAATGGTTAGATCAGATCTACCTACTCCAGTTCTTTTGACATAGTGCAATGGCAAGAAAGGAGAATACAATTTTTCCTGTTTATAAAAAATGAACTTGGCTTCCTTAGATAGTAGACATTTTTACAGTAGAAGAGAGTTCATTCCAGATCACCTTATTGATGATTGTAAATAAAAACAAAAGAAAAATAGTTAAAGTATACTCAGTATAAACTAGGCAAGCCTAATAATATATCACATAGAATATGCAAGAACTCTGCAGTACAAAAATTTGCACTATTTTTATAGATACGGAGTTCTATATCAGAACCTTTTTTTAAAAAAGAAGCTACCCAGGAACTGTAAACAAGTTAATTCAATTAAGTTACAAAAACAAATGAAAAAACAAAGAAAGTTTAGCACATATCATAACACGAATAAATGGCAGGAATGAATCCCATTATGAACAGCCCCAACAGTCATCACTTTGTATTAATATTGAATATGATGCAAATATTTGCTCATTTCCTCGGTTTGAGCCCAGTGCTTTCTGGTCATCCACACCTTGATCACACCCTGTTTCAGAGAATATAGTTTTTAATATAACCTTTAATCAAAAAGTCACAATAGTAGCAAGCTGTAAACATTTGAATTAAATATTTTGTGTGTTTAGAAAAATGCTCCGACCTTTTCCTTCCATACCTTGGAGGCATGGGAGAGGGTGCATATTGTTTTCATTCTCTAATGATTTAACATATAAAGCACCTAGGATCTTCTCTGTCCCAAAATTGAGAAGTTGTTTAAATACACATAAAGCTGGATACAGTAATTCTACCTTAATCATGTTAACGTTGTTTGCATTTGTGAGAGATTAAGTCATGCCATAAACTTAGTACATGCTGTTAGATAAAAAAATCATATATGGGATTATTAAGCAAAAATTAATCACAGAAATGATTAGAGTGAGTTAACTGAGATGCTCTGAGAGAACAGACATGCTCAGGAGATGGGAAAATGATGGTATGGAAGGCAAGGAAATTATGTGAACTAAATGTCCTGTGGGCCCAGGACAGGTAAAAACAACAATTTAAGGAATAAGACAATATTTTTTTCAGTTAATTTATCTTAGATACAAGAAAACATTGTGTCTAAAATAAAAATTATAAATTTGCTTCAAAATTATCATTTTCTTCTTTATATTTAGGCAAGAAAAATTTTAAATTTGAAAGGAGGCGTAAGTAAACGGTTTGAGATAAAACAGCACAGATAATAATAATAGTAATAAATACATTAAGAAAGTATAAATTAGGGTAAATTAAAAATTGCCCAATAACCTAACCTCAAGATTATACCATCAATGAATGAAATCCCAACATACCAAGAAAAAAGCATTGGTGTTAATATCTAATGTTCACTAACAGTGCAACTAAAAGAGAAGACCTTTTAAAAGGAAATATCTAAGCAGTCAAAAATATCTTCCTTGTATTCTCTCTCTCTCTCTCTCTCTCTCTTCCCAACCTCATTTTATTAATTAGATTTTTTGTCAATGAAAATATTCACTGGCCAGGCAGTGGTGGTGCACGCCTTTAATCCCAGCACTTGGGAGGCAGAGACAGGTGGATTTCTGAGTTCGAGGCCAGCCCGGTCTACAGAGGGAGTTTCAGGACAGCCAAGGCTATACAGAGAAACCCTGTCTCGAAAAACCAAATAATAATAATAATAATAATAATAATAATAATAATAATAATAATAATGATAATTCACCATTTGTCAAATTCTTCATGTTGCATTGGAAGTCAATATGCTATAATTTATAATTTAATATGTGATATCACTAAGTTGGCTAGGTGACCTGGAACTCACTTTTTTTCCACAGTGACCTAGAACTTGCAATTACTCTCTTGCCTCTGCTCTCCTGTGCATGTGCCATTACACCTGACTCAAAAGCACCATGTTATGTTGATGGTTAAGAAAAGATGGGAACTCAAAGACGATTTCCCAGTTGCAAGTATTATTTGTTGACATGTTTTCAGAGGATGCATTCTCTCCTAGAATCTATTGTTTATAACAACCAAGATGATGCCAAACAGGGAAAAATATTACATTCTCAGAGAACTTGGAATATTTAGCCCAGAAAAGATTGGTTGAGGAAAATAGTCATATTAGATACTTGATAAATTGTCATATAGATGATGGTTTGGGCTTTGTTTTTGCAATTGTAATGCATAAAAGAACAAATAGCTGGACCACCAACCAAAGAATACAAGTCGAGGGACCCACGGTTCAGACCACATGTGGCAGAGGAGGGTCTTGTTGGCCATCAGGGGGAGGAGAGGCCCTTGGGCCTGAGGGTGTTAGAGGCCCCAGTAAAGGGGAATGTCAAGGTGGGAATATGGGGATGGGTGGGTGGGTGGGTTGGAGGTGGAATTCCCTCATAGAGGTGGGGTAGTGGGAGGGAGGAGGGGGTTTCCAAAGAGGAGACCTTGAAAGGGGGAAACATTGGAAATGTAAATAAAGTATCAAAAAAAAAGAAAGTATATAATCATAAATAAATAGTATTCTGAAAAAAAAAACCAAAAAACAAATAGCAAGCAGAAGTTGTCAGTCAACAGGACTCTGGGCAAACTTAGTCAGAAATGTAAGGTTGATCCTAGTGACCATCCATGTTCAAACAGAGGGTGAAGCCAGTTTCTGATAGACAGAATCCTTGAATTAACCATGAGATCAATATGATGATCTCACAGATCCACTTTTTAAAAAGTTTATTTTCTTTCTGGTGCACCACATTTCACATAGGTCTTATTTAATAAACTATGAAGGGTTGTCAGCATTTTGAGGATCTTGTTCTTTGCATGAGTTATTTTCTTTTCATAAACTGTAAATCAGGGCATTATATGTAGAAAAGTTTACAAGACAGACTCTTTCAGTGATAAAGATGGTGTCCTATAAATACTGGTATCGTGAAACAGACGAAGAACCCAGTGTCAGTCAAGTGAGCATGCTCAGGACGAGGCTGCCAATGTACAAATTGACAACAGCTGGCAAAAGTTCCCTGGAGGACTTGGCATCTGTAAGTAATCACTTACTGTAAAAGTCCTGGTCAGACACAAATTAGCCTCATTGCCGATGACATTTTTCATGGCCCAAAGACCTCACAGCTTTATTTAATTAGAATCACAGTATCCAGTCTACATATAGCTGGTCACTTTTGACAATTGTTTGCTTCTCTTCTGCTTTGTTGGTTTAAGCTGTAGTATTCCATACCTGTATTTCTATAAGACATAAGGATCAACAGCACACAATGAACTTGTTTGTCAACATTGTGCCAGAGTTTTCTATGATTCTTTCATTCATCCATAACCAACCCTTGAGAAGAAGTCAAATACATATGTTTTGGTTTCTGTTCAGTGGGATTTAGATCCCACAAAAACCAAACTTTGGTTTGAACTGAGTGCTCATTTTCAAAGTATGCTACTAGCCTTATTGACATTTCATTAAAACACCATCCTCTACCTCCCTTATGGATACAGAAGTCAACTTTAGTACCTTCGTAAGAGAGTTAATGGATTAATAGATATTGCTGACATTGTTCAAAATTAGTTCTTTCTAAACCCTGAGTCTTTTATTTCAAAAACATTTTAAACACATATGCCAAGAGGTGATAATTAAGCGAAAGGTCTGTTCTATTATTTTGGAGAAAAAAAATGGATAGCTCAGTTTTCAGGCACACCCTGGAGAAATTGCTCTGTATTCCTATAGACCATTGATGACTATCGACTTCGTCACCTAGTGGAGTAAGGCAGTTTTCTTTCTGAATTTACTTTAGGTAATTTGTCAGAAGAGTATTTACTGTCTTGAAATAGTATGTTGCGACAGCTTATGGCAGTTTTATCCTGCCGTAAAGCATTTTAAAAATATAAGGGAAAACAACAAATGGCTTGAAATACTTCTTTTTGAGAAATTAATAGTATGCAAAGTCAAAGAACAATAGACCATGTACAATTCAAAAGTTTATTTACCTACTTTCCACTGTTTTGTACATGGTAACACAGGAGACTCCAATATGCAAGTCTGTTGTAGAAAGATGCTAAAACTATAGTCTAAATAAAAAAGCAGTAAGTGGAGGTGGTACCATTTAAATTTTGTTTCCATTGTTGTACATTAGATGGCCTCTGTTTCCCACCATCTCCTCTAAGGCAGAAATTTTATCTTCATGTGCTGCATTATTTTATTCTAGCTATTAATCTGTCGTCGAAAACACCAAAAGCATTTTTGCATTCCAAATTTGTTAAGCCTCTGGCTTGTGCCCTGTTAGATTTTTCAGGTCAGGAATGGCTGATGTATTGAGAATAACTTTCTGGTCATGATGGTCTTCATGTATTTTATGTATCAGCTAATCAAAATCATAATCATAAGTATGGTTCTCTTAAAATTTAGAGACAGTGATTGTGTTCAGAAATGACAGTGACATTTTCAGGTCAGTTCATATGAGAGAATCAGAAACAATCAATAGCCAGTGCATAACTTTGTGTAGTTTATAGATAATAGAATTAACATTATTTTGTGTATTTGTGTGCATATGTGATTGTGCATATGCACAGAACACATGTGTGTACATGCATTTGGAGGCCAGAGAAAAATGGCTGTTATTACTTAGGAATAATATCCTTGTTGGTTTACCTCTCCCTCTTCCTACCCTCTCCCTCTCCTTCTCCCTCTCCTTCTCCCTCTCCCTCTCACTCTCCCTCTCCCTTTCTTTCTCCTCCCCCTCTCTCTCTTCCCTCCCCCTCTATATATGTGTTTGTATACATGTGTGCATGGACATATGCATGTATGTATATGGATGTGTGTGCATCCATGGCCTTGTTTGCTAGAGGAGGGTGTCACATGTCTTTCTTATCAACTCTTTCATTCTCTCAAGAAGGTCTCTTTGTGACCTGAAACTTGCCAGATTTCGCCTAAATTGGATGGCCAGTGAAGTCCATTAATGCATAGAGTAAGCTTCCTGTCTCTGTAAGTTCATTGTTGGGGTTAGAGGTGCCTGTGGCCATCTTGGACTTGTACATGGTTTCTCACATATAGTCTTCGTGTGTGCATAGCAAGCACTGTTACTGAGCCACCTCCACAGCCACCCATCTTCCGAATCTAACTTACTGCCTTGGGGATTACTGATTAAACTAGGCTCCTTTGCTCCTGAGCCTCAGGGATTCTGCTGGCTCCATCTCCCAGTGGTCGGATTGCAAGTGCGGATCCCAAGATTTTTTAGGTAGAGTTTAATAACTGAACTTAGGTTCTCATTCTTTGAAAATTCAGCTTTTCACATGAATTTAAGCCTTGTTTTTTTTTTTTTGGTAAGGGACACCCTGTTTGACTTCTTCCTAATCTCTTAGACTTCATATCATAGCTATTGCTAACTTGGGACACACAGTAAATAGCCTCCCATTCTGCCAATTAAAATACTACTTTGACTTATTCTTCCTAATTAGGAGAGAGTAGTGGCATTTTCCTGTGGATGCCATTCTTAAAAGTGTGGTTCTTGCAAAGTATAATAACTCCTGATCATTTTATTTAAGAGAAATTGTTGAGTTATACTAATTCATCAGTCGTGTTTATTTTGCTACTTATCTCTTATCTGCTTTCTATTAAATTGTTACAGAGTGTGAGGAATCATAAGCTAATGTTTTCATATGCTAATCATTATTGATGGGCAAGTTTCCAAGAGATGAAAGCCATTGACTAAACCTTAACCTCACAATTGATTGTATATATACTTCTGTTTCCTGATCTCAGTTCCTGTTTATCATGGATGAGTTGTAAAGACTCTGGGTCAGTTTTTTCTTGGCCAGGGAAGTTGTTATGCACTCAACCACATAAGACATAAATTAAACGGCCAGTATGATGCTGAAGAAGGTAAAGGTGCTTGTCATCAAGTTGGAGGACCTGACTTCCATCTGCGTTCTACCCAGTGGAAGGAACGGCCCAGGGATGCAAGTTGTTTTCTGACCTTCACAGATTTGTGTCACAAAATACGCAACTCTCCAATTAAATATAAAAATATTTAAATGTAATGAAATTCCAAAGGAAATTGCGGGCTTAAATGAGGGTGCTGTGGTCTCTTAGGCAATAGAGAACAGTTGAATAGCCTGGTGATTAGGTGGCTAGGATAGGGAACGGAGGTCACATGTCACAATCTAGCAAGTATAGGATAAAGAAAAGTGAAGATCTAGGTATAGGAAATGCACTGGATGTTTCCACAACCAAGGGTTTATTAAGGGAATCTAATGTTGTCCTGGACTCTTGTGTGTCACATCTTTCCCAATTATCTCTCCCCTGACATACATTATTCAGATTTTATGTAGCGATGTGTGCTGTCCTGAGATCATAACAAGTTGACTCAGCCCATCCAACAAGCCAGGGAAGATTTGATTACATGGATGTAAGACAGCACGTTAACTGCCAAGACAAGGAGATAAAAGACACTGTGAATGTGTTATCAAGCTGGGCACCCTGACCTAGGTCCTAAGGAGCAGAGCAGGTGAAGGGAGACACGCTAAGTATAAGGAGTGCTGTGAGGGAGACGCTAAGGGAGGATTCTTCAGTGATTGCATGAACTGTTGGGAGGCAATTCTTTCTAGCTACAAGGTATAAATGTTACACGGAGACATAAATTATTATTGAATAGCAGAATCGGTCTCCACACTTATTCTCTGAAAGATGTTTGTCAGATCACAACATTTCCAAGATGCGACTAACAGCAGTAAGGAGAATGAAAAGATTAAGGAAAAACAGACACATGGACAGTGTTAAGCTGTTGCAATAGAGGGAAGACATCGGCCGCCTGAATTTTTATTTAACATAATATAGGGAAAGGAGGTAGCATTTAATTGATATATTAAAGAATCTGAGCTAATTAATGTCCTCCAGGTACTTTTCTACCAGCCATGAAGCAATACATTTTAAAACACTGTCTACATACAGTGGCTAACAAAATTAAGAAAGAAATAAAAAATAAACCTGTATAAACTGGTATAATATATTTGTTAAAGTATCATTACTTTTATGTGAGGAGCAAAGCATGGGCGCTTTTGGTCCATAAGTAAAAATATGGGCTTCTAGTTAGAACCACAATTAGTTAAATGAGTCTAAATTTTAATTTTAATTTTCTTCATCATTTATGATAAAGTGTTGTGTCGAAATATTATTTGCTGTCAACGGAAATGTTCTATTGTCTAACATTCTTTAAGAACTGAGAATTCACATCTTCATAGAGCACTGATAATCAATGATCCTACACTTAACGGCCAATGCAAGAATTATGTTATCATTCTCTTTATTGTGGTGGTAGAAAAAGAAGGCTGCTTTTTCAAGTGACAGCCTCTTAATTTCTAAACGGAAATTTCTAATTGCTGTTATCACCTACAGTTAACAAGCAAAAGAAATTGACAAAAGCCCTTTGGACTATCCTGCGGAGGCAAAGGCAAAGGACTCACATTTGCCTTTAGGAAAATAGCCTTTTGACTGCTACAATGGAAAATAAAGTACAATAGTGGACTTTCCTTTGGCTGAAAAATTACCAGTCAGAGAGGAAGTGGTTCAGGAATGGTAGCCCTTTGGCCATAAAGGCAGAAAACAACCATTAATAAGCACTTTCTGATGGAAGCCTATCATTATGGGGCCTGAGATCCCTGGGAGAATAGCACGTGGTTCCTATCCTCACTCAAAACACAGCCAGCAAGAGAATGAATGAAAAAGGCTAACAAACTGACACAGACAGCCTATAGAAGCAAAGACGTCTAACATTAGAACACCCTTTTCTCCTCAAAGCAACTCTCAAGAGAAGACTAGAATCATCAAAGTTACCTTTGATGAACTTGTAAAATGTAAAAGTCAGGGTAGTTTACATTTAATTGCCCAGAGTATGATACTTTTTGTATCTTAAGTATAGGAAAGTGGAATGGATGTAGAATATCAAGTGTTGACCTTTTGGAAAGCCCAAGTCAAAGTGTCTACATTCTAGATGTATTCAATTTAATGCGATGCATATCTCATTTCTGAGGAGACGTAGGTAAGTGGCTGATTTTACATGTTGCTCACCATCCTCAACGAAATCAATTTAGAGCTAGCTCCTCATTGCACCACAAAATGTAAATTGTTACTTACTCAACCAGCTAGTGGGTTCTGTGGCTGGGACAGGGCTGTCAGCCAGTCTGTGGGCTCAAATGTTGGCAGAAAGCAACATTAACTCGGAAATATGAAGTCACGGAAAGGCCATGTTTCACAAACCCATGATCATACCTTCTTTGACTCTGAGTCAAAGGAAAAACAAATTATTTTGGTGCTCACTGTATTAGGAAGATCTCTATGTGGTGAGAAAACCTTTCACAAGGAATGTAGGCCAGAAACAGAAGGGAGTGTGATTGGGGGACTTTATACAAGATCTTAAAGGAAATAAACAATAATAATTCCAAAGTAAATATAACATAGAAAAATATATAAAACTGGATCTGGTCTTTAGTAAATAGTCAAGAATACTGTAGAATTGAGAAAGATAAGTAATTGTAAGGACACATTATTGACCATTGAATATGGAGATGGTAAGTTATGAATAAATTCATAGGAAATTTGCTTACCCTTTTTTCTAATGCAAATGAAGTGGATGGACATAGTGCTATTGGTTGCCTTAATAGCTGTGCATTTGTTTACATGCATGAATACATTCCTAAATGTTTGTATGCTAGTGAGAAGAAATCAACACTAGAACTACCAGGGTCTTCAGGTTGCAGATGTTCAGAATAACAGTAGTTCTCTCATATAAAATACATTGATTTTGGTTAACAAAGCAAAAAAAAAAAAAAAAAAAAAAAAACTTTTAGAAACTTTGTTCACTATGGGGCTCTCCTTTTTTCATAATATTTTCAAAATGCTTTCAGAATATCTAAAAAGTTGGAGATTAAAGCCTAGGTGGTACCTATGTGTAATGGCAACTTGGTATGTCTTGAGCTGAGCTCTGTACTTGGCATGTACTCTGCAGTTCAATTCAGAGAAATCTAAGCTGCTGCACATAGGGAGTGCCTCTTTCTGCAACAATGGATAAAACAAACAAATAAACAAATGAAAATCACCATCAACAACTTCTGCCTACCAACTGAATTCTTAGAGTTTGCTATGTTCTCAGTGCTGGGAAACCCCTCTCCAATGACAATGCAGAAATTTAAGCCATATAATATAAAATATGGAAGTTGGGGTGGATGTCTCATGAGTGAGAGAAATAGCAAGGTAAGATATTGAATGGAGTGAGTTTGTCCCTCCCTTGTATGAAGACTCATTGAGGAGCTCTATTTGTGGACAACAGAGTCTGCTGTATGAAGACACAGACTCTTTGTAACTTGGCCTATGGATGTCCTCTCCACCAGAAATGTGAGAAATAAATTTCCATTACTTAGAAGTTGCTTAATCTTAGATGTTTTGTTATAGAAACCTGGCTTGAGATAAAAAAAAATGATTTATTATTCCTACCTGAATAATCTGAAGATACCAGATAACCAGTTTTTAAGCAGGTGATTTTTCAGTTCTTCACTTCGTAGTGATATGAACTCTGTGTCCCCACTTATTAGAATAAACTTACCTCTGGGTATGTTCACCAGAAAGAAGTTTGTAAACCGTGATAAGCCACACTGATTTAGGAACCTGGTACTTGGCTGGTTAATTCTCCAGTTGAAAATTTGTCATAAGAAAAACAAACCTCTCTTTTGGAAAACATGTTTCTTTTTCCTGGGAAGTATCATCGTATTCTGGGTGTCATTTGAAGTCATATCAAAGGATCTTAAGTGCCATTCACATTTTCTTTGATGGTTTTGAAAGTGTCTCATGCCTATTTCAATTTTATTTTGCTAAACTGTTGACACAAGGGACATACAAGAGAGAAACATAAATGGCAACTTGTTGACATGGTTTCTTGTTGTTAATAGCAAAATGATTTCTTTTATCTCTTTTACACTAAAATCCTTGTATCTTTAGTATTTTAGTTGAAAGCTTTGGCAAACTGACAGATTCTAGGAAGTTTTCTCTGGAAGGAAGGATTACACTGAACTAAAATTAATCAGATGTTAAATACGAGGCAGAGGATCAGTCACATTTGCATTGTCTAGTGTGGTTTGTGTGCTTCTTCTGCTCTAACAAAACATTCAGGATATGGTGTCTTACATAGTGGACATTTAGTCTCCGTTGATTCTGAGGCTATAAGTCTATAGACAACGTGACAGCAAATACACTCATTTGCAAGGATCTATTTCCTGAATGTAGCCAGTTTGTTTCTTGATGTGCTACTTTTATGTGGCTCTTCTTTGATGCGTAGATGAATAGGAAAAGAGACAGAGATGCATAGAGGTAGTTTTCTGAAGGGTCTTTTTTATGATGACATTAATACTATTGTTCAGGGCCTCAACCTTATGACTTCCGTGTTTTACATCAAATATTTCCTTAATTCTCTATCTTCAAATACAGCCAAACATTCAGTCCATAAATTTGGTTTTATGAAATTTCTCTATCATTTTGACTTGACTTGATTTTAATTAGTTCATTAAGACTGAATGTCTAAAAAACAAACATATCACACTGACTTCAAAACGAGGGCAGGCATGTGATGAGTTTTGTTGCAGAAATCATTAGAAGTATGTAAGAATGAAAGTTTTGCTGTTTGTTTCTCAGTTGCATTTGTCATCAAATTTCATGTTACTTCTTTTTAAGTTAAGTTGAATCTTGTTTTGCCTTATTGAATAGGCAATGTGCTTTGAACAATATTAGAGTGGTTTTTCCCAATTTCTATTTGATATCTTAGACATAAAGGAAATATACTTTATATACTCTTCTACAAGTGAAGAAACAGATGCCCAGAGAGCAAGATCTAAGCACTCATACCTCCCTCTTCCAATCATTTTCTTTTTGTATCAGTTTATGAAATTTGACTTACAAATGAGCCTTGAACTTCATTTAGCTAGACATGATTTCATGAGTGAGTTTACTTAAACCCTGTATAACAGATAGTCCCATTCCAAAGAACAATCTTCGGTTCACACTATCTTTGTACCATTCCAAAGAATAATCTTAGGTTTACACTCTCTTCTACCATTGAACTATCTCCAAATCTAGATAATATGTCTATATACTGCAGCAGGTTGAAGTGGGCTTTGTTGAATGACAGGCAGATTGGTTATGTTTTCACTATATATGTCAGTAGTGGTTATTTAACATGGGCCTTTTTGTTAGTTTACAAACCACCAAGGAATGCTGTCTACCAATCTAACAGAAAGTATTTAAAATAATATAATCTGTAAAAGAGAAGCTTATTTCAAAATGAGCACTGTAAGAAAACCAAGCTCGCATTACAGTTGCTATGTAGAGTGCCACATTCAGAGAGAGTGACAATGATGTTTACAGTTTTAATCAAAATTGGCAATGTGATTGTTGGTTCATTCAGAAACAAAAATCATGCTCATGGGCTAAAGTTTTGATGGGCAATACCAGATTTGGCTTATTTTTCAATTATTTATTAAAATGTAGTAGGCAGATTTTTACATAAAAATGAATATCATTAGCTGAAATTGAAAAAAACCAACTAACTACTTCTTTATACATTTTGGTGGCTGCAAGACACAGTATTGCAGAGAAATAAATCATGTAGCCCACATTCAACATATGTGGTTGTTCTTATTGCTAGGAGACGCTTAAGTGTTATACACTTTCCTTTTGTAAGAACTCCAGATCTGCAAAAATCAATTTGTCTCCTAAATAGTAAATCTGCTAAAATCTAAATATGTTAGGATAAGAAATTCACCTTAGCATCTTTAAAAGCATCTCAATAAGCATCTCAGAAACTGTTCATTTACTAATATTAACATAGTTAATATTAACAATATTAATGTCTTTCCAACATTAACATAGCTAATGGCTCTTTCTCAGAAGCATTTTAATGTAAAAGAATTAATACTGCATTTAATGATATAATTCTCTTAAGTAGCATATCTCCTGAGGTAAACCATATTTAATCAAAAAAATGTAAATCTGTATTGAGTGAGCCACTTGATACTGATAAGTAGGCATACTGTATATGATAACAATCTGTTTTTCAGGAGGTAATTGCTGAAATCTATTCATAATCTAATTCATTTCTTAATTAACCTGTGTAAGATAAGGGAAAAGCCTTGTTATTTATCTTGTATAAAACAAACAGGGAGGAAGTCATGTTCTTCCGTTGAGTGTGCTTAAAGGAAGAGTCATGGCTTTCTGATATTCATTATTATCTGTGTTGGTAGTTAGGCTACATGACTACTTGAAATTTGAAGGTAAGGCTCAAGTGTGCAAACTGACTACTGGACTAGACCAGCATACTCAGAGAGAGTAAGATCTTTAGTGCTGTGACAGTTCCAGATTCTCCAGTAATTTTAGATTGCACAAGGAACCTAAAGGCTCCTGAAGACTAGAATATTGTTGCAGCTCTATTTCTTTCTGTCTCCCAGTGCTTTCATGGTTGCCTTTGATTCTCATTATTTTCTGCAGTCTCAGGTTTAACCTGTCTCTAGTTTGGATGCTCAAAAAATGTGACCTGTAGACTAGATTGTGAGCAGCATCTCCCAGGGAGTCATCAAACGCCCAATTCTAAGTCTAGTTTGAACATGCTGAATCAGACCTGCATTTTAACACCCATGCTTCTTTCTTTGAATGAAGTAGGTGCCTATCTGAGAAATGAATCCTAGATTTTCCTGAGTACCTTTCCTACCTCGGCTGTCATTCCAACGAATCCCCATGTATTTACATTGTAAAAGGCAAGAGTCAGCTATCAGGTAATAAATTTGTTATTGTGACATGGTCTAGCAGTTTGTAAAAACCCAACATATTCATATGGTTTGTCAATTTTATCAGGCAAGAACAGCAAACAATACTATTTTGAGCCTCTCAGGTGTACCTCCTATGTTGGTTTGATTTGCATTCCAAAGAGAATTCTGCTTCTAGTTATTCCTAATTTCTACTACTTTCCCTAATCTTCACATTGAACATTGTAAGCCACAGTAGATGACAATGGATTGGAGTGGAGGCAAAATAAATAAGTACCAGCCTCACAGCCAAAGGATAATGAAAGTAAATGTCCCCTTAGATTTTCTGTGTGTGCTGAAATGGATCCTGACATCAGAATCCTCGGGCTGAGGGAATCAACCTCCTAGTGGCTGGAGGTGGGGCCTGACAGGTCACAGAAGTTTTTAGCCACTTGTAGTTGTCTCCTTTTGATTAGAAAATTGGAGCAATGAGGTTGCCCTATGTCACTCAAGGGCTATTGTGGAAAACAGTCAGTAGTACACAATAAAATACTTTTCAAAGGGGTATATGCAAATAAGAAGTTAATGTAAGGTCCCAAAAATATATGTCAGTCTATTCCATTTTGCAAAACAGATAAAAAAAAAAGTCAATGTCCATACACCATTTTATGTTTTCTTGTACTTCATGGGTTTTTGGAAAGTGCCCTCTTTTTCTCCAGAGATTGCAAATAGAATTCCATGCTCTATGGACATGAACATTTCTCAGAATACTGCTATTAAATCTGTGTCTCAATATCCTCAGAATCTTTTAAAAAGGCTGTGTTTGCAGAACGTTGGGAACACTGTGATTCTGACATATCCTAAAATTTGAGGCACTAATTTAACTATGCTTTGATTGTTGATGTCTGGAAAAATTTTAAAAAAATTCAGTTTGTAGATATTTGCATTTTGGTTTTATAACACTCAATTGCCCTTTCATGCTTTAAAATATTAATAATAATGTTTCTGCTTTTTTTGAAATGATGGTGTTTGCTTCACTCAATTGAAATTTCTTTAGCATCCATCAGAACTGTGAAGCCTTGTGATTGAACAGTAAAGAGCCTTCACTACTCTTGGCTTTGATAAACCATTAGAGAAATTATTCTGTTGATAAATATAATATTAGGTTAGACTTCTGGTAGAGATGCCAACCTCAGATGTGGCCTCTGTTGGTGATCATTTAAACCACTGTACCTGTTTAAGTATTCTGTGTCTTTTATTGTCTTTAATTTTAATTAAGAATTATGTAGCTTTCCTTTATAAGAATTGTAATATTCTTCTTGGAACATAAATCAGGAGAATGGGTCTGGAATGATTAGATTGATTTGCTCCTCTTTGCTACATTTTGATATAAGTTCAATATTCTGCTGTCATAGTGGATAATGGTGGACATGGGTTTTCACTTGGGAATTGGTTACCTCATCAAGTTAACTCATTGGTACTTTTATGACATTGCTGACCATTTACAGAGGAGAAAATATTTTGCTTTTAAAAATTTCTATCAGCTGAGCCTAAAGTTCTAGAAACAGGCTCTCACAGTCCTTTCTGAAGTGATTAATGAGACAATCTTTCTAAAGTAGGCACCACATGGATCATGCCTTTTCCTCCCTAAATCTTCTTGATGGCTTTCAAACTCCTTCTGTGGGAGAACCACTCAACTCAGTGTCTGCATTATACAACACCCTGGCAATGCAGTTTCAGTCTGCTTCCCTCCCTTGTAACAGTTCATCCTGCCTCCTGCTCCCTCCTCCTTCCCTCTGTCTCAGGCTGTAAGACATAGTTCACTCCTGCCTGTGAGTGTGATGGCAGTATCTTTGACATGACTCACTTATGGTCTTAGGGTTTTTGAGGCAGGCAAGAGAAATAACTTGATTCATAAATGGGTGAGTGAATGATTTTACAATGAACTGAATGGAAAGCCATGCTGTGCTTCAATGGGGTATTTGATAAGCCTTTTACAGATTTCCTTGAAGCATCTGATATTGGCACATATACCTGGAACTGGTGAGGGACCTTTCCTGGTCTATATATCATAAATTTAAGTGTGATAGAATGAGGCTTAGCATCCTCAGAGAGCACCAGAATTCAAATTTAGAAACTGAAATTTACATATAAATAGAAAAGCAAATCAGTTTTCCACAAAAGTATTTTTAAAAACACACACATACACAATAAGAGGCTAACTAATTTAAGGTCTGTACAAACTGAAAGAATATTTTTAACTCAATTTTAATTAAGCTTCATGAAGTATTTGACCCATATGTAAGAAAAGAAGAAAGTATTCTCTAAACATTCCAAACAACATTGAAAGGTGCTGATGGCCTAAAAACGTATATAATTCACCTGTCTAGTAGTCAGCCAAATAATTCCTAACAAAAATCCAGGTCAGAACACTTCACTCTTGAGACATGTGTTGTGAGATGTGAGACACATGTAAATCGACAGAATTACTTAGTGCTCTGCTTTCTCTTCTTTATTCCCACGTCATCCTCTATAAGCAGAGCATTGAAAGTTTGTCTCCAAGCATTTTGTCTTCCCTTGGGGGAAATGTGAAAGAAAATTATGTCTTAGAATGAAACCACTTTAATGTGTACTCATTTATTCCAGCGGACAGGCAGGATTGGAATACAAGATAAGTAGTCATTTTGATATATTGAACTTGGGAAATATTTATAGCTAGCTACCATGATATTTGAAGTGGTAAATGGAGAGGGAGAGAGAGAGAGATTTTGTGTATGTGTGTGTGTATGTATGCATACATGTGTGTGCATGATTCTTAGCTTTCTCCGTTCTGAGGGTAACTACTTTTCATCTCACATTAATTGAACTAAAACTGCAATAAAGTCATTGCCCAGGATTCGATGTTAAATAGAGGGACTAGTAACGTTAATCTCACTTGGTAAGAATAAAGGAGAAACAAAACAAAACAAAACATCCAGTCGTAGCACCTAAATACCTACAGATTATTGGACTTCAACAGGCTGAGTACACAGCAGATTACCCACTGTCTCAGAAATGCTTGTCTCTAGCTTTAGTATCTCCCCAAATTAATTTATGCATATTTGTAACCACCCTAACAACATACAAGAAGCATTGTTTCCTTTTTCTTTTCTACATTTGCTTGATTCAGGTGTTCTTCATTGCTAGGTGTAAATCACATTGGCACAGCATATTTTTACACCAACTGTGAACACTCTGACTTTACGCTGAAGGGATGTCCATCCATATCTGGATATCAAATAATGTAAAATTTAAATAGAGATAACTGTCACCAGATTGATTTTCTGAGTTCTGTGTGGTTATCTATTTCTATTTATTTTTATGTTACTGTTAAGAGAAAGTACGTAGTGGAAAAATAAGTTCATTTTCTATCCTATTCTTTACCCCTTGTTCTACCTTGTTTAAAACTTGGACTCTTGTATCAGATATTTGTGCATGCTCTTCACATGGCCTGTAGTCAATGAATTCAGTGCAGTTGTCCCTGGTTTTCAGCCTATCCGTCATTTTCATAACTATAATTTTGAGGCCATCTGTCATGGGATCTGAGCATTTCTTAGAATTTCGGGGCTCAGTGGTCTTACAGATAACTGAAAAATACAGAACAAGACAATACCTGCTATGCATACCTTCCTGGAAAGATGAGAAAATTCCCACAATGTATAAGATGAGTCCTCTCTAGGATTAACTAATAATTTCCTACTATATTTTAACTGGCATTAATTTTTTTTATTTCATTTGTATGTAATAAAAGTTTCTCTAAAAATCATATAGTAACCTACTTTTGACTCCTTTTTGTAACTGCTGGGACAAGACAAATATGTAGAATTATATTTGAAGTGTTAAAAATAAAAAATTAACTTCAAAAGGCTTTAGCATTTGCATATTCCCAATTCTTATCAATATGGTAAACAGAAAAATGTAATATACAATGTCATCTTCAAAATCTTACACTCTGGCAAGGATTTGTATATTTTAGGAATAGATCACAAAACCTTAAATCTAATTTTAGTGGAGGTTTTGCTGTCTTCATTTCTTCTTTTTCTTTTCATAATGTGGTTTTTTTTTTTTGGTGTTTTTGAGACAGGGTTTCTCTGTGTAGCCCTGGCTGTCCTGGAACTCACTCTGTAGACCAGGCTGGCCTCAAACTCAGAAATCTACCTGCCTCTGCCTCCCGAGTGCTGGGATTAAAGGTGTGTGCCACCAATGCCTGGCTCATAATGTGATTTTTTTATTATTGTGATTTATTTACAATGTTATTTAAAATGCATAATCATAAATAAGCAATAATGCCATTTAATTAGGTGTTGTCATTCTGGGTAGTGGTAACAATATCTAGACATTTTTTGGCATTTTTTGATAATCTGGAATCATATTTTAAAACTACTGTTTGGGTAAATGTTAGTTGAAAAAAAATTATAAGTATTTTTCTTTCCGCAAATGGTGGATAAATCTTAATAACTCAGTAGCATAAAAATAATATTAAGACTATGATAAAGCCTGGGAATCTAAAGCCTTCTCAGCTAGATTTATACAGATTGACGCAGGCTTTCTGTTCTTCAACATATCCTTAATTTCTGGTTTGCCATTTTCCAAGTCCTAGGAATTAGACAAATTGAAAGATGATTTTTTTAAATTAAAAATTGTACATTTACATAAAGAAACTTTTTCATATTAAAATATTTCATCTATCTATATATTATATTGAGTTAATAATAAATGTCATCAGGTAAATGAATAACTGTGATGGAAGTTATCTTATAAATATTTAAAAACTACCTCATGAATTGAATTCAGTTTTGTAAGTAAAATATTTCAAACTTAAGTGTAAAAAGCATTGTACCCATTTGGCTTAAAGAATTGAATACTATTTACTGTAACTAACAAATCTTTCTAGGTCCTTCATTTCACAGTTGTATTTGCCATTCAGAAGTACGCGCCTTCCCTTTGATTTATTTCTTTTTTTGTAAGACTTCTTTGTAACATTATTTGGAAAAAAATCAAAGCTAAGTGGCTTTGTCCATTTCTTTATGGTTCTAAGGCTGTGTGAAGATTTATTTCATTAAGTATATGAATCAAATGGGAGAAGTAGGATAACGTGGGGAAAATTGCTTTCTCTTCCTGCACTAATCTCTTTGAACCTTTCAAAGGGTTTTAGAATTGTACCATTATAATCTTGATCATTTAGTTAATGGAACTCATCTATAAAAAAGAGGTAAGAAAAGTATAGGAAATGGCACAAAATTTGCAGGGCAGATTCTAATTTTCTTGAGAAATGATCTAACTTATCCTTGTAGTCAAAGCTAAGAATTTTAAGCAAAAAAATAAGATTGACTGGATAGCAAGATGATATAGGGGGCACTAGTATGGAGTCACCTCAACTGTGTCAGGATCTGACAAGGAAATTGGCTGGAAGCATCGCCCTATTTTTGATAGCCTTTCTTTGAACTTCTGAAAATACTAAAGACTTTAATGTCTTTTGTTTTGCTCTGTTTTCCAAATTATTGTCTACATGATTAAACCATTAAAAGAAAATTTCCCAAATTAACTGAGTTGTATTTCAAATTGCATCCTACTCTGAGTGGTGTCATAAACCCTCACACCATCCATTTCTATCCTGACAAATAAAAATCGTGTTTTTGTTCAGGATATACATGCAGTATACTTTACCTGCTGATTAATCACTGAGTAGCCCTTGCGTCTTGGTTATTAGCTTATTACCATAAGTCTGCATTGTAGTTCATGATGGTACCAGACCTCAAGATAAATGATCCTGACAGTTCTGAAAGTAATCAGGTAAAAAGACTTAATAAGAAAAAAAATAATTGCTAAGATTGATGCTAACTACTTCAAATGTTATGGTCACAGTGTCTGATAAACAATTAAAGATAGAAAATGCATTTGATTATAAAGTTATTTATATAAAGTTAGTGTTGACGAACTTAGGCAGCTGCTTGGTATCTTAGTATGTATCCTCCATAGCCAGGCAGGGAATACTCCATCATTATCTCTTGAATAAAATAAAATATCACTTTCTTTTTTAGAAAGTGGTCAGTCATATTATTCTGCTTTGGCTGCAGAATCATGTAGTTTAGTCTCAGAAAAAGTAGCATCAGTTTTGACTCTAAGAACATGTGTTACGTTCTGTCTTTTAATACTTTTACATGGTCACCCAAGTTGATAGACTTTCTTAAATCATGTAATTATAAACCTCTAGTTACTGTATTTTAAAAATCAATCATAGGGATAAATTTTGTGATTAAGAAACAAAGTTTTATTGGTCAATGTGCAGATCCACCAAAATCTCTTGAGGATATTTAACCTGCAGAAACTTGGTAGTAGAATGGTATGACTTATCTGGTTTAATCAGATGCAGTTACAGATAGAAGGCCATGTGACTCTAGTATCTGTAGTCATTGTCTGAGTAAGCCTGAGTTTACCAGTGAGTCATTATGGATTTTCACTCTACACACTGAGCATGATGTGATAACAACGTGAGATGAGACTGAGCTGATCTGGCAGCCTGAGTTTACCAGCTGTCCCTTGGTGATTTGGGCACAGGGCATTTAGACATCATTTCTGACCCTGAGTACCATTATATCAATAGATTCCATCTGGCCTGCTCTGGTTCAGAAGTTTACATTTTCCCAGGAGGTATTATTGTCCATGACTGATCTTTGTTCACAGAATCTTTTGTTTCCCTGCTTGGGAGTCATTCCTTTCATGCTTTGGGATTTGGTTCCAGTGCCTGGACTTCATTTTAGAATCAGTCATTCATAGCACAGGAAACACAGGGGTATAAGATGCCTAATGATGAACAGAAATGGAAAGGTATTATAACACATGGTTTTAGTTTTTCCTGTACTTTGAAGCCACTAAGTACTACATACATACATACATACATACATACATACATACATACATACATACATACATACATACTTTTCATAAATATTCAAAAACCTTAAAATAGTATGGACTAATATATGGCCTTCAATAAAATAAAATATATTAATATGATATTTGGATACTACTAGTAGTATAGGAGGCCTTTATAGACAGAGGAACGAAAAAGACTGTAACAACACATCCTCATATATTGGTTGATGTCATGATGGTTGATGTTACAGACCAAAAATGGCCCTGTTGTTCTGGGCCTCATGATGCAATGTGGTCTGAAAAAACACAGTAATCTTGTGGAAACACTGTATCTTTTATTTAATTAGTTACTCTTTACCTGATTATACATTATCTTTAGATAGATTGTAACCCATATGGAAATGAGCCTATTTCCTTAGTCCCTCGAGTGCATCTGAAAAAAGAGCCAATGCCCTGAGTTATTAAATAAGTGCAATATGACAATATGATGAAAAACTATCTTCATGTAAACTCAGTGCTGAAATTTACTAACTCAAATGCAGGGGCAAGACTACTAACTAGTTAATAAGAAATCTTCACTAAGAAGATTATTTCTCAATTTCTTGCCAAACATTAAATCTACAATTTGCATACTATTGATAAACTATGCTACTTTTTGATGCATGCTTAAACTAGTGGCGGCTCATCTACCCATATTAATATAGGTGGATGGGTGTAAGGCTCTTCTCCCCATCTACATTCATGTGAAGGGTTGTTTGCCTCATTTGGCTGTTTTCAATAGTATGTGTTTCTTATGTATTCCATTTTAGGTTATTTTATGGTGTTTTATCACTAAGCTGTGATCTAAATGGATAATTTGACCCTGTGAAAGATTACTCAAAGGCAGATTAGATAGCAACTAAGAAAGAGTCTCTAAAATCATACTTGATGGTTTTCTTGGCACATAACATACCTGCTCCATGCTTGTACTTACAGTACACTCACAAACCATGCACATGTACATCCACACACCTGCACATACACACAAACACACACTGTATAAAACAGAGTCACTATTCTGAAGTATTCTGTGTCATGTGTCCCTAAGGCATCACTAGCTTTGCAAATTTACCATGTGGAACCATAAGACTTAGTGCTAATTCATCTTCAGTTAATTTCTTATTAAAATCAAAAGACGAAATACGAAGTTGACAAAAGGAAAAGAATATGGAATAGTGCCGTGGAAAACTGGGGTTAACAATTTTTACTTCATTTCTCTACCAACATATGATGAAGACACATAAGATGTCGTCAATCAAGAGGGGTCGTTAGAAATTCCCCTGCCCACCTGAATGACCAAAACACTTAGAAAGATATATTAAAGGAAGACACATTTATTTTGGCTTGTGGTTTCAAACGTTATAGTCTGTGATTGTATGGCCCCATTGTTTCTGGACCTGTGGGTAGTCAGAACAATACAATAGAGTATAATAGAGCAAAGCTGCTCACCTCCTGATGTCTAGAAGCAAAGGGAGGCGAATGGAGGAGGAAAATGTGAGAGAGACAGGAAGAAGGAAGGAGGGAGGTGAGATAGAGTGACGGAGCAAGGGAGGGAAGGAAGGAAGGAATGTAAGAGCAACACAAGGTGGGGGGGACAAGCATGCAGAAACCAATTATCTCCTTCAGACAACGCTTCTAGTAACTTATTTCATCAAATTAAATTCTATCCCCTGCCATATCTACCACCTGTTAATACTCCATTCAACCCTGGACTCCACCGATGAGGTCAGTCTCCTGATCCAGTCACTCCTGAACCTTGCTATCATTAGCAACTAAGCCTTTAATACAGAAGCCTCTGGAAAGCCTGCATAATCAAGTTGTAACAACAACAATTCTGAAAAGTTTGTTGTTGTTGTTGCTGCTGGGTGGTGCCCCTACTCCTGTAGTTTCTATTTTTCTAGTATATACCAAAACCCAGTAAGTTCAACAGAATGGCAGGCTTTCACCATAAATAATTTACCTAAGTAATTTGGACACATTGATACACCCTGTCAGTAACTGGCTAGAAACACGTTTCCCATGTGAAGTTTTCAAAGGATAGCCAAAAGCCTAGCATGTTCAAGACCTTCCCTGAGAGAGCAAGGGTCAGGTTTGCTGCATTAACACATTTTTATATAATGCCTTACCCAAGGGGTGGTATGTATAATAAGTGTATTTAAAGGAATCACCTTTGAAGAGTGACCATATTATAGAAGAAAACTCGATTCATTTATAAGGACCATTTATGAGCTGGAATTGGGGGGAGACATGCACGATTTGCTGAAGATGTGGGGTTGGGTTTGCATTTATAGCAGATATGTATTGTTGGTAAAGAGTTTTTTGAGAAATTCTCTGTGGTGGGAACAGATGATGCTCTTGCTATAGTTGAAAGAATACCTGGGACAAGAGCCTGGAGTATGATACACTTGGGTAGATTGTAAGAAGCACAGCCAGAGGCAGAAAATCTCTCCTGAGGACTTAATAAAATTTGACTGGTAGATCTCATTCAAAATCCTTAATCCACCTCAATAAAACATACTCAGAACTTTATCTTCTGGAGCTACCTTGCTGAATAATGCCATCAGTCAAACCTCCAAATCAACTGCAGTCGTGAATTCCTTATTGACACAACCAAGGGTATAATTTATTTAATAGAATTTTTCTATTCTGTTCTGAAATAAATTGAGATTCATAGTCACATGGTAGTCTGCCTTAGCCAAATATTTCTATCCTTTCTCAGGTGATTCCAGCCAGTAAATATGCTTTCTGCATAACTTGCGAATGTTCCTTCAGAGAATGTACCGTGATGGCTTGCTTCATTTATCAAGTGCAGAAGGGAGTTGCAGAGATAGCTCAGTCAGTAAATTACTTGTTATATAAGTGTGATACCTGAGTTGAGTTCCCAGGACCCACATTAAAAGGTTCATGCGGTGACTCATGACTGTAATGCTATGATAGATTTGTGACTGGGACGATCTCAAGGGCATGCTGGACAATCAGTCTAGCCAAATCAGTGAGCTCATGTTCAGTGAGCATCTACCTCAAAAATGAGTTAAAGAACAATTGGGGAAGATACTTAATGTCAGCCTCTGGCCCGTACTATCATATCAATACATAACTACATGCAAATTCCCACATTCATTCATCTTCACACAAGCATAGACATACCTCAACACATATAAAGTACAGAACATATAATATGGTAATAAATGCCGCTGTAATGAATTTTAACTTTGTAAGGTTCATGTCTAAGCATACAATTACTTTCTGGTAGTTTAGCAAATATGTACTATGAGTATCATTTATGTACAATGGTCAAGAGAAAGAGTTAAAATGGTTTCAATACAACTCTGGGTTACTTGCAAAATATTGAAATAGCATCATTGGGATGGGACATAAAACAGACTTATCCATTCCAGAATCACTTTCTTCACCTTTGCTTTATTTACTTTCTGGTATAGGATGGTTTTGTTAGATAATTGTCTTGTTGGAAAACAAAAGGAACCAACAGATGCAACTTCAGGAAGGAAGGGTTTATGCTCCTTTATGTTTCCCAGGATACAATCCACCACAGTGGGGGACTTAATAGCAGCAAGAAAATGAGTTGACAGGTCACATTGTGCCATCTGTGCAGAAGCAGAAGGTGATGACTATGGTCCCCACCTTTCTTCCCCCCTCACTCTACTCTTTTTCTTCCAGTGGGACATTTTTAAAGACAGACTTTCTCTGTGTAGCCCTGGCTGTCCTAGAGATCACTCTATAGACCAGGCTGTCTCAGACTCAGAGATCTGCCTGCCTCTGCCTCCTGAGTGCTGGGAATGAAGGCGTGCACTACCACTGTTTGTCCATTTATAACTAGTCTGAGACCTCAGCCCATTCGGTCAGCCCCACTCACATTAATGAAGTCCTCCAAGCCTGTCAATTTAGTTTAGATAATCTCTTCCAAAGTGATTCCTGGTGACAGCAGAGTGGCTCTAATGGCGATCCATCACATTGGCATAGAAGAGACTTTAGAGATTCCATAGAATAGCATGAGGATAATTGAAGATATTGTATGGCTCTTTCAGGTTCACTCATCATTGGGAAGCTTCATGATGATGTCTTTTGGAAATATAATAAAATACCTTCTCTAATAACACTATATGTACTACTTCAATCTGTAAACAATCTCAAAATGTATTAATATTAATTTGCTTATTGTACATATCAGTTCAGAAATGTGTGTATATAGAAATTCTCCTCTTAAATCCAAATGGAAGTTATCAGATAGAACTAATGTTTTTGTGAGCTGAGTAGCGAGCTATGTCAGAGAAAATTCTTCTGTAACGTTTTTCAAGGATGGTTTAATTAGGATACAGTAGACAGATCACAGAGAACCTGTTGAGTAGATTGTCCTTCTTATTATGTGTGTTTTCACTGAAGCTGGGAAGGAAAGCATCTTGTCCCATAGATCCCTCTGTCTTATCTCTGAATGACTTACTTGTTTGTCAATTTTAAGAATGATTTAAGATGTCCATATGTGTTTTGAAAGCCCATGAAATGAGAATAAGTCAATCACAGTATAGAGAAGCCAACTCTGACTTTTCCAGTTTTCCTTCCTGCATCTCTGTAAGGATCCATTTTGACATAATTTCATATTCTCTAAAGTCCATTCAAAAATAAGATCAGCATCTAACCCCCTTTCATACTAGAATCTTGAATCATCTACTAGCTGAAATATGAACCTAAAAGTGATACATCCATGCATCTATGTGCAAGATTGACTATCCTTGTTTATTTAAAATGTTATCAGAGAAAATATAATTCAATATTAAATAGCAACCCAACAGGTTTTTACAAGTCTAGACACTAAACTCACAAATTGTCTCATTAGGAAACTTCTCAGGACTTCCTGAGGGCTTGTTTAGTTTTGGTAAATCCAATCAGAGTGAGCAAAGAATTGTCTTTCCCAGTGTGCAGGTGTGGATTCTGATAAGAGCAAGCCTTTACCAGCACAGTGCTGTGTGGCTGTAGATTGGTCACTAAATCTATAGGGTGGGACCTCCACATGCTGTTGCAATGAGTGACATATTACATTGAACCCCACTAATGTGCACAATGAGTACATGACAATAAAAATGAGCTATTTCAAAGTACAAATAGCATTTTTTTAAAAAAAGAATAAAAAATATTACTAAACAATGAGAAAAAGATGAAGTCAAGGCTGTCAGAAGTCCTGACCTCAGAAGTCATGTGGTCATATAAGCATATTTCAGCCAAGAACCTGTCTACTCTTTCTGCAAATCTTGCAAAGGAGTGATTTTGAGTGCTAAACAAATACCTAGAATATTAATCAGACCTCACCTAAAATGAGAAATATGAACATTATCATATTTAGGTTCTAAAACTCCCTTATTTGTTCTCTAGAGTAAAAGGAATGAAAGGAAATAATGAAGGGGATTTAAGAAATAGAATCAATACAAGAGCCTCTTCTGCTGATCTTCATTCTGTCTGCTTATATGCTAAGATTCCAGGTGCCCGAAAGAGACTAGTGGGCCTGATGATGGTTATGGGGAAAGTTGTGTTATGCTGTGCTATACATATCAGAAGAGAAATGGTAAACTTCATGTCAGAGAATTGAGTATACCTCATTTAATCAAGACGCTGAGCTAAGTAACATGCAACTGAATTCTTAGACACTAGGGAAGCTGAGGAAGGAGGATGGTAGAACTCGAGACCAGTCTGTACTGTATGACAAAACTTTATCACATAAAATAAACCTGAAAAGGATCAAAAGAAAAGAATAGGGAAGAAGAAAGAAAGGGATGAAGGGCAGGAGAATAGAGAGAGGAATGGATGAGGGAAGAGCAGTGGCAGACTTGGCACAGATTGGCATAACTCCCTGAGACATACCGCTCTACATGTGAGGCAGATGGACAGTTCTGAGGTTGACCTAAGCTTTGTTCTAGAAGGTCTTATCAGGTTGTTAGAAAATTGTATTGCTTAATTTTGTTGTAAGGTGCTCCATATGTCCTTAATAATGAGGCAGGATACACATGTGAGTGAAACTCATTGCCTTGGGGAACTCTGCTTAGTGCTGTCGTTCTTAGAGCCCAACACATCCTTAGGAAACAATGTTTGCCTTCGCATGTAAGCTATGTCCAGTGTGACCTACAATACAGAGTAATAAAAGGAGAGAAAAGTTAGAAATTATCCCAGACCCATAAACAGCAACAGCTCTAAAAGACTGTCAGTTCCCACCACTTGCTTACTTCTGGTCCTATAAGTCTTGTGCCAAAGAGAATGTCAGTATTGTATTCTTTCATTCATTCAGTCAGTGAGCATTGAAGTATTGTCAAATGGCAGTTGGAGGGAGAATGTTTTCAAAATAAATGTTTCCAGAATAATGTCAACAGAACTAATTAGATTTTCTTATTGAACATTCAGTAGATGCAGAGGGACTAGAGAATCCTGTGCAACCATTTACAAAGCATATGAATCCCATTTGGTGTGCAGTTCACTGATATGAGCACAGTCCTGCCTTTTTCTCCTTGGCTCCCAGATTTCTCCTCATGCAAATTGTTGAATTTGGTACCCAGGATTCTCTATACGATTCAATAAAGACTGTAAGGTAAGGTAGGACTCCATTCAGCAACACATTAGACTCTAACATATCTTTTATGTCTTCGGGAAAACAGACTGCACTGTCTTGTTTGGAAGGACCATCCAAAAGAAGCATGTCCAGTCATTGTGGTTGATGAAAAATAGTGGTAGTTGTAGCCTGTAAGTTTTGAAGTTATAAATGCCTGATTCAGTGGCATAATACTCTGTATTAAACACATTTAGCTTTCATAAAATGTTCTTGTATTGAGGAGAACATCGCCTCCATGATTAAATCAATGTTCTCTTAGCCCTTCATGAACCCATATCAGGATAGTTATAAAGGCTACCGATCCCTATCTTTTGGTAATGCTTCAGTAGAATGCTGTTCCTCTTGCTTGGAAACTGAATTTTCAATCCTTATGGTGTTCTATCCTCTGCTGACCTACTGAAATGAAAGACTAGGAGTCGTGATTAAATCTAATTTTCCCTCCTGTAGTGGCCGGATGAGCTGGGTCAGCAGGGCCAGACCTTGCAGATGGCTATAAAATACCTTTGTGATTTGATCTCCTTGCTGTCCCATCCATTTCTGTACATGCCTGTCAATGTCAACCTTTACCACCATGACAAGTTCTCAAGGTGAGGACAGGGCAAATGAACAAGGGTGTTTGTGGCGCCTCTCGAGAGTGCTGCTTATCAAATCAGTCAGGCAATGAACCAAGTCTGGCTTGTAAACGACAAGATAGGTTAGCCCATTAACAGGAAGGAAATGGTTTAACCCATGTAAGCACATCACTGGAACTTCACAGCCTTGTGAAACCGACATCAGCTCACACATTCATCATTCCATTTGTTTTGAAATAAGCTAAAAATGCCTTTCTCTTGTTCTTTAAATTTTTTTATCTTCCTTTCTCAAAACATCTCTCTCTCTCTCTCTCTCTCTCTCTCTCTCTCTCTCTCTCTCTCTCTGTGTGTGTGTGTGTGCATATGTGAATGTTTGAGTGCATGCACGTGCATGCAGACACACACAGAGGGAAGAAAAAGTGCATTTCTGTGGTGTGGTGTTTGAGGAATATTTAGATATCACTTCAGGAATCATGGGTACATTTTGTGCGTACTCTGCAGTGGTATTGTACTTGCTTATCAGCCTATCGTTTATCCTTATGTCACTTGGACTCACATGGCCGGGAAAGAGCATAAAGAAAGATTAGTTTGAGGCATGGTTCAGAGGTTACATGAATTTCCTCCTGCTCTTGGATACAGCATCATAGTGATGGGGGCATGTGTGGTAAGAGTCTGTTCATCTCCTGATAGACAAGAAGTAGAGAACTCAGGAAGGTAATTGGGGATCAAGTATAACATTCAATCAAAGGCATAGTCACCTCTTTCCTCTATCTAGACTATTGTTTATAGTGCCAAGTATCTGTGGACCAACATTGTATATATAAATCTGCTGACCCATTTTGCATTTAACCCATAACACTTGCATTACCACACCAACTCTAATATGAGAAGTAATTTGACCTTACTGTGATAATTCTGTTTTTTATTCTAATGACCAACAGAGGTGTGTGTTTTCACTCTGATAAGTACTATATATATATATATATATATATATATATATATATATATATATATATATATATATATATATATATATATATATATATATATATATACGCACAGACTCACCTGGAGGTAACATACTTGTTTCTTTTTCAGACTGGAAGTATGAAATTGCAAACATCTTTCCTCGGAGTGAAGAGGGAGTGGAAGTCGACTCTCAAGCATACAGCCACAGGTGGAAAAGAAATGTGGACCCTTTTAAGGCAGTAGACACAAACCGAGCCAGCATGGGCCAAGATTCTCCAGAGTCCAGAGGCTTCACTGATCTGCTACTGGATGATGGCCAGGACAACACCACCCAGATTGAAGTAAGTAAATATTGTGGATAATTAATTTCAATCAATTGTTCATTAATAGTAGAGACCAAGCTCTACTATGCACTATACTCTGTGCTTTTGGGGACTTGATTTTAAAGAACATATATATATATATATATATATACACACACACACATGCTAGTCATTGGTTCATTTATTCATGAAATAGACAGAGAGGATGGGAGCAGTGGAGACAAAAATGAAAGAACACAGAAGGGCTCACTGGAAATCCACTGTCCAGAGAGTCAGACCATCATAACTAGATTATGTCTATGTTAGTTGACATTTTTGAAAAAGTACATACCAGTACGACTTGCTGTAGGGTGTGGTGAATTCTCCTTGAGATAGCATATCAGAAAGCTAACAAAGAGGCTTTGCCCAGGAATGGCTATTTACTCAAGTCTTGGTCAATTAAAAAGAGTTCACTTAGTTCATAAACTATCAGCGAGAAGTGAGACAATCATTCCCGCTAAAAAGAACCACATCTAGAGGGGACGGGTGTTGTAACAACTGCATAGCATGCTGACGTCTTGCATGCTTAACTAACTGTTCAGTTTGGGCTATGTTTTGGGAGTTTAATGGGATCTAGGCCTTTCATTGCTAACAAGGATACATTTTTGAAAGAAGTGGAGTGACTGATCAGTCTTTGGTTTTAATTCATCACCTGTTGTGCTGGAGCCATGAAGTAGGTGACACTTTAGAGTAGTTGAATGAGTATGCCTTTGCAGGACATATTGGAAGCAGATTTCAGGGTTGCTTTCAAGGCCTCACAGGAGGTGATAGGGTTCTAAGACCCTTAAAATTACAAGTCATAAAAATATGATCTTGATTGTGAAATAAATCTAACAAAATCAAATGTGAACATCTTTCAGGAGAAAGCAAGGACCATTAAGAAGATAAGAAACGTTGGTTTTCTACAGAAATAGGGATGGCTTCCCATCTCTTACATTTGTTAAAAATGTGTATGTGGATGTGTTTAGTGAGGAAAGGTAGTACCTCTGGTGATCTGTGAGTGTAGGCTGTTGGGTGGGAGGCTGTTGCACTAACTACAAAGAGCATCTTAGGTGAAGAGTTGAATGGAGTTTAATTTTCTATGGTTGATGCTTTGTAGAAGGGACAAAGAACAGAAACCCTCAGCTCTGCATCTCTCTCAGACCATGCATGCTACTTTAGCTGAGGTCAGGGCATGATTTTTCTTCTTGGACTAGTTGTTGTAGAGGTTGGGATGAAATTTGGGCTGGGGTATATCACCTAGCCATTGTATGTTTGCATATCCTTTCTCCGTTTGACATTTTAGATGCCATTTTCCCCAAGATAATAGACTTATAATTTCTCAGAACCCAGATACTGTCTTTTTATTTATTTTTTTTTCAGGGTTCCCTTTCCTCGTATACTCATTACTTGGGAGCTAGGTCAGTTTCATGAAGCAGACGCTATAATACCATCCTCCAAGAAGAACTGGGGCATGATTTTGATTCCTTATAGTCAGGGAAATTCTCCAAACTATAGACTGACGGAAGAGTAGGTGTGAGAGCTCAGTCATAGCCAATAACTTCTCTATGGCCATAGCAGGTATCCTTTTTTCTCTGTGCCTCTACAGACCCTCTGATGTTAGGCAGTGATATAGCAGACACTGTTCTATTTTGTTTTCTGTTGCTGTGATAAACTCTGGCCAAAAGTACTTGGAGAGGAGTTGGGTAAGGCTTTATTTTCCTTGTATATGACAGTTCATTTCTTTGAGCTGTTAGGGCAGAAATTCAAGCAGGATCTTGGAGACAGACTCTCAATCAGAGACCATGGAGGAACAATGGCTCAATGAATTGCTTCCCTGGCTGGCTCAGCTATCTTTCTCTCCCAGCTAGGGCCCACTTGTTTATGGAGGCATTACCTGCTGTGGGCTGGACCCTGCAAAACCAATCAACTGTTAAGAAAACCCCCCACTAATATACCCATAGGCTCATCTGATGGAAGCAGTCCCTCAATTGAGATTCCTTCTTCTGAGGTGACTCCACCTTGATAAAGTACCATTTCTAAAAGAGGTGTTTCTGGATCCTACGGAGTAGTCTGGCATCTTAACAATGATATTGTATAGCAACTCGGAGTTTCAGCTGTGGTACCTCTCTTCGAGACAGTCTCTAGATAGGGCACACAATGGAGAAAGGAGAACTGAACTGAGTGAATCAGAAACATATACTCACTCAGAATGATGATGCTGAGTGATACACAGAGTAGACCACAGAGTCTTATTTTTTCCTTATTCCCTTTATATCCCACTCACTGCTCCCCTTCTGGTCACCCCTCCCACAATCCTTCCCCCTTCTCCCCTCCCCTCTTCATCTGAGTGAGTAGGGGACCCTGGGTATCCCCCCTACCCTAGCCTTTCAAGACTCTGTGAGGCTAGATGCTTCCTCTCCTACTATGTCCAGACAAGGCATCCTAGCTAGAAGAACATACCCTACATATAGGCAACAACTTTTGGGATAGCCCCTGTTCCAGTTCAGGATCCATATGATAGGCAAGCTACACATCTGCTACATTTGAGCAGGGACACCTAGGCCCAGCCTGTGTATGGAAAGACTAAAATTCAGCATTCTCGTTAGAATGTTACCAGGTACAATTTTGTTGGCTTTTTCTGTTTTCATCTTTCTACAAAGATAGAAAGATGTTATGAAATGCAGCACACTTCCTATTGTATAAGCAGGGACTCTTGCTGGTTTGTTGATTTCTCAAAGTTTTTCTTCCTGTATGCCATCTATCCATAGAGAGACACAGTCCTCTAGATTCTGCTTCTTAATTTGGTACCCAACCTGAAGTGCCAGTAAGCTGCCTATTAAGTGTGCCACTTTCTTTAATGGTTTGGGGGACATGGAAGGTGATAGGACTCATGGGTAAATTGGATTACATCTATCATTGGCATTGCTTGAGCAGACTTCTGTTACTCTGGTAGCTCTGAAGATACAAGTCCAATGTAAGCAGGCAGGATATATTTCTCCACCTGGAAGCTGACTACACTTGGTTTTCCAGTAAGGAGCTATTCCAGTAAAAGTAGCCAGTGAGAGAATGATGCAGGCCTGCCCAGTGTTTGCTGAGAATTAATAAGTATTTTACAAAGCTCACTTTCAACAGATTGTTCCTGCTGGATAAGGCTGGAATCTAATAGCTCTTTCTTTTAGATGTATGAGAAAGGACTCAAAATGGAGTACGTGTTCAGGGTGAAGTAGAAACCTAGCACAACAGAAATTCCCTGGGATCTATGAGTGTTACCCTAGTAAAGACTCCTAGTAAAGGATACAGAGCCTGAACCAGCCCTCTTCTGTAATCCCAGTTGCTTCCAGTAGAGCAACTGGGAAAACAATCCAACCATAAAACTTTTGACCTACAATTTGCCCTGCTACAATAGTGCTAGGGAGAATGGTGGTGCTGAATTTTTAAAAGGGAACAACCAATGACCAATGACTGGTCCAACTTGATACCTACACAGTAAGAGGGAGCCCATGCCTGATACTGCCTAGATGGGTAGGAAGGAACCTGAGGCTGGATATCCCACAGACTGGGATAAAACCAAACATGACAGGCCAAAAAAAAAAAAAAAAAAAGATATGATTCCTAATGATTTTGCTATACACATAGACTGGGCTTAGCATAATCATCACCATAAAGGCTTCATCCAGCAACTGATAGGAGCAGATGCAAAGACCCACAGCCAAAAATTAGGTAAAGATTAAGGAATTCCTCAGAAGTAGAAGAGAAAAGATTACAGGAGCCAGAGGTATAAAGGACACCATCAGATCATAGCCCACAGCCCACTAGTGCTCATAAGAGCCCACAGAGACTGGAGCAACAGCAAGATAGCCTGTATGGGTCTGACCTAGGTCCACTGTGTATATACTATGGTTATGTAGCTTGATCTTCTTGTGGGCTTCCCAACAGTGGGTGTAGTTTTGTTTCTGACTCTTTTTTCTGTTTTTGACACCCTTTTCCTTCTACCGGGTGGCCCCGTCAAGCCTTGATATGAAGTATGTCCCTAGTCTTATTATGACTTGTTATATAATGTTTGGTTTGTGCCCCTGGGAAGTCTGCACTTTTCTGAATGGAAACAAGATAAATATTAGCTGTGAGGGAAGGATAAGTGGCAGCAAGGAACAAGGGGAAACTTGTCAAGTTGTAATATATGAGAGAAGAAAAATATAAACAATTTTAAAAAATAGAAAAAAGTAGTATTCATAAGAATGATTGTTAAGTATATGTGATATGTTCACATGGAAATGGAAATCTATTCTAAATATTACTACCTTAGTTAGTGTTTCTATTGCTGTGATAAAACATCGTGACACAAAGTCACTTGTGTGTGTGAGGGGGGAGATGCATAATTTTATCTTACACTTCCAGATGCATTTTGTCACTGAGGGAAGTCAGGGCAAAAAGTCAAGCTGAGCAGGAAGCTGGAAGGAAGACCTGCAGCAGACCGACCAGCTTGCTTCCACACGTCTTGTTCAGCCTGCCTCATTTTAATTTTTTATTTTTCTTTTCTTTTTTTAAGTTTATTATGGCTGAATCTCTTATTGTTCTTTTTTCATTAATTTATTTGTTTATTCACTTTACATCCCAGACCCTCCAAGAATCCCCCCTCAAACAATCCCACTCCCACCCCCTGCCCTTCTCCTTTGAGAGGGTGGAGATACCCCCTTGAGTATCCCCCCTCTCTGGCACATCTCTAGCTTCTGCAGGTCTAGGTGTTTCATTCTGCAAGCATAATAGAGTATCATTAATAGTGTCAGGCATTGGTACTTGCTCATAGGATAGGTCTCAATTTAGGCCAGTTATTGGTTGGCCAATCCCTCTCTCTCTGTTCCATCTGTGTCCCTTCATTTCTTGTAGAGTGGACAAATTTGGGGTGGGAACATTTGTGGCTGGGTTGATATCCTTTTCTCGCCACTGAGAATCCTGCCTGGCTAGAGGCAGTGGCCTCTTAAGGTTCTAATTCCTATTGCAATGAGTCTCAGCTAAAGTCACTCCCATAGACTCCTGGGAACTTTCCTGAACCCGTCTCTGGCACATCCTAGAGATGCTCCCCCATCAAGTACAAGTGTACTAAAGACCTCAACATAAAACTGGCCACACTAAATTTAATAGTTCAGCCTGTGTCTTATAAATTCAGAATGACACTGCTATGTCTTTCTACACCAATCATTAATCACGAAATTTCTCTATAAATTTTCCTAGTAGTCGATCCGGCATGTTCTCTAGAGATTCTCTTTGCCCAAATGACTCTAGCTTGTGTCAATTAACCAAAAAGCCAGCACAGTTACCTATTAGGAATTTATGCACACAAAGTTATTGCTTGAATTGTTAGCCTCTACAGCTAGATCACCTCTTTGATATGAAAGGAGTCACAAAAGGTTAATCTGAAGATTGAGATGATTCCATTGATGATTTTTATGAAAAAAATGCTACTTTTGTCATTTAGAAATTGTTATAATTTTTGAATTGACATACAAATGAATACATTTCATTTTGTTATTTGCATCTAGAACTTTTAAATATCCTTCCCTTCCTGGCTTCTGGCACTCTAATTAGACCCTTTTGTCCTGCATCTTTCATGTCACAGGATTCTATTTCCTTTCTCTACACTCCTTAAAACCAGTTTTCTTTTCTCATATTTCCCTTGTCCATGACCTATGGTTGCAATAATAGTTACACTTATATACAGTCAGTCTGATTACATCATGGAATAATTTCCAGATCCATCCACTTCTTGATGATTTTCTACTTTAATCTTTATGGCTGATTTCAGTTCCACTGTGCATCATTCTGATGTAGGAAGAATCTGTATGACATTTGCCATAGGGAGCATGCATCAACTTAATCCTAAGCTAATACAAAATTCTACTCTCTGTAATTTTTGCTTGTTTGTTTAAATTAGCATTCTCTGTTTTGTGATCTAATTATAAGAATAATGAATGGAAGTTTGAGGTAATTTTAAAGCTTGTTATCCTACTTTGCAGAAATGTAGTAAAGAGAGATGGACTTGGTAGCACACACCTGCAGATCCAGCATCTGAGAGGCCAAGTCAGTAGGTCCATGAGTTCAATGGTTAGCCTCTGCTGCATAGCAGTGCTACATAGCAGGGCTTTCTCTGAAGAAACAACAAACTAAAGTGTCAAAATGTACATAGCCTTATACTATTTCTGTCATTCAGCTATTTTAATGTTTAGTGAAATTCGACAGGACATTTCTATCCTGGAAGAATTGATGTAGCTATGTACATTTTTTTATAATAAAGAAAAGAAGTGATTCGTTTCAAGTTATACTGTTCTAGTTTTTATTAGTGTGAAAGGTTGGTGGAGATTTTGTCTAGTTTAGCATTTCTATTTCAAAGGCTCTGCCACTTGTAGACCTCTCAAAAAAGGGGAGCAGGATCAGATATCTGAGATTAGGGACTAATGATTACCTGTTGCCTGATAATGCCCTGTTCTAGAAGTTCCCTATCAGTTTATTCTCATTATTTAGTATGATAAGAGAATGTGATAGAATCTTCATGAATAGAAAGGGATTAACATAGTAACACTCGCTGTGTTATTCTGATAACTAGTCTCAGGTTGATGGTGCAGATGCTGAAATTAAATATATTTATTTGTGAACTTGAAAGATGCAAGAATCTCATTTACATTTAAATTTAATTCTAGTTTTAAAAATAAATGATAGAAGTAGCATTCCTAATAATTTTACAACTTGTATGCTTTGGTCCAAAGACTATTTCTATGCTAGTACATGAAGCAAACTCCATCATTATCAGCAAAGCATCATGGAGATAATACAGTTATTCTTTATAGAACCCTTTGAGAGACAGTTATGGATCTTTTCCCATTTATTTTGCAATAAGGAGCTGACATGTCAAGCTAAGAATAATCTATAATTGAGCAAGATATATGATACCCTATTTTAATCCTCATTATCTTTTTAGAGGATGAGCAATAATTGCAGATATCATCTCTGACTGATTTACTATTTTCAGTGTGCTTCTTCTTTTCAAAGTAAAGTCCTCATCAATATTCTAAAAAGGAAATGAATGGAATCCAATCAGAAGTTTACATATTTCTTTCACATCACCAAAACAGAAAAAACTGAATCAGATCTTATTGTCCCTTAATGTGTGATCTCTAGCAATATTCAGTAGAAGAAATGAAGCTAATTTACAACCCACAATAGACAAGCAATATTCAGCCTGGAACAAGCAACTCTTATAGGAAAGAATGACAGTTCTCAAAATTAACTTTCAATGTCAAATCTGTACCAGAAGGTTGGACAAAGTTTTGGTTAAAACAGATTCATTTAAATTCATGCCTGAAATTCTACTTTTGAAACTCAGATGACCATCACTACCCTTTAATGGTTGCAGAATAAATTTTTAACAACTCATTGAAAAAGAGAAGTTGCCAGTCTTTAGTGAATATTGAGGGTCTATAACTGCATCTGGCAACCTTAAGTGGCAACTTTTGTCAGTGATGTCTGCCAAATACAGTGAAAGAGATGTAAGCTCTATTACAGTGGCTCTAAGTCTTCCCAGTGGTGTGACCCTTTAATACAGTTTTGATATTATGGTGACCGCAACCCTAAACTTATTTTTATTAATACTTTTTAACTGTAATTTTGCTTCTGTTATGAATCAGAATGTACATATCTGTGTTTTCCGATGGTTTTAGGTGAACCCTGTGAAATGGTTGTTTGATCCCCAAAGGGGTTGTGACAACTGGTTGAGAACTGCTGCTGTATTCATTCTGCTCACACAGGGGCCATAGGAGGCAAGAGTTGGAGAGATACCTTAGCATTTAAGAACCTTTACTGTTCTTACAGAGGATCTAGGTTAGGTTACTAGTAACCACATGGCAGCTAACAAACTATCTATAAGTTCTAGAAGGTCAAATGCATTCTGGCCTCCGTGTACACTGCACACATTGTACACATACACTTAGGCAGGTGAACACAAATGCACACATGGTCAAATGTGTTTATATACACATTTACACACATATACACACATGCACACACAAACTCACTACCTCACATATATCGCAAGCTAGGAGTGGTGCCATATAGCTTTGATCCCAGTACTCAAGAGACAGAGGCAGGGAAGTCTTTTTTATTCCAGGCCAGCCAGAGCTGCTACTTAGTGATACTCTCCTATAAATAAATAAATAAATAAATAAATAAATAAATAAATAAATAAATAAATAAATAAATAAATGCAGGAAGATATATATATATATATACATTTGTAATCTAAATACTCTAATTCTATAAATTTTTATTAGCAAATCTTTTCTGCTTGTAAAAATGGTGTAGAATATGTTCTATTTAGCTTTCAGTGGGCTTTTTATTGTCTTTCCTTACCAAAGCATATGTGACTGGCAAGGGTCTCATTAGAAAGGCGGTACACATCTGTGTAGTAATAGTCATTGGTTTGAATGTTTCATGCCGTAATTAGTTCATGTGCCACTTAGTGCTGGGAAAGGAAGAGATTGAATATCCCAGGTCCAAGAAGCCATGGAATGGCTCCTGGTTTTCCTTTTACATTTCCTAGAAAGAAAACTTTGCTGTTTGTGTGCTAAGGATCTATGTGGCGGGGCTCGGCGTGTAGGGTCCTAATTTATCTAGAACTAGAAGAATTGAACTACTCAGCCATTGTGGATGCTTGTTTAGTTCTACTCCAGATGGTATTGCAAGCCTGAGTTGTTAAATTGAAGCAATAATTTGGGATCCATTGTACTGAACTGAATGAATGGATTACACATGGCTAAAATGATTTCTCTTTTATAAGTTCTTTTCAACTCTTTGTAAGTTTGTATGTAATCACAAACTTAAGGAGCAGAGCTTCAGAAAATACCAATATTCATCCTTTAGATGATCTTCTTTATGATTTTGGATTCATGATGCAGATCCCACTGTAGCAAAAAATAAATAAATAAGTAAAATAAAAATTTAAAAATTGAAAACTTTGCAAAAGGAAGATTTAAGAATTAAATTTTAAAATTTCACTTAGTTCTATCTTTTTCTTTCTTTCTTTCTTTCTTTCTTTCTTTTTTTTTTTGGTTTTTTTTTTGGTTTTTTTTTTTTTTTTTTTTTTTTTTTTTTTTTTTTTTTTTTTTTTTTTTTTTTTTTTTTTTTTTTTTTTTTTTTTTTTTTTTTTTTTTTTTTTTTTTTTTTTTTTTTTTTTGGTATTTTGAGACAGGGTTTCTCTGTGTAGCCCTGGCTGTCCTGGAACTCCCTCTGTAGACCAGGCTGGCCTCGAACTCAGAAATCCGCCTGCCTCTGCCTCCCAAGTGCTGGAATTAAAGGCGTGCGCCACCACTGCCCGGCTACACTTAGTTCTATCTTTGCAGAAAAAATTTAGGTACTTCCACATCTAAAATGGTTTCATTTCATACAGAGATTTTCTCCTTAAAAATAATGGTGCACCATTTTTGGAATTTAATGGGCTATAGTATAGAAAATTTTATAAATTTCAAAGATGGATATAATGACTTAGTTCTCAGATTTTTATTGATAAAACGTAGGTTATAATCCCTTATATTACAGTCTTGTACTGTTTTCATTATGTATGTTCAAATCTTTACTAATGTTATTTAAAAGTAGCATAGAATGTAAATAATTTAGAATGTCATCCTGCGATTAAGGTTATAAGGAACACTAGCAAGCCTTCCAGTTAAAGGAAAACAGCGAATATGTCTCGTTAAAATAATGTTCCTCCTTAAAAGACAGGCACGAAGAATCATTTCGCTCCTCTTAAATGTCATTTTAATAAAAAAGCATTTGTGTCTGTCAATTAATAAGATGTCCCTTTGGTATTTTTAAACTGAAATTATTTCTGTCAAAGCAGCAGCAGATCACATTTGCATCAGAAAATACTGGTAAACATTGCAGAACCAACTTACTGAATAAATAGAAAAATATGCCAGAGAAAAATAATGAACAATAATGATACATAGTAGAAAAAAATCTATTATAAGGAAGCAAACTTTTCATATAGATATTTGCATATTCACTGGTTCTCAAAAGCTCTTTAAAATTTATTATTATCCATCATAAGCCTAAGGCAAAAGAATGGTGCATTGAAAAGCTGCTCTTCTGCCCTCTGACAAGTTGCCTTCAAAGAAGTTTATGGTGGAAGGCTTCATAGAGCATCCATTGTCCACTAACTACTCTGAGAATTTAACTTGAAATTAAAATTGGTTTGCCACAATGGACAAAACATTATCTTGCCTCATTCAGTGGGGATGAGCAAATTTACAATGTATTAGATATTTGCTGATCTTCTGTGTTGCTGGACAGTTGTCATTCAAAGTGTTCTTAGTGCTTAGAGGTGGAATGGCCTATGCCTAGCATGTTTAAGGCTTTGTCTCCAATCTCTAATATGTGTACACACACACACACACACACACACACACACACACACACACACACACACACAAATACAAAGTGAGAGGCAGCAGGACAGAGAAAGAAGGGAAGGGACATGAAGAAATAATTAAGGGTATTTTGAAATATATATTTTTAATTGCCTTACAAAAATGTTCATAGCTTCTGCACATATCACTCTGCATAAAAACTCTGAGAACACTTGTTCGCGTCTTGGCCTCAGCAAGCGGCTCTGGCTTCTGCTGACTTTTTCTCTTGAAGCAGTTCACTGCTTTTACTCCCCATGCTTTGTTGTTACTCTGTTTGCCTCTTGGGAAGCCACAGATTGAGATAGTACACAACATAATGGCTAAAGAAAGAGGAAGTGAGCAGCGGGATAGTGGGAGACTGGGAGAAAACAGAGGAGCACTTCATGGAATCTTTTTGCCAGTGGGGACAAGAGACCAGGCGCCACCACAGTGACTCTTAAGCTACCTGACCTGGGTGCTAACTGGGCTTCCCTGGTTACAAGCCAGCATCCTAGAGCTTGTGGATGGGCAGGGGGTGTTCAAGTACCAAAGTAGAAGGGTAAGTGTAAGTCTCCTGAAAACACTGGAGTCTGTTAGGGCTGTATAGATGCTTCTTAGAGAAAACCATCCCTGGCTCCCAGATTCCCTGAAAAGAGTAAAAGCTTTCTTCCTCTCATTTTAGCAAATCAAGAGATACTCATCTACTAAATTCTTACAGAATATTCAATATAAAATTCCTCTTCCCATCTTCTAATGGAAAAAAGATGTAGCTACCTAGTTTTCAGATAGAAAAAAAATCAAGTTTGATATTTTTATGGTGAAAGGAAGATTTTTATTGCAGATCCAAGAGGGGAGACAGCTAAAGGCATCTGATAGATTCCAAAGCAGAGAAAGAAGTAGCCTCGACATGGCGAGCAGCCCAGAAATGGCCAGGGCTACCTGTGAGAGAGAGGAGAGTAGCAGCGCACAGAGAATAGGGAAGGAGAGGAAGAACAGCAGCCGGAGCCAGCCAGCTTCTAAGTTTTATATTATTTTTGAGAACTCCATACAATATATTTTGACTATATCCTTTCTCCTCTCCCAGCATGCCCATATCTGCCTAACTCTGTGGCCTTTCTTTGTTTCTTTGTTTCTTTCTTTGTTTCTTTGTTTCTTTGTTTCTTTGTTTCTTTCTTTCTTTCTTTCTTTCTTTCTTTCTTTCTTTCTTTCTTTCTTTCTTTCTTTCTTTCTTGCAACTGTGTTTTTGGTTGTGAGCCTTAGTCAATGGCTGAGGCTTCTCTCTAGTTTTCTTTAAAAATGTAACCTCTTCCAGTTGGATCACTCTCCAGGGCAGGGCCAACAGCTAAGAGTACTTTGGCAATAGAAACTTCACTCTATAGATTTAGGAGTCATACACATAGGGAAGAGAGAGAGAGAGAGAGAGAGAGAGAGAGAGAGAGAGAGAGAGAGAGAGAGGAGAGACAGGCAGAGACAAACAGAGACAGAGAGAAAGAGACAGAGAGACCGAGTGAGACAGAGAGAGAAAGACAGAAAGAAAGGATAGGTGAAACATTGGGTAGGTAGGGAGCTAGAGGTGATTCTGGAACTATGATGAGTTGAGGTAAACACGGTCAAAATATATTTTATGACGTGTTCAGAGAATACATAGAACTCTTATGTTAAAAATCAGTTTTGGATTGATTACTCTTTTTCTTGTCACACAGACATCTTGATAACAGAATTATACATAGAGTGTATAATTCTGTTTAGGACTTGCAAGTCCTAAATGATTGACACGTTCCAAATGTGCTTATCTTGACTGAAGTTCTGCCTCTTCCCAAACTATTCAATTATGTCCATGTGTGTGCATGTATGTGTTTGAAACATTGGCAAAATACTCACAATTTTAATAATGTAGAACCACTCTATGGATACTTTTACTGTATTACATTTTCTTTAGTGGAACAGGAGGGGAGGTAATTTACGAGACTAACTTACATGATATATCTGGACAGTGTGACAATGACTGTCATCATGTTTAAAAAGGCAGAGAAGCAGCTAGCTGCTCAATCCAAGAAACAGGACACACAGCAATATCTACCCATTACTTGAAGGCCTGTAGGCTCTCCAGAGATGACTGATATTTATCCACTATGTCACTGTCTACTGTCAGTAGAAAATGACACTAGAGATGAACACACATAGAAAGAAAGATTCTTAAGTGGATCCTTCGTCAGCACTTCAGTTCATCCAGGCTCTCAGTCCATCAGAAGGTGTCACCCATGTTCAATGTGTGAACTCCATCACTGTCCCCCATCTCTTAAAATGACCCCAGACGCAAAGTTGGAATTTTTTGTTGTTGTTTTTTAACCAATTATAGATCTCTCTCCATTCAGTCAAATACCAAAGCACTCCCATTTACTAACTAAAAATTGCCAAACATATTAAACTATAGGGGTACCATGTAGAGAATGATATACTTGCATGTAAAGTAGTTTCCATCATTTCTAGTTTATATACAGATTTGAAGGAAAAGCAAATGGTACTCAACTACATAAATGATGTTGTTGGAACAAACTTATTAAAACAAGTTTAGTTTCCTATCATATTTGAGGTAGCGTATGCTATGATAAATGGCAACTTACTTCGAGCCATTTTGGTTTTTGAAATAGGGTCTCATTTATAGCCAAGGCAGGTCTTAGACTCCCCTAGTCTTCAGAGTACTGAGAGGGTGGGCATGCCTTGCCAGGCCTGCTTAAGTTCCTATTTTTGCTGTGTAATTAAATCACTAGGGGTTAATGTTACCCTGCCAGATCTAGAAGGGTTACAAACCTGCTTCTGACTCCTGCTTCTAGCCAGCCTTTTACTAGACACCCACATGTAGTAGTTTCTATTGCCTCCTGACAAGTGAATGTCATCTATATTCTGAAGTCAATTTTCCCCAAGGTTTGTTTTTTTTTTTATTTTATTTTATTTTTTGGTTTTTCAAGACAGGGTTTCTCTGTGTAGCCCTGGCTGTCCTGGAACTTACTCTGTAGACCAGGCTGGCCTTGAACTCAGAAATCTGCCTGTCTCTGCCTCCCAAGTGCTGGGATTAAAGGCGTGCGCCACCACTGCCCGGCATCTCCCCAAGTTTATAAGTGTAATTCCTAACCACCAGTTTGACTATATGTGGAATTAACATTTTCAGGAAGTAATGAATGTAAATGAAATCTAATAGGCTTTGTGGACTTTTAGAAATGAGATTTTCTGTATAATCTGTCTCTCTCCTTGCTCCAAGCACACATGTTGAGAAAGACCATATGAAGACATGGTTAGAAGACAGAGACCTGAATACCAGAAACCTGAGCTCCTCAGAAGCTAATAGAATTCTACCCAGCCACTGCAACTTAGGGAAATACATGTCTCTGGCATAGCTATCCAATGAACTGTGTATTATTATTGTAGTCCATACAAGCTCAGATACTTTGCAGCCATGTTATATTTTTCCAAAAATGGCCCTTGGTACATCTTAACCTTTGAATACTTATCTGTTGATCTAAATTCAGTCATGAGTAGAAGTGTGCAAGATGGTCTCGAACCTGTTATGTTACTTTGGGTGATGCTGAACTCATGATCCTCCTGCCTTAGCCTCCTGACTTCTGGAGTGAGGTTGTTCTGTTTAAAGAATATTACTTTCTTTCTTTTTTTTTTTTAATGCTCATTTTAGAATTTTATTAATTATATTTTTAAATCTACAACTTTATATTTAAATTGTTTCTTGATAAGAGCAACTTTCTGTTTTTTTATATCATACTCCTTAATTTGACTTTTAAATTTATTCTTTCTTTTTTCTTTTTTTTTATTTTTTTTTTATTTTTTGATACTTTATTTACATTTCCAATGTTTCTCCCTTTCTAGGTCTCCTCTTTGGAAACCACCTATCCCTTCCCATCCCCCCACTTCTATGAGGGAATGCCACCTCCCACAAACCCGCCCACCCACTCCCATATTCCCACCTTGACATTCCCATTTACTGGGACCTCTCCTCCCCC